>CM053611.1:80744306-80891630 GCA_028646535.1 Procyon lotor
TATGGTATCACTTATCTCTCAAATTCTCCCCTTCTGGTCCAGTAGTTGTTTGTCTCTCTTGCTCAGCTTCTTTATTCTCCATCATTTGGTCTTCTATATCACTAATTCTTTCTTCAGCCTCATTTATTCTAGCAGTGAGAGCCTCTATTTTTAATTGTACATCATTAATAGCTTTTTAAATTTCAACTTGGTTAGATTTTAGTTCTTTTATTTCTCCAGAAAGGGATTCTGTAATATCTTCCATGCTTTTTTCGAGCCCAGCTAGCATCTTGATAACTGTCATTTTGAACTCTATTTCTGACATATTACTAATGTCCGAATTGACTAGGTCTCTAGCCATTGGTACTGTCTCTTCTTTTTTTTGTGGTGAGTCTTTCCACCTTGTCATTTTATCAAGATAAGAGTAGATGAGTGAGAGAGTAAAATATTCTGGAGTTCCACAGTTTTCACTGATTGATTAACTAAATCTTGGCTGGATATTCTAGGTGATCTTCTGGGGGAGGGGCCCATTGCCGTGGTTCTCAAATGTCTTTGACCGAGGTGGAATTGCACCGCCCTTGCCAGGGGTTGGGCCAAGCACTTTGCTCAGGTTCGCTCTCAGGAGTCTTTGTTCCCTGAGGGCTTTCTGTATTGCCCTGGAGGCCGGGAATGAAAATGGCGACCTCCCAGTCTCCAGCCCAGAGAGGCCAAGTGCTGGGCGCCCCTCTTCTCAGCACGCCCTCAGAGGAAAGTGGTCAATCACTCCTGTCTCCCTTGTCTACAGCCCACGCCCTGTTCCCAGCTAGCCCGTGGCAGAGCGCCTCTGTCTGTGGCATGTCCGGCCCTGTCTGGAGTCTCCAAACCTAACAGATTCCTGCTGTGTGCTCCCATGCCACTCCTCCCAGAGGAGGAAGGAGGGAGTATATCCAGAGCTGCCTCTTGTGGGGTCCCTCCTTGAAGAGCAGTAGCGATTGTGTCTCAGATCATAGTCTAAGGTAAGCCTAAGCTGATAGAGTGCTGCATGGCTCCTTCTCTGCCGCTTAGCCTCTGGAGCTATGTCCCTCAGCGGAGCAGACTAGAAGTTCTGGATTTTGTGCTCCATGGCTCTGCGGCTGCTGGGAACCAGCCCCTCCCCCTGAGGTCTCTCTTCTCATCGCTTTGGATTCACTTTTTCCACATGTCCTACCTTTCAGAAAGTGGTCAATTTTCTGCTCCTAGAATTACTGTTCTTCCTCTCTTCTCTCTCCTGTTGAGTTTGCCAGCTTTTAGAATGGTTTGATACCTATCTAGCTGAACTTCTGAGATCTGAAGCTATTTCAGCCTCCTACACCTCTGCCATCTTGCCTCCTTCCTAATTTTCTTTCTAAGACAAAGAAATCCCTTTCATAGGAGATACTACACAATCTACTGAAATCTAACTTTACCAGCCTTAGCTCCAGTCCATCTTGACGACTCTTCACCCAGACTAAACTTATGCAATCTTTTTCAAGATTTTGTCCAAACTGTTCTTCAAACCTGCCTAAATGTGTTCCCACCTCTGGGTCTTCATACATTTACTCTACTCTCTTCCTTGAGTTCGTTTCTCACACATACACTGTCTGTTTACAGACCTCTCACCTCAGGCACCTTCTCAGATGTTACCTTTTTAGAGAGGCCTTCCTTAGCCATGCTGTCTAAAATAGCAATCCTCCCTATGGCACTCTTTGCTTCTTGATCATTTTGTTTTACTTCCTGTCCCTTCATGTTCCTTCATGGCACTTCTTACCAACTAAGATGTTATCTTTTTGCTCATTAGTTCATTGTTTGTTTTCCACCACTAGAATTTAAGCTCCTTGAGAACAGTGACTTTATTTTGCTATATCACTGTAAGAATAGTGCTTGCCATCTTGTAAGTGTTCAAAAAATATGTGGAAATGAATACATGAATTAAGTACTTTTCAATGAGTTGAATGTGTTTCTCCCCTTTTATGTCTGAATGACTCATTTTTCCAAAGGAGACCAAAATCAAATTCATCTTCCCAAAGCCACCATTTTTTTTTCTACTGGAAAGACTTAATGGCTTCATTTTCAAGTTACTATTGTACTTTGTGAATAATTATTTCAAAGCATTTGTTTTGTTCCAGTATATTGTTTATATATGTTTTTGTATTGTGAATATGTGTTTTTCTCAATGCTGACTGGAATATAAAATATTAGATGTGATGGATTGGGTACTTGGGGCTCAAAAGGAGCCCAGATTGATAATGAGCTTGAATGGGTAACGCCAACTGTACTACAGGAACAGAGGCATCTCTTCACAGTTACTTAGGTGGGGCCACAGATCTGGTTAAAGTTTTCATGCTGACTGCCAGATATGTTCCCCATCTCTGCTGTTTCAGCCATTGTTATAGTAATGCCGTATTATATGCTAAGAATCACTCCCTTTCGATTACCATCTTAGATACAAATTTGGGGTAAATCAGTATTTATTCTTGTTCTAATAATAACAATTAAACAAAAAGTGTTGGGTTCTTCCCTTTCATCTTTGTAACAAAAATTTGCCTCTAGCGATAAATGTTGATCATATTTTCTCATGAGGGGCATTGAGTGCTGGATCAGTCCCCATGCTCACTATTCAATAAAAGCTGTTGACTAGAGCCCAGAAATTGGTTAAATTAATTATTGAATGGACTATAAATTAAAAGCAAGTGCTAGATATAAAGAAACATTAAAATAATTTCCCCCTCTTTGCAATATTTGAAGTACGCCCCCCCCCATTGGATAGCTAAAATCACATGTACAGCACATACAGTTACAAGGTTGTGTTGTTAAACATAGAAATACAAAGGGGTTCTGGGTACCTGGGCTTCACCATGACTTGACATATCAAGTTAACTTATTCTACAGGACATAGGTAGATCAGTGCACAAAATCTGCCTTCCTTAAAAGATTTCTATTGCAAATAAAGAAGAATTATACTTTTTCTGGATCTGATTGAAATTTTTTAGAACTTTAACAGTTTAATTGGGGGCTTGAAATTAGACTTTTCTCCTAAATTTTTAAGTTGTTCAGGAAAGCACCTTCTGAAGTGTTTTAAATAACATGATTGCCTGACAATTACTTTGAGCACACTGAACAATTTTCTTCCACTGAGAAAAAAATGGATTCTTAAAAAAAAAGTATGTATCTGTGTTTGTGTACAAGGGGAAAGGAGAGGGAAAGAGGGAGAACGAGGGAGGGGAATAAGGAGGCAAGGGGGAAGGGGAGAGGGAGAGGACGAGAAAGAAGGGAACAGAGGGAGGTGGGAGTGGCTGGGCTGTAACATACTGGAGTAAGGGTCCAAAACATAATAGCCAGAATTCCTTTCTTTCTAGCTTGCCAAATAATCTGAATAAGCCACAATTTTCCTGTGGCTAAAATCATAGAAAAATCTACTTAATTCTCTCTATGGTTCTATAAATCACAAAAAAATGAACCCAGAAAGAATAGAGTCATGAAGAAATGAAAAGTCTTCTCTAATAACTTTATTCTTTAACTCTCAAATTAGGCATACACTTACATGGGCCTCTCCTCAAACCCTCATCCCCACCATTTCTCTTGGATATTTTTAGAGCTAAAAGCTGCTTCCTGTTGACATCCTATTATTCAGATTTTTACTTATTTTCTAAATTTGAAAGTCCATTCAGCCTATGGATTGGCATTGTTGCAACAATTAATGTTTTGCAAATCTCCCCTTAGTAGCAATTGGTCCTCATTCTCTGTCTCCAGTATAGTAATCAGTAGCAGTGCTTTATTCATTTGTCACAGTGTTTGGAGCAATTACTTTCATAAATACTTTATTGTGAAAATTTTAGTTTTAGAGACAACCACTTTCTCACCTTTATCTGTCTTATGGAAATGCAGTTGGAGTTCAACCATCATTAAGAATTGTACATTTATGATCCAAGGTCTTCTCTCTTGTCTGACTAAAATAAAGTGGTTGTCAGAATTGATTCTGCTTTAGTCTTTCATTTTCCACTAGGTAAATGGAATGATCTTTAAAACTAGGTCACTTGTTTTCAATTCTGGAAGATTTTTGTCCAATGTATATGATGAGTCAAATTTAAAATAAGCTATGGATTTAGAAAACTGCAGTAAATTAGTTGTAGTCCCAAATAAACAGCTTTGTGGCTATTGCACTGAATGAACTCTAGATTAAATAAAAATTATTTTTCTGAGGTCATGATAATACAGGTACCAGCAACAATAGTTGATGATATTTATGAGCTCTCACCATTTGTCAACAACTGTGTGACATGCTTTATGTGTGTTAACTCAATTTATTTTCACAACTGTGACATAGGCCTTATGATTCCTATTTTATAGAAATCTTGAAATTCAGAGAAATTATATAATTTACTCATGTTTACACAGTTAATAGGTGGTAGGTTATAATTGAGACTCCATCCCATAATGGACTTTGTTATAGTAATAAAATGAAATTTATAATAATGTTATGCTAAATTATAATTTCAGATAAATTTGAAATAATTATATCATAGATGATCACAAACAAATACAGAAGTTGTAGTGAAAGGGAGAATAGAGATTTTTTAAGCATTTTATCTAACAAAATTATGAAATTTCATTGTAGGCCTTCAAAAATGTAAAAAAACTGATACCTTAATAGAAGTTCGGATTTTTATTATAATTTTATAATATAAATTATATTGTATTTTATATCAAGACCATAGTAATAATTTCTTTTTGGAATTGTGAAGAATCTTACTGCGTGACTATTTCATTCTTTAATAAAACTAGAATAATAGTAGGAGAGGCGGTAAACTTTCTTTGTCTTAATATTAAATCTTAACTGTTTTATTTTTATTTTATTTTACTTTTTTAAAGATTTTTATGTATTTATTTGACAGAGAGAGAAATCACAAATAGGCAGAGAGGCAGGCAGAGAGAGAGGGGGAAGCAGGCTCCCCACTGAGCTGAGAGCCCAATGTGGGGCTCGATCTTAGGACCCCGAGATCATGACTTCAGCCAAAGGCAGAGGCTTTAACCTACTGGGCCACCCAGGTGCCCCTAAATCTTAATTGTTTTAATTCTGGAGTTACAGAGCCAGTACTAGAAGATTAATTTTTTTTTTTAAAGATTTTATTTATTTGACAGAGAGAAACACAGTGAGGGAGGGAACACAAGCAGAGGGAATGGTAGTGGGAGAAGCAGGCTTCCTGCCGAGCAGGGAGCCCAATGTGGGGCTCCATCCCAGGACCCTGGGATCATGACCTGAGCCGAAGGCAGAGGCTTAATGACTGAGCCACCCAGGCGCCCCTAGAAGATTAATTTTACTGTGTATAGGATCTATGTACATATATACACAGGTATACAATATATGTGGAAACAACTTGAATACATTTTGAAGATAGGAATTTCAGGATTGAATATACACTACTTCTAATAAAATATTGCACCCAAACAGTGCAATATTTTATTAGAAGTAGTGTATATTCAATCCTGAAAATCATAGGACTGTAATATAAATTCATCAAACTTGAAGATTCTTTTCAGCTCTTGCCGTTTTCAAAAAAGTAAATGTGCTTTGTGAGAGAAGTATATTTTTCAGGTTCATCTGTGATAATGCAGGAAATATGTCCCAGCAGGTCCTGGGGAGAAACTCAAATGTGAATCAAGGTCCAGGATAACTGGCCTTCTCTGACCACCTCGGTTTTCTTCTCAAAAGGAGGCTTCTGTTGTTGCCTACAGGATCTCCCCCACTATGAGCGACTGCTAAGCTATTACTGTTGTAGCTCCTATCACCTGAGTTTTCCTGCTGTCTTCTGTTCTGTCCAGAGCTCTGAATCACTCATGACCTCTCCCTCTGACATACTCAGCTATAGTAGCATCTGCTTTGGGGAACCACATAATTCTTTGTTAGAAGGAGGCTGTTCTGCGAGCCTGGGTGGTTCAGCGGGTTAAAGCCTCTGCCTTCGGCTCAGGTCGTGATCTCCGGGTCCTGGGATCGAGCCCTGCATCAGGCTCTCTGCCCAGGGGGGAGCCTGCTTCCCCCTCTCTCTCTTGCCTGCCTCTCTGCCTACTTGTGATCTCTCTCTCTGTCAAATAAATAAATAAAATCTTAAAAAAAAAAAAAAGGAGGCTGTCCTGTGCATGATGGAAATGTTTGGCCACATCCCTGTCATCTATCCACTACATGCCAGAAATACTTGAGTTGTGACAACCAAAACTGTCTCCAGCCAGTGCTGATTGTTGCTGGAAATTGTCTCTGGTTTTAACCACTTACACTTCAGAATTTCTCATACATCCTGTGTCACATTCTCTCTCTCCCTCCCTCTCTCCCTCTCTGTCTCTCTGGGTCTCTCTCTCCCTACCTGCCTCTTTCAGTCTCCCCCTCTCCCTTCCCCCTCCTGCTTTCTCATTGTGAAACTTACTTTCAGGGAGAGAAACCTTCCAGACAGTGACAGTATGCCCAGCCAATACTCTGCGTGGTCTTTCCATTAGAGTTAAATAACATCTAGCCTTAAGGGATGTTAAATAAACCAAGTTAGTGACACAATTCCCCTTTATTCTGTTACCATTTATAAGAATTTATTTTTGTAAACTTTCGTGGAAATGATATCTCAGTTGTGAAGAAAAATTTATTTAAAGTTCAATCATTCTTTCATTTTCAATTTTGTTTTTTAAATCCGAGTAAAATAAAACTACTTTTATTTTAAAATATAATTCTTATGTGATTTAATTTTTTACAGAAGAAATTCTACCACTTCTGTCAGTACCTATAGATCTTATATCTTAGTGTATAGTTTATATTCCAGAATTCCTAGGTTCAAACTCATATTGACACTTACTGATTGTCTCACCGTGGAAATTTACGTAACCCAATTATGCCTTAGTTTTCTTATTTTTAAATGGGGATAAAATTAATACCAATCTTGTAGCATTTTAAGAATGATGAAATGATTTAATATTTATTTAAAAAACTCTTTAAGTGTCTATTAAATGAACATAGTAACAAACATATCCATTATCCCCCAAAGTAACAGTTCCATGGTTATCTTCATATATCAAACTCACTCATCATATTGTGTATTTTAAATTAGGGCAGTTTATTGTGTTGATTATACCTCAATAAAGTTGATATAAAAATATATTTATAAATATATATTTATAACAATGTTCACTTAATCATAAAAAGGGTTATTTCTAGGTAGTGATAATCTGTGTGGTTTGTTTATGGTTCAATTAAAGTTTTATTAAATTTAATTAAACTGTTCTCTGCATTGTTTAGATTTTTTATAGTGAGATCAACACAAACTATCACTTTCTTAGAGGAAAGCATTTTGAATGTAATAATGAAATACTCATTTCTAATTCTTTACAACCTGTCGCTCTTTCTGAGGCTTCTGATACAATATTTTTTATCCAAATATCTGAGCACTATTATTACATTTTTTTACATTTGACAGGTACACATCTCAGAGAAGACTTACTTTATCATCTCTAAATGTGTCTGTAAAAGCTTATTATGTAAATTTCCCATGTATTGTATTTCTTTCCTGTATTTGGAAACAATGGGTTGAGTAAGTGAACTCTTCCTTATGTTTAACTTAATAGCATGAAACAATTTAAGTGTATTGTCGCTTCCTGTCTACGGAATGCAACTGCTATTAACCAATTTTGGCTTAGCAATTTTTCATATAGAGGAAGTGTTATATTCTTAAATTTCCTCTTAGCTCCTCTATGTAAGATTAATTTTATTTCCTGAATTACTTGTTTCTTTTTGTTTCCACAAGCCATGCACGAACATGACATTTTCCACAGAACTATCTCTGAGTGGGCCAAACTTTATCAATTTCTACAGCATAATGGCAAGAACATCCGCCGCTTCCTTTCCCTAGTACATGCAAAGTGATCCTTTCATACTTGAAGGTACAGGTAATTTGAAGATTTTTAAAATGGGACTATTGATTGCAAGACAAAACATTTCACCCGTCATGTTGGCTACTAATAGTCTCATATATTTCAACATTTTAAGTAGTGTCTATGTGAAATACTTTTGAAAGTTACTTTTTTGTTGTTGTTGTTGTTACAACAATGTACCTTAACTGTAAACATATAGAAAATGCAAATAATTATTTTATTTCATTATCTCCCCCTGATATTGGGACTAGCAGTGGCTGTCCCTATGTCTGCTTTTGTGTATGGACACAGATGGGGGAGGGCAGAGGTGTGCAAACACAGAACAACCTTAAATTTCCTCCTTTATTTTTCTAAACCTTGAGAGCAGCTTAGAACCAGTATTTCTCGACTTTGTTTGACATAATTATATTTTTATTCAAAACCTACTATTTGACCAGCTACTCTTTTTGTCAATAGCCCTGGTTCATTAAGGTATCATTTTGATTCCCTGTGTAATTCTGTTCTCTTGCAGTCCCATAACTACTTCCTTAACACTTAGTTCTTTCTCTTTTATTCTCTAATTGTATCTCTACTCTTGTTTTTAAAGGTGCTTGTGAGAATTCTCATCTTCTTTTTCAAAACGCTTCATGATTTCATCTGGCAGCTGCCTCTGACATGGTCCTTCTGTATGCAGATAAATCGTCATGTTTAAGTGGACATCTCATATCATTCACTGTATTGGATTTTTATTTTGGGCTAGATTTTTCCATATTTGGATCCCTTTCTGGTCCCCCTTGGACACTTCCTGGAACCTACTTTTGCTTTAAGCATGATTTCAAGTCTTGTTTTCTCTAAATGTCCTCTGAGAAATACACTTGTTCTTGTCCCAGTCTTTTAAATAATTTTAAAATTACTTTTAAAATTAAAGTCTAAGAATTTAGAGTAGAAATTCTAAAATTTACCTAGAAATTTCAGAGATCATGTGTTCAATCTTTGGGTGAGGTCTGATGAGTTGAAGTGAGTTTGTCCATGTTAGCAACTGCAGAACTGAGATTAGGAGTCACATTACCAAATTTTATATCATATGACCATGATCTTGGCCCATGCAGTTTGCTTTTGTTTGATTGTTTAGGATTTTATTTATTTATGAGACAGAGAGAGTGTGTACGAGAGAGCAGAAGCAGGGGGAGCACAAGCAAGGGGAGATGCAGAGGGGGAGAGAAAGCAGACTCCCCACTGAGCAGGGAACCTCATGTGGGGCTTGATCCCAGGACCCCAGGATCACGACTGAGCTGAAGGTAGACACTTATCCCACTGAACCACCCAGGCGTCCCAGCAATTTGGTTTTGATATTTAGTCACATACTACTTTCTGGTATTATTGTCTGATTGTATGCTCTTGTTTCCCAAGTTGGGAAAGGCTTATTGAAAATTAGGCTCATGCTTGGATATATGTCCTTCACGTGTACAGCCCAGTCTGAGCCCAGGAGCTGTCATATGTGCACAGCCCCTCTCTTTTCTTTCTCTGTGTGTGTGTGTCAGGGGATACCCTAATACCAACTATAGACTTAGCAGATATCTGGGTTTTCTTTTTAATTAAAGACTTTATCTTTTAGAGCAGTTTTAGGTTTACAGTAAAATTTAGAAGGACTAGAGATTTTGCATTTATCCCCTGCTCCCACACATGCACAGCCTCCCCATTATCAATATCCAACACCACATCAGTACCCTTGTTATAATTGCTGAATCTCTTTTGACACATTACAGCCATAGTTTACATCAGGACATTAGGGTTCACTTTTGATGGAATGTCTGTTTTTAAGTGTTTTTCTTATGAAGTCTTTGTATACCCGATATAAGCTTTGTTAAAGAATTTTGTAATCCTTTGTGTTTAGTTTTGACCACATATTAGATCATAATATTTTTTTTCAGTGACTCTCTCACTCCTGTCCACCTCTGACATCCCGAATCCTTATTAATTGGGCCCATTACCTCTCTTCCTTTTGTTTTCCTTGGCAGTAGGAAAAGGCAGTCATCTGTGTGTGACAAGAACTCTCTCTTCTCCACCAAAACAAATCTTTGGAAGAAGCCACAAAGGCCAGAGCTCAGTGTAACCAAGCTGTTTGCATCCTTTAGGATCTGCTTTTTATTTCCCTGGTCCATTACGTAATCCTTATTTAAGTTTGGTCATAAAATTGTGACAAGCAGTAGTCCCTGTGTTCATTAGAGCACATCTTTGTAGACACATGTGTAGGAATTTTGCCTCTCTCTTACTAGTCTCACTGCAAATACAGAATTAGGTCTATAAAGGCAGAAAATGTATGTGTTTGGTGGATGGGAAGTTGGGAAGCAGCTGCTATTAAGACAGTTGTGTGGAAACCACATGACTGAGTCGTAAAATACACTCCACAGTGAAAGAACAGGTTTGAACATAAGGAAGTCTTACATGGATTGCCCTTTCACAAGGGAGCAGTCCCTCTGGAACATCAAGTTAGTAATCTAAACTATACTTTACTATTAAAACTACTCATGCTTAAAATAAGTTGTCTTAGTCATTAATTAAATCATAAAACCACAGAATAAACTAACTGACATCTTTGTAAAATGAGGATTTAATTATAAACTTTAATCTTGGCAATGCTGCTTGAATGAAACTTAAAACTGTGACCGTAAATGTGTATACTCAATAAAAGGTAACCTTCTTACTTATTAGCAACACTTCCCCCACTTAAGGGGTTTCCTTTCCTGAAGCTTTTGGCACATCTGACCCACTCTACTTTCTTGGTCCTTAGGAGACATATATACTTTTTAAAATATGGACTCAACATTCAGAAGCCTCTCAAGTGACTTATGACTCAAAACTATGTTTAATCAGAATTTCAACTTGGAGGAATTCCTTTTCGCCTCTAATTTAATTGTTTTTTTTTTTCTTTTTTACTATGAGCTCATAACGTTTATTACCTTTAGCAAAAATGAATTAGAAAATTCTTATTTGCTCGCTGCACCATCCTTTCACACGTAGGACTCTGCTGGAAAATGGACTGTCGTAGAGGAAGTCCTTTTACATTGAGGTGATCTGATGCCATAGCACAAGATGTCACATGCTCGTCCCTTTGGAGATCGTCTTTAACAGCAAGCCTTAAAAGCAATAGCTCTATAACGTAGCCTATCTTAGGATGTTGCTTAAATTAGTGAAAGTAGTAGAACTTCGTTAAAACTCCACAGAGCATATAATAGCTCTTAAAAATAGATTTTTTTTTGCTCACACATTATGCTCACATGTTTTTTTTTGCTCACATATTACCCGTTAGGTGAGAACTGGACAGGACGTCTTCCCCAGCAGTCATGCAGTCTCCCAAGGGGAGAGAGGTTCTGTCATCTTCAACAAATATTTTCAGGGTTACCCTGTGAACCACCATCCTTGTCAGCTTGAAGGGAAAAGTGCATTGAGGAGCATGTGTATTAGATTTCCACAGGCCGGGGCACCTGGGTGGTTCGGTCGTTAAGCGCCTGCCTTCGGCTCAGGTCATGATCCCAGAGTCCTGGGATCGAGCCCCGCATTGGGTTCCCTGCTCTGCGGGAAGCCTGCTTCTCCTGCTGCCATTCCCTCTGCTTGTGTTCCCTCTCTCACTGTACTCTCTTGCTATGTTTCTCTTTGTCAAATAAATAAAATCTTAAAAAAAAAAAAAAAACCTTAAAATAAAAAAAAAGATTTCCACAGGCCATTCTTCGTAGTAGTGTGTACCATTTCTGCTTGCCTTCCCTTGGTTAATCAGTCACATGGCCATACTTAAGTACAGGTAAGGCAGGAAAACATGCTTTGGCTCTGTATCTGGGAAGAAGAGATATTCATGGATTTGTGTGAGCAGCTGGTTGTTTCCGCCGTACCAATTCATGTTCATTCAATTTCTGTTGGTGCAAGAAAGGAACACCTTATGCTTTATGCTTGGACAGATCTTGAGAAAGTTTGATCTTCCAAAAAAAAAAAAAAAAAAGAAAGAAAAGAAAGTTTCGTCTTCTGAAATGAGATTCATTTAGTCAACCTCCTGGATTTTAATTCAAGAAAGTAGACCTGATTTCTCTCAATGAAATTAAAATCATTGTTATCAAACACACGTAACTTCAAATAGATGTATTTACAACATATTTTGCAAAATCTGTGATCATATTTTCTATATTTGGACGAAGTCAACCAGCTCTATCCCTGTGTAAACCTGTCTTCTTCTATCATATCCTTACTGACCATTTTAGAGATAGGTAAAAAATGCAAGTTCTATAGAACTTGCTTGTTTCTAGGTCTTAAAACTCACCAAGTTCCCCAATAGGGTAATTTTATTCTCTTTCATTCAGGAAGAGTTTTAATGTCCTTGGGATGTGAAGGACTGACATGTTGGTGGTAATGAAGGCTTCACAAGACTTCACACTAAGTTTAGTTTCACATTATTCAAATTGACCTGGCTTTCTTGATAGCAAGTTGTGCCAAATTCACTCTTCCCTCCTTCTCCTTTCCTTTTATTATTTATTTTCTCAGTTGGAAAATAAAGAATACTAAAACTTAAAAAAATTTCTTCTAGCAGGATGGATTATCTACAGCCCTAGTGATGACTCCAATCAGTGAGCACTTCTGAATAAGTGCCTCTTCCCTATTGCTAGAACAGGTAGCTGCTTCACTAGGGCCTTCACTATACCTTGTGGTATAATTCCTAATAGTCCAGAGCTGGATTTCCCCAAATTATCCCAGATAGTCTCCAGAGCTGGATTTTCACTCCAGATTATCCAAAAAGCCCAATTATTCTTTGCTGAGCTTGCTTCTGGACACTACAAAGCTGCATAGCTCTTTAAAAGTTTCTTCAGTGGGGTAACCAGTTGTCCCAATTTGCTTGGACCTGATGGATTTCCTGGGGTTCTAAAATTGTGAAAATTCCCAGCAAACTGGGATGAGTTGGTTCTCTTGTAGTCTTTTTTTTTTCTTTCACCATAGCACATACCCTCTCTAATGTCCATCACCCAGCCACACCATCCCTCACCCTCCCCCTCCCCTCCAGCAACCCTCAGTTTGTTTCCTGAGATTAAGAGTCTCTTATGGTTTGTCTCCCTGTCTGGTTTCATCTTGTTTCATTTTCCCCTCCCTTCCCCTATGATCCTCTGTCTTGTTTCTCAAATTCATCATATCAGTGAGATCATATAATTGTCTTTCTCTGATTAACTTATTTCACTTAGCATAATACCCTCTAGTTCCATCTACATCATTGCAAATGGCAAGATTTCGGGGTTTGGGGTGGCTGCATAGTATTCCATTGTGTATATATGTATGTATAGTGGATAGCCCTGCTGTGTTCCTGACCTTGGGGGAAAAGCTCTCAGTTTTTCCCCATTGAGAATGATATTCGCTGTGGGTTTTTAATAGATGGCTTTTATGATGTTGAAGTATGTGCCCTCTATCCCTACACTGTGAAGAGTTTTGATCAAGAACGGATGCTGTACTTTGTCAAATGCTTTTTCAGCATCTGTTGAGAGTATCATATGGTTCTTGTTCTTTTTTCTATTAATTGATTGATTGATTTGCAGATGTTCAACCAACCTTGCAGCCCAAGAATAAATCCCACTTGGTCATGGTGAATAATCCTTTTAATGTACTGTTGAATCCTATTGGCTAGTATTTTAGTGAGAATTTTTGCATCCATGTTCATCAAGAATATTGGTCTGTAATTCTCCTCTTTGATGGAGTCTTTGTTTTTGGGATCAAGGTAATGTTGGCCTCATAAAATGATTTTGGAAGTTTCCCTTCCATTTCTATTTTTTGGAACAGTTTCAGAAGACAAAGTATTAATTCTTCTTTAAATGTTTGGTAGAATTCCCCTGGGAAGCCATCTGGCCCTGGGCTCTTGTTGGGAGATTTTTGATTAGTGCTTCAATCTCCTCCTGCTTATGGGTCTGTTCAGGTTTTCTATTTCTTCTTGGTTCAGTTTTAGTAGTTTATACATCTTCAGGAATGCATCCATTTCTTCAAGTTTGGCAAATTTGCTGGTGTATAGTTGCTCTTAATATGCTCTTATAATTGTTTGTCTTTCTTTGGTGTTGGTTGTGATTTCTCCTCTTTCATTCATGATTTTATTAATTTAGGCCTTTTCTCTTTTCTTTTTGATAAGTCTGGCCAGAGGTTTTTCAATCTTAATTCTTTCAAAGAACCAGCTCCTAGTTTCGTTTATCTGTTCTGCTGCTCTTTTGATTTCTGTTTCATTGATTTCTGCTCTGATCTTTATTATTTCTCTTCTCTTGCTGGGTTTAGGCTTTACTTGCTGTTGTTTCTCCAGCTTGTTTAGGTGTAGAGTTACGTTGTGTATTTGAGACCTCTCTTGTTTTTTTAAGAAATGTTTGTATTGCTTATACTTTCCTCTCAGGACTGCCTTTGCTGCAATCTATTCAAATATTTTGAATAGCTGTGTTTTCATTTTCATTTGTTTCCATGAGTTTTTTTTTTTTTTATTCTTTAATTTCCTGGTTAACCCATTCATTCTTTAGTACAATGTTCTTTAGCCTCCATGTGTTTGAGTTGTTTCCAATGTTCCTCTTGTGATTGAGTTTTAATTTCAAAGGATTGTGGTCTAAAATATGCAGGGAATGAACCCAATCTTTTGGTACTAGCTGAGACCTGATTTGTGGCCCAGGATGTGATCTATTCTGGGGAATGTTCCATGTGCACTAGAGAAGAATGTGTATTCTGTTGCTTTGGGATGGAATGTTCTGAATGTATCTGTGATGTCCATCTGGTCGAGTGTGTCATTTAGAGCCTTTATTTCCTTTTTGATCTTTTGCTTAGAAGATCTGTCCATTTCAGTAAGATGGTGTTAAAGTCTCCTACTATTATTATCATTGATGTGTTTCTTTGATTTTGTTATTAGTTGGTTTATATAATTGGCTGCTCCCATGTTAGGAGATACAGATATTTACAGTTGTTATATCTTCTTGTTGGACAGTCTCTTTAACTATGAAATAGTAGCCTTCCTCATCTCTTATTGTAGTCTTTGGCTTAATTTCTTATTTATCTGATATAAGGATTGCCACCCCAGCTTTCTTTTGATGTCCATTAGCATGGTAAATTGTTTTCCACCCCCTCACTTTAAATCTGGAGGTGTCTTTGGGTCTAAAATGAGTTTCTTGTAGACAGCATATCAATGGGTCTTGTTTTTTTATCCATTCTGATACTCTGCATCTTTTGGTTGGGGCATTTAGCCCATTTACATTCAAGGCAACTATTGACAGATATGAATTTAGTGCCATTTTATTGCCTGTAAGGTGACTGTTACTGTATATTGTCTCTATTCCTTTGTGGTCTATGTTCCTTTGAGGCTCTGTCTTTGCTTAGACTCCTTTCAATATTTCCTGTAGGACTGGTTTTGTGTTAATAAATTCTTTCAGTTTTTGTTTGTCATTTTCAATGACAGCCTAGCTGGATATAGTATTCTTGGCTGCATATTTTTCTCATTTAGTGCTCTGAATATATCCTGCCAGTCCTTTCTGGCCTGCCAGATCTCTGTGGATAGGTCTACTACCAATATCATATTTTTACCATTATAGGTTATAGACCTCTTGTCCCGAGCTGCTTTCAGGATTTCTTCTTTGTCTCTGAGACTTCTAAGTTTTACTATTAAATGACAGGGTGTTGACCTATTTTTATTGATTTTTGAGGGGGGTGTTCTCTGTGCCTCCTGGATTTTGATGCTTGTTCCTTTCACCAAATTAGGGAAATTCTCTACTATAATTTGCTCCAATATATCTTCTTCTCCCCTTTCTCTCTTTCTTCTTCTGGGATCCAAATTATTCTAATATTGTTTCATCTTATGGTATCACTTATCTCTCAAATTTTCCCCTTGTGATCCAGTAGCTCTTTATCTCTATTTTCCTCAGCTTCTTTATTCTCCATCATTTGGTCTTCTATATCACTAATTCTCTCTTATGTCTCATTTATCCTAGCAGTAAGAGCCTCCATTTTTTAATTGCACCTCATTGATAGCTTTTTTAATTTCAACATTGTTAGATTTTAGTTCTTTTATTTCTCCAGAAAGGGATTATCTAGTACCTTCTGCGCTTTTTTCAAGCCCAGCTAGCATCTTTATAATCAACATTCTGAACTCTAGTTCTGACATCTATTAATTTCCATATTTGTTAAGTCCCTAGCAGTTGGTACTATCTCTTGTCCTTTTTTTTGAAGTGAGTTTTTCTGCCTTGTCATTTTGTCCAGAGAATAGATGAATGAGAGAACAAAATGCTAAAAGGGTAACAATGACCCCAGAAAAATATACACAAACCAAATCAGAAGACACTCAAAACGAGGGGGAGAAGAAAGGGAAAAAGAAAAAGTATATGATTAGGCTGGTGAATAGAACAGAGCCACACATTTGATTTTGGGTGCATTTTGGTTTTTTAGAAGAAGCTGCCTCCCAAAATTTTAAAGAAAGAAAAACGCGCGTGTGTGTGTGTGTGTGTGTGTGCGCGCACATGCACGCGCACATGTGTGTGTGTATAAACATGAGGAAGGGATGCAATATTGCTGTAAATATGAAAATTAAAAAGGATTTTAAAAAAGGAATTGAGAAGATAAGAAGTTGGTTGAAAAAAAAAAAAGGAGAGAATATGACTAGGCTGGAGACTAAAACATAGGCATTTGCTAGATTTAGGGTCTATTTTGGTCTGTTAGAAAAAACCGTACCCCAAAATTTTAAAGAATGAAAAACTTATATGTATATAAAAAATAAGATAAAATGCAAGAAGGGATAGAATATGGCTATAACTATGAAACTTAAAAAATATTTTTAAAAAGGTATTGATAAGATAAAATAGTTAAAATAGGTTAAAATAGAAAAGAGGAAAAATGCAAAAAAAACCCCAACAAAATGAAAATATTAAAAATTTAACTTTGAGGGGCACCTGGGTGGCTCAGTCGTTAAGCATCTGCCTTCGGCTCAGGTCATGATCCCGGGGTCCTGGGATCGAGCCCCACCTCGGGCTCCTTGCTTGGCAAGAAGCCTGCTTCTCCCACTACCATTCCCTTTGCTTGTGTTCCCTCTCTTGCTGTGTTTCTAGCTGTCAAATAAAATCTTTAAAAAAAAAAATTAACTTTGAAAGACTAAAGAATCATGGGGAAAATGCCATGAATTCTATGTGCTATATTCCCCTAGCTCTGGAGTTCCACAGTTCTCATTGATCAGTAACCTTGGTCTTGGCTGGATGTTCTTATTGATCTTCTGGCAGAGGGGCCTCTTGCAGTGATTCTCAAATGTCTTCGCCTGAGGTGTAATTGCACCACCCTTTCCAGGGGCCAGGCTAAGTAATCTGCTCCAATTTGCCTTTGAAAGCTTTTGTTCCCTGAATGCTTTCTGTACAGTTTTGGAGGATGGGAGTGAAAATGGTGGCTTCGCAATCTCCACCCCTTAGGAGCCGAGAGCTCAGGGCTCCACTCCTCAGTATACCCTCAGAGAAAAGCTGTCAATCCCTCCCGTCCCCCCAGTCTCCTGCTGCACTCTGAGCTCCCCCAGCAATTCTATCTCTGACACACAGCCATGTTTGGAGTCTCCAATCCAGCAGATATCTGCAGCATGTTTCTGTGCCACCCTCCCTGGGGGAGGAAGGTGAGTCTCCCCAGATCTGCCACTCATGGGTTCCCTGCTTGAGGACTAGTGAGGAGCTGAGAGCCTCCTCCTTCTCGTCCTCCTCAGCTCCATCTCTGCACTCAACTTCCCTATTCCGATACCTGGGAACTCTGCTGCACTCTGAAACCCCTGGTCTTTTTGTAATTCTGCGGGTCCTGAGACCACACTGTCCCTGTGAGGGCTCCACTCCCTGCTTAGTCTCTGGAGTGATGTTTCTTAGCGGAGCAGACTTCTAAAAGTCCCGATTTTGTGCTTTGCTGCTCTGTGGCTTGCTAGGAGCCAGCCCCTCCCCATCATGGTCTCTTTTCCCATATAATGCCTCAGATTCACTTCTCTGCACATCCTACCTTCCAGAAAGTGGTCGCTTTTCTGTTCATAGAATTGCTGCTCTTCTCCTCCTCAGTCTCCTGTTGAGTTTATGGGTGTTCAGAATGGTTTGAAAACCATCTAGCTGAATTCCTGGGACCAAATGAAATTTAGGTCTCTTATTTCTCTGTCATCTTGCTCCTCCCCCACATTCTCTTATAGTCTTAAAGTCCTCTAGAACTGCCAGGTAACAATAGAAGCATAAACTATACTTTCTTATCCCTCAGCTTCACTTTGCTTACTCTGAGGTGGTAAACCTTAGCTCCCTTGGCCCTTGGTTTAGTAATTCTCAAATTGTGATCCCACACCACCTGCATTAGAATATGGATGATTTTTAAAATAAAAATCCCAGGGTTCTACACCAGATCGGCCCCCAAATCACAACAGATGGGGCCTAAAATCTTAAATTCCTAATAAGGACACTGGTGATATTTAAATGTACCATAATTTGAGCTCTATTTCCTTATGGAATCCACTTAAGAAGTGGCAAAAGGTTCCCCTTTTCCCAGCTGCCTGGATCAAGTTTAGGTAACTATAGGGCTCAGCAAATGCCTCACACTTATTTTTCAAGGCACTCAACTTTATTTAGGAATTATAGGCACTTATGTAAATAAAGTTCTAAGTTATATTTATACACCAGATACAAATCATACACCAGGTATAAAACCAGAGGTTTGCCAAACTCCTCCCCCATACAAGAATATTTGGTGTATACATGGGATTTCAAATATCTTTGTCTCAGTGCCCTCCCCTGTCCTCCCTCCCAGGGCAGTCATTGAACTTCCAAGCTCCCATCAGGGTTCTCTTTCTCTCGGATGTTCCATAGCAGCCATTATTAAAATGGACTTTACTGCAGTCATCTATATCACTGTCAAATCCTCCTGAGGGAAAGCTACATTTTTTTTTTTCAATTCCTGCCTATTTTCTTTGCCATTTTTTTTTCTATCTCACAGTGGTTACCTCAATGAATGTGCTCTTCCAGTGTCAGGCATACTATGTATAACTCTTCTGAGATAAAATAACGGGCCTCTTTGTCTTCCTCCTCCATAGCCCTTAAGCTGGGGAGTAGGTTTTCTTTGGAGAGAAGAAAGCAATGATAATCAGGTTTCAACTCTTTCCTTAATTGCCAGGTATTAGCTAAAACTTTCCTTTGTGGGACAGCACACTCTCCCCAGTTTTCTTTTAAGAAAAGCCTGTGGAAGTAAACAGCTGTTGTGGTCATAATAGTTCCCTCCACTAGATGGCACTCCTAGGTTAGCTTTGTTTTCGGCTTCCTTCAGTATAATGGATTGATTTTCGCATTGAAGCAAGAGCAGAGGCCCATGATTTATATTTCATGATTTACTTGGCTGATTACAGGAACTAAAATATTTCACATTGTTTCAGGAATGTAAGTGTATTAACTTTTGAATTTGAGGTATATTGTGGAGTATGAGGGGTACGTTATAATGTAGGTGAACAGTAATAAGCAGATGAATGCTATTTATTGCTGTAGTCCAAAGAGCTCAGAAAGAGAGGGCCTCTTTCCACAAAGATGGACCTTGCTATATCTTTCACTGGGACAACTCCATTTCCACTGGTACCTCTCTTCCAACTCCTAATAAAGCAACACACTAACCACTCTCTACCTTTTCACTGGACATTTTTTCTTGACCCTCTCTATTTAAACTAAGTTATAGATAATAATGATATTGGTTATACTTTGTATTTGTTCTCCTAACTTGTGACTACTTAAATAAGAAATAGATATGTTTCCAGAAAATATGCCTGGCATTTTGGAGGAAGATGATTTTTAATTGTATATGCCCTGTTCGAATTAGTAAAATGACAGTTAGTTAAGTATCAGTACTTACAAGGATGAATAGAAGTTAAAAAAGAAAAAAAAAACTGTGAGTAATAACCATATACAAATAGAATTCAAGGTATGAAAAGAAGAGAAGATCTTAAGTTGGATGCCCCTCTTAAGAAAGTGGTGTCGACTTGAAAGAAAGCCAATCTCAAAGTAGGTTAGTAAATGCTTTATTCATTGTGTTTCTGAGGACTATGGCCTGGGAGATAGTTTCAGATTGCTCGGAAGAACTTCTCTGAAGCTTGTTAGCTAGAGGGGATAGTCTGTACAAAAGGGGAAAGGGTGTACATGCTTGCAAGCAGTTCTCCCAACACTTGTGTCTTCATGTTTCAGTAGGATCTCAATTAGTGTGAAGCATTAGGATTTCTTAAAATTAGTCTTTTTTAAATGGTTGTTAATAAATAAACACATGCTGGATTACTTTGCCTTTATACTTCATACTTTCCTTGCTGAAAGTGTTCTGCATTTACCTGGGAAAGAGTGCACTTACTTTTACATTTGTAGAGAGAGAAAAAAATGATATTAGAACTGGGGTGGAGGCAGGATTGGGACACCAAGTGATGTTTTAATACCTCAAGATGAAAAGGCATAATAAAAGAGAGGGTTTGGAAACCACAAGTACAAGTTAGGAGGTATTAGTGACCTTCAGCTTATAGAAAAACAATAAAAAACCTGGTATACCTGGTTTAGTATATTAATGAAGTATGAGCTTATTTTTCAACCCACCCTATTCTCTGTTGTATATTAAATTTGTGATAAACTCCTTATTTAGACTTTGATAAAAATAAAATATACACAATAAAAATGTATAAATGATAGAGGCCATTCTTGATTTTCAAATTAAGTGACTGAATGTCTTGACTCCATTTCACAACAATATCTTTAAACATTAATCATCAATCTCAAAGGTACTAAAACTAGACAGATAATTTTCTTCATTACTTTTTGTTTTTAATTAGAAACAGTTTTTTACTATATTCTGGCCTTTTAGATGTATATGCATAGTCTGAAGTAGCTCCATAGCTTTCTGTCATTTATAGGCAATCATATCAGAGAATGAATATGAATCAACTGTTGTCTTAATCATACCCTACAACAGACTGTTCAGTTTCAAAACATTTAAAACATCAAAACAACATAAAAAATTAGAAATTACCAAATACATTTGGAAAAAAATGGCTTGCTATAATGTTTTCCTTTTTTGTTAGTGTGAAGCTTTGATTGGATTGAAGGGTAGATTTATATTATCACGCAAAAAAGGCTGCTTATAAGATCTCCAAATAACAAACTAAAGTAATACTCTGAAGTGTGGACACCTGCAAAGCACAGATTTTGCAATGATGTCAACTTCCCTTTATTTCTGGCCATTTTTATATCTTACAACGGCATTCTGAATTCCTGCCACTCCTAAAACAAGACAAATAAGTTGATGCTGTCTGTAACTTTATTAATGATTTGTATTCAGTAAGTCAGACCAGGAAAATAGAACTCTCTTGGGGCTCTAAACATAGGGTGCAGGACTCACTTCCATGAGCATGTGTTCCAAGTTGACAGTGGCCTGTTAATGACAATGTACAGAAATGAAATTATTTTTACCTGATTTATTAATATGCTAAGTAGAATCACTTACTGGAGTCAAGACAAAAGAACACTGAAACTAAGCATATCTGGAGTTATAATCTTTGGAAATCTTCTGGAGGCCAGAATTAAACAGAATTAGGAAAATACAGGAAAAAAAATAGCCTTTAGTTTAATTGTTTTGAATGAGATTTTGCAGAGATATGAAAAATATTAGAATTATTTGGTATGACTCAAGGGGGTGCTTTTCAAATTTTAAATATCAAATTTATGGCAAATTAAAAGGCATACTTAATAAAGCCAGAAAGAACCTTGGCATTTTATTAATCCAAGAGATAGTTGTAATTTTTGCTGAGTGTGTAATTAGTACCAAGGCTTCTTTTCTTCAGGAAATATTGCCAATAGCTACCAGTAATTGCATATTTCTTATAGCTCTGGTCTCAAAGGCTCAACCACTTAGGAATGATTGATAGTGTAAAGAATTTTCCAATTTTCTTTTTGATTTTAGAGATAATACAAAAACCAACTATGTATAATTATTAATGAGTAGCATATTTAAATGTAAGCTACAACTTAAATAAAAATTTTAAAGAAATATAAGTGACAAATATATTTGATATCTTTCTTCAAATTCTTCACTTTACCAATGCCTACAAATGTGCCTCTAGTTTTCATTTAAAGTCTGAACTAAATGTTAAATTCAACAAAGTCAGTTGAATGTCCTTTTCTTAATTGAAAGAACTTTAAGATTTTATACTTAGGTTTGGACCTATTGTTTTAGACTTCAGAATGGCATCCATAGTCCTTATTTATTAATTGTCCTATAGCCATCTGCTTAGAAGTGGAGAAGGAAGTAAAAAAGGAAAGGAGGAAGGAAGGAAAGAAATAAAAAGAATAAAAGAATTAAAAAGAAGAAAAAATGGAAGAAAAGAGAGACAAAGGAATGGAGGGAAAAGAAAGAACAAATGGCCTTCTGCTGTTTCTAGCTCTTTCTTCTCCCTCACCTCCCGGAATATGAGTATAGAAAGAGAGCCTTAATTAGTAGTGGACACATTAATTAATAATCAGGTTACTTACTTTACAGAGTAACAAGCCCCTCAACCTTAGGGCTCTTTACATAGATGATTTGCAAGAATGTTATATAGGTAAATTATAAGTGTAATTAAACCATAAACACAGAGATGCTACTTATTTGTATAAATCTTCTAATGAGGTATTTTTCTTAATCTTCATCAAATAGTTCATGAAAAAGCCTCATAGCTAAGAAATGTGTCCTCTGAGCAATGGCTACTTCAAATCCATTTATAAATAAATTCATGGAGGGGTAGAGGAGCTAAGATGGCAGAATAGTAGGAGGACCCTAGTCTTGCCTCCTCCCTTGAACACAGCTGTGTAAATAGCAAATAATTCTGCATACCTAAGAAAGGGATATGAGGACTGACAGAACTGCACAACTAGTTGGAGAGGAAAGGCTACCTTATGGAAAGTAGGAGGTGCTTAGTTATGATTTGGGGGAGAATCAGATCACAGGTGCTGCAGAAGTGACAGAGCCCTAGTTGTGGGGAAAGAAGGAGAGAGAGAAATAGAGAAAGAGAGGAGCTCACAGGGGATTGAACAAGGAAAGCATTTCCCCAAAGCCACTGATGGGAAAAATGAGATGGACTGATTTTCGTGCTCTTATAACAACTGAGACCCAAAGACTGGAGTTTTAAGAGGTCTGTTATGTGACCAGCATGGAGCCCTGAGAGCACTGCAGTGCTCCAGTGGAGGAGGGGAGAGGCCTGGGAGCAGACGGTGCCATCTGAAGATCCCCTGGGATGCACTGGGAGAGGTAGTATACTCTCTTCTTGGAGCACGTCAGGGAGAGGGGGCATTGCCTCTCCAGGGACAAAAGAGCTGGCAGGTGCCATTACTCTGCCCCATCCCTCAACATTGGCACAGAGATGCCTGCTGAGGGTGGCTAGCCTGGACAGTAGTTCTTGGCTGTGCTTTACTTCAAACTTCATGGTTCTGTGCTTTGGTGTGACTACCTTTCTGGGACAAACATGTGTCAGTCCTGCCTTGGGGAGACTCTCCCCCAGAGGACCAGCATGGTTCTGCACCACAGCAGGTCCCTAAAATTTGGAGTCTTAAACTGGGACACATAAGGCGAGATTGTTCACTCTTCTGGAAGGGATTCCCAGACAGCAGTAGGCACAAACTCCCCTCTCCAGGGATGAGGGAGGGAGCTGGTGCCACTACGCCCCTCAGCATAAACTAACTTCAGTAAGCAGCACAGAATCAATACTGAAGGCTTAGATCACTTACACAAGCTCTGCCCCCCTGTGATCTGCAGATGCTCCTTTTCTTGGGCAAGTATACCCAAGAATCAGTGCAGTGGGATGCTCGCCCAGAAAACCAGCACAAACCCACTTCATGCACCATGTCTACTGACACTGCAAAGCTTTAGCTCTAGTGGAAATATCCTCAGGTCTCTTTTAACAAGCAGACCAGAGCACACCTAGTTAAAACTTGCCACACTCTGGCCAAGGTCCAAACACTCCTCAAGGCAAGGAAAAACTCTACAGAGTACTCACCTGAGGGAAAGAGCAGGCAAAGCACAGCAGCATAGAGCACTCAGCATATGCCAGAGATACTTCCTGAAGCACCAGGCCTTGGACAGTATATGACCTCTTCTTCATAAAGCCATTACTCTCAGGAACAGGAAACATAGCAGGCTTTCCTAATATGCAGAAGAAGACAAAAGACCTGACAAAATGCCAAGATGGAGGAATTCATCCCAAAAGAAAGAACAAGAAAAGGTCATGACTGGGGATTTAACCAAAGCAGATATAAGTAATATGCTTGATCCAGAATTTAAAGCAGCAATCATAAAGCTACTAGCTGGACTTGAGAAAAGCACAGATGACATCAAGGAGTCTCTTACTACAGAGATAAAAGACTTAAAAACTAGTCAGGCCAAAATGAAAAATGCAATAACCAAGATTCAACACTGACTGTAATGACCACAAAGAAGGAAGAAGTTGAGGAATAAATAAGTGATATAGAAGATAAAATTATGGAAAATAATGAGGGAGAAAAATATTAGATCATGAATGTAGACTTAAGGAACTCAGTGACTCCATAAAGTATAATAACACTCAAATCATATGAGTTCCAGAAGAAAAAGAAAAAAGGGGCAGAAGGTTTATTTGAGGAAATTATAGTTGAAAATATCCCTAACCTGGGGAAGGAAACAGACCTCAAAATCTAGGAAAGAACACCCATCAAAATCAACAAAAGCAGGCCAACACCAAACCATATCATAGTTAAATTGCAAAATGTAGAGATAAAAAAAATCCTAAAACATTTGACAAGATAAAGGAAGTTCCTAACTTACAAGGGAAGACAAATAAGGTTAGCAGCAGATCTCTCCACAGAAACTTGGCAAGAAAGACAAAAATGGTGTGATATATTCAATGTACTGAATGGGAAAAATCTGTAGCCAAAATACTCTATCCAGCAAAGCCATCAATCAGAATAGAAGGAGAGCTAAAGAGTTTCCCAGAAAAACAAATACTATAGGAGTTTGTGACCACTACACCAGCCCTGCAAGAAATATTAAAGTGGGAAAGAAAGATCAAAAGCAACAAAGCCTAGAAAGGAACAGAGAAAATCTTTAGAAACAATGACAAAACAAGTAATAAAATGGCACTAAATTCATATCTATCAGTAAGTACTCTGAATATGAATGGCCTAAATGCTCTAAAAAAAAAAAAGACTTAGGGTGTCAGAATGGATTAAACAACAAAACAAAACAAAACAAAACAAAACAGAAACAAAACAAAAACAAAAAACAAGGGATTCATTTTAGACCTAAACACACCCACAGATTGAAATTGAGGAGATAAAGAATGATTTGTCATGCAAATGGAAATCAAAAGAAAGAGTAGCAATACTCTGTAGACAAAGTAGTTTTTAAACCATAGACTGTAAGAAGAGATAAGGAAGGGCACTATATCATGATTAAAGGGCCTATCTAACAAGATCTGACAATTATAAATATTTATGCCCCAACTTGGGTGCATCCAAATACACAAAACAATTAATGACAAACAAAAAGAATTCACTGATAACAATGCAAAAGAATAGGGGCTTTAACATCCCATTTACATCAATGGACATATAATCTAAACAGAAAATCAACAAGGAAATAATAGTTTTGAATGACATGGACCGGTTGGACTTAACAGATATTATATTTGGAGCATTTCATCCTAAAGCAGCAGAATACACATTCTTTTTGAGTGCACATTAGAGATTCTCCAGGATAGATCACACACTAGGTCACAAATCAGGCCTGAACAAGTACAAAAAGATTGAGATCACACCATGCATATTTTCTGACCACAACACTATGAACTTTAAACACAAGAAAAAATTTGGAAAGACAACAAATACATGGAGATTAAAGAATATCCTACTAAACAATGAATGGGTTAACCAGGAAATTAAAGGAGAAAAATTTTTAAAAATATGTAGAAACAAATGATAATGAAAATACGACAGTCCAAAACTTTGGGATGAAGCAAAAGCTGTCATTAGAGGGAAGTATATAACAATATAGACCTACTTCAAGAATCAAGAAAAATCTCAAATATGCAACATAACCTTACAACTGAAAGAGCTAGAAAAAGAACAACAAATGAAGCCTTATGCCAGCACAATAAGGGAAATTAAGATTAGAGCAGAAATAAATGATATAGAAACAACAATAACAACAAACAGTAGAAAGGATCAAGGAAACCAGAAGCTGTTTCTTTGAAAGAACTTATAAAATTGTTAAAGCCCAAGCCAGACTATTCAAAAAGAAAAGAGAAAGGACCCAAATAAATAAAATCATAAATGAGACAGGAGAGATCACAACCAACAGCACATAAATATAAACAATTAGAATATTATAAAAAATTATATGCCAACAAATTGGGAAATCTGAAAGAAATGAAAAAATTTCTAGAAACATACAAACTACCAAAACTGAAACAGGAAGAAATAAAAAATTTGAACAGACCCATAACCAGCAAAGAAATTGAATCAGGAATTAAAAACCTCCCAAAAAACAAAAGCCCAGGGCCAGATGGCTTCCTAGGGGAATCTACCAGACATTTAAAGAAGAGTTAATACCTATTCTCAAACTGTTCAAAAAAAAAAAAAAAATAGAAATGTAAAGAAAACTTCCAAACTCTTTCTATGAGGCCAACATTACCTCGATTCCAAAACCAGACAAAGACCCCACTAAAAACGGAAATTACAGGCCAATGTCTCTGATGAATATGGATGCAAAAATTCTCAATAAAATTCTAGCAAATGGATTCCAACAGTACATTAAAAGAGTCATTTGCTATGATCAAGTGGGATTCATTCCTGGGCTGCAAGTGTGATTCAACATTCACAAATCAATATGATACACCACATTAATAAATGAATGGATAAGAACCAGAGGATCCTTTCAATAGGTGCAGGAAAATCTTTTGACAAAGTACAGCATTCATTTTTGATAAAACCCCTCAACAAAGTAGAAACAGAGAGAGCATAGCTTAACATTATAGAGGCTACATAGGAAAGGCCCACAGCTAATGAAATTCTCAATAGGGAAAAACTGAGAGATTTTCCTCTGTGGTCAGGAATAAGACAGGTATGACCATTCTCCCTATTCTTATTTAGCATAGTACTGGAAGTCCTAGCCTTAGCAATCAGACACTAAAAAGAAATAAAAGGCATCCAAATCAATGAGGAAGAAGTCAAACTTCCATTATTTGTAGATGGAATGATACTCTATATAGAAAACCCAAAAGACTCCTTCAAAAAATTGCTAGAACTGGGCGCCTGGGTGGCTCAGTGGGTTAAAGCCTCTGCCTTCGGCTCGGGTCATGATCTCGGGGTCCTGGGATTGAGCCCCGCATCGGGCTCTCTGCTCAGCAGGGAGCCTGCTCCCCCCACCCCCCCGCCTGCCTCTCTGCCTACTTGTGATCTCTCTGTCAAATAAATAAATAAAATATTTAAAAAAAAATTGCTAGAACTGATACATGAGTTGAGTAAAGTTTCAGGATACATAATCAATGTGCAGGAATCTGTTGTATTTCTATAAACCAATAATGAAGCAGCAAAAATAGGAATCAAGGAATCAATACCATTTACAATTGCACCAAAACCATAATATACCTAGGAATAAACTTAACCAAAGAGGTAAAAGATCTATACTCTGAAAATGATAGAACACTGATGAAAGAAATGCTCATGGATTGGAAGAACAAATATTATTAAATTGTCTATAATACCCGAAGCAAACTACACATTTAATGCAATCCCCATCAAAACACCACCAGCACTTTTAACAAAGCTAGAACAATTTTAAAATCTGTATGAAACCACAAAGAACCCTGAATGGCCAAAGCAGTCTTGAAAAAGAAAAAGCTGGAGGGATCACGATTCCAGATTTCAAGCTATATTACAAAGCTGTAGTCATCAAGACAGTATGGTACTGGCATAAAAACAAACACATAGATCAATGGAACAGAATAGAAAACCCAGAAATGGAGCCCCAACTATATGGTCAACTAATCTTTGACAAAGTGGGAAAGGATATCCAAAGGAAAAAAGACAGTTTCTTCAACAAATAGTGTTGGAAAAACCAGACAGCAACATGCAAAAGAATGAAACTGGACCACTTTCTTACACCATACACAAAAATAAATTCAAAATGGATGAAAAATCTAAATGTGAGACAGGAAACCATCAAAATCCTAGAGGAGAACACAGATATTAACCTCTTTGATATCAGGCATAGCATCTTCTTACTAGACATGTGTCTGGAGACAAGGGAAACAAAAGTGAAAATGAACTACTGGGACTTCATCACAATAAAAAGCTTCTGCACAGTGAAGGAAATAATCAACAAAATTAAAAGCAACCTTTGGAATGGAAGAAGATATTTGCAAATGACGTATCTGATAATGGGTTAGTACCCAAATCTATGAAGAACTTATCAAACTCAATACCTCAAAACAAAAAATCCAGTTAAAAAATGGGCAGAAAACATTTATAGACATTTCTCCAAGGAAAACATAGTTAACAAACACCTGAAAAGATGCTCAATATCACTCATCATCGAGGAAATAAAAATCAAAACTACACAGGTAGAGCTACCACCTCGTACCTGTCAGAATGGTTATAATGAACAACAAAGGAAACAACAGATGATGAGAATGCAGAGAAAGGGGAACACTGTTGGTGGGAATGCAAACTGGTGCAGCTACTCTAGGAAACAGTATGGAGTTTCCTCAAAAAGTTAATAATAGGGGTGCCTGGGTGGCTCAGTGGGTTAAAGCCTCTGCCTTTGGCTCAGGCCCTGATATCAGGGTCCTGGGATCGAGCCCTGCTCGGGCTCTCTGCTCAGCAGGGAGCCTGCTTCCCCCTCTCTGCCTGCCTCTCTGCCTATTTGTGATGTCTCTCTCTGTCAAATAATAAGTAAAATCTTTAAAAAAAAAAAAAGGTTAAAAATAGAACTACACTACAACCCAACAATTACTCTATTGGGTATTTACCCAAAGGATACAAAAGTACTTATTTGAAGTTATCCATGCACGATGTCTATAGCAGCATTATCAACAATAGCCAAATTATGGGAAGAGCCCAAATGTCCTTCAGCTGATGAATGCATATAAAGATGTGGTGTATATATACATAATGAAATAGTAGTCATCAAAAAGAATGAGATCTTGCCATTTGCAATGACATGAATGGAGTTAGAGTGAATTAGACTAAGCGAAATAAGTCAGAGAAAGATGGATATCATATGTTTTCATTCATATGTTGAATTTAAGAAATGAAGCAGATGAACATAAGAGAGTGAAAAGAGAGGCAAACCAGAAAATAGACTGTTAACTATGGAGAACAAACTCTGAGTGTTGCTGGAGGGGAGGTGGGCAGGGGGATGGGTTAAATGGGTGATGGGTATTAAGGAGGGGACAAGTGATGAGCACTGGGTGTTATAGGTAGGTGATGAGTCGTTAAATTCTGCCAAACCTAGTTTTACACTATATGTTAATTAACTGGAATTTGAGTAAATGTTCAAAGCTAAAAAAGACTGACTGAATGAATAATTCATGTAAATAAGATATATCATGAATTTTATAGGCAAATGCTCTTAGACAAAAAGATTGATTCAAAGGAGCATCATGGCCCCCAGCTTGTCTGGTACCAATGTAGGTAGACCTGATTCTTGAGTAGTAGCCAAATTAAACTGTTCTTAATCTTCTAAATATTTATCTCTTTAGCTCAGATTTTCAGAAGAAATTTTCCACATTAAGGAGAGTATGAGCTAGTAGAAATTGTTATCCCTTTCAGACCCAACTCCTTTTTGTAACAAATATTCTAAAATTAAATTTATTGATAACATAACTTATAAATCTACATAGTGCCCATTCATAATAATAAAATATAATAAAAGGATAGATGATAAAATGATCTGTAATTCCATATGTTAATATTCAGGCACCAGTGTTCTAGAAAATAATTTAGTGAGATATTTGCACTTAAACACAAAATCAACATAATGCAACAGCTAAACAATGCAAACTAATACAGGGGCTTTGTTTTGGCAAGTAAATCATCATAATACCATAAATGATTTTGATCAATGTCATGATTGTCTAAAGTGTTGAACAAGTCTTAATAAGGCTCCAGAGAAAAATAAAAGTACATTTTTTCCTTATTATACAGTACTTGCATTTCTGGAAAAGTCAATGTGTATGTAAAAATATTTTTTAAATGTTAAATTTTTGCAAAGTAGAATTGGGTTCATTTAGGAAAATACATATCAAAATAGTAGTAGCATAAGACCATAGGTTTCTCACAGAGGGAAATGCCAGCTTTCTGAGTTGGAGGTTTCTCTCTTAACTTCAGACCCTTGGAATACTGGGAGAAGGGAAGAACAATAGGCATGAGAATGAAGACAGACCAAAAGGTAACACAGCTGCTGGTTTTCTCATCATCATGATGGCTCTCAGACCCAAAATTGCTCTTCCTCTTAGTAACATAGGTTGGTTCCTGGCACAAGGCAGTGAGGGTACTTAGGTCAAGTCAGTTGTCTTTGAACAATATTTGTCTCTCCTAAGAGCTGAGTACAGCACTACTAATTAAATAAGTAGTGCTGGGTCACTTTTCCAAGATCAGTTGGCTACCCAAATTAGAAATTCCTTAGAGAACAGTATGGAGAGTGTTGCTAGCCCCAAACTACCACCAATAAAGAGGTGGTTCTGTAGAGTAGCTTATAGTTTAGACAAACCTGTTTTTAGATCTTAACTTTGCAAACTACTGAATAATGTTCAATATTTACTTAGTCACTCTGAAATTTCCCACCTTTACTTCATGGGGTTGTCATAAGAATTGAACAAAGGGTAGTAAGTGGAAGCTAACCTTCTTCATTCTTTCTGTTCTTTCATAAAATATCCCAAGAACAGAAATAGAAAAACTGAGCAGGGATGTGATGACATTAAACATAAGACAGAAGGAAAAGTAAGTATTCCTCAGAAGAAAGAAAAGAGGAGTGTCAAACTGGAAAAGAGATGATAAGTTAAGACTTAATTCCACTCTCAAAATTAAGATTTTGTTCTTTTATTTATTTGGCCAGGTAGGAGGTGAGTGGAACTATGGTTGCTTCTATAAAGGAGACTACAGGGAAGTCATTGTTCTTACTGAGTAAGATTTACTGAGTAGATTCCATATATATTCCTTTTTATTTTATTTTCTTTAAAATGGATTGAAAGGAATAAAAATATTTGGCAATACTCTTTGGTTAGATTAACATCACTGTGGATGTGGCGACATCTGACAGTATCTAGTTAACCTGCTTAAATGTCACAATTTAAAATTGACATTGACAGTAAGAAAAAGGTATTTTATGTAAATAGAAAGTTAAAATGTTATGATATTATAAAAATAAACATTGACATACACACAGAATTGGGGGAAAAAGTATAAGTCATGATTAATTGTACCCTAAAAATAATAATTCATTCTGCCCTAAAATAAAATTTGTGATTATTAGAAAGATAACCCTCCTTGATGCATTTGTTCATTTATTTTAATATAATTATTTTGTTTTCAAGTAAAAAATTTAAATTCCTACTCTAGGCCCTTTGCAAAGTAATGGGAATCCAGTTGATAAATAAGGTTACAATACCAGCCTTAGGAAAGTAACATTCACCACTAAGCACACTCTAGAAAGAAAACAATGATGGATTTTACACTGAGTTTACCCACATTCGCATATTTTCCCTGCTTTTCCAGTTTTTCTTTTTGCATTATATATCATTCACGTAATGACTAGGCATAAAATTCATTTAATTATTAAAACACATTTTAACAAAAATGAAACCTCACAAAATAAAAATGAAGTGGTTTACTTAAAGCTCCCCCCTCCCTACCCTCCAGGATTAGAAAGTAAAATTGCCAGGTAATTTGTCATGTGCATCAATCTTCATGATGAATTTGGCCCAGCAGCCTACCTATTTCTTATGGCTCGTAGCACAAAATAATTTCTATCCAAAGTTACGAGGAAATTTTAAAGACTGTCAAACATCCTTTTTTGGAGATCTCTGCTTTTAAGTGTTGAATATCATGCTGTGATGTTCACACTGTGATGATTTAATGGTGAATGAACTCGGAGGTACCTTGGTTGGTCCTTACTCTGATGCTTAGAACTAATAATTCACTCCAGTGGCGTAACTAGAAATTTAAGGCCTTCAAATAAAAATAAAGAACAATTCTAGTTCTCACTCAGAACTTACAGTGGGCTCTGTGTCTTCCTCAGCCCCAAACCAGAGCAGGAAGTTAGATGTGACGTGGTTCCTGAGAGATCTGAAGTTTTTACCTGACTAATTTTAACTGGAAAACTTAATTTTACCCTTCATTTGAATCTGAATTTCATATTGAATAACACATGGGGGACTTAATAGGAAATGCACTGGAAATCATAGATTTGGTCTCAAATGAACTTTTTATGTATTTGTTAAATTATTTAATCTCATCAAAAACAAGTGGCTCAGGAAATGCCCAAGATAAAATTGGGACTGATATAAAAATTATTGCTTAAGTTCAAATGAAAATGGTCTACAATATACACTTGTTTCTAGAAAAGATACTGTTCATATATCTTTGTCTTCCTCTAGAGAGCCTTTATAAATGACCTTTCATCATATGTCCCTAAAATACATTATCAAATTTCTATTCTATGTAGTTATTCAACTTGACAATTATTGAAGTCCTAACATATAAGGCAGAGTGCTAGGCATTGGAGTCCCCAAAATGACTACCATATAATCCTTTTTTTCCAATTTGGTCACAGTCTATCAGGATTTAATAAGGGACAAGTCCGTCTCCTGAAATCACATTAAATAAGCACTTATTCTCTATATAGAGTAACAGCTCTGAAAACTCAAGGTAGAAATTCCTCAGGCTCTATATGAACATTTAGGTAAGCCTAGTTATTAGCATAATGAAAAAATGTATTTTATTTTCTTCTGGTTGTTGGCACATGCAGCTGTTTTAAAGTTATGACTAGCTGTTTTTCCAGACTTTCCAGGGGACTGCTTAGCTGCACAGTGTTCCCATAGTACCCATTCTATAGCCATTAGTCCTCAACACCAACTGCACATTAAAATAACTTTAAAATATAAATATAGTTTTACAAATAAAATGTAAAATAACTAAAAAATAACCAGGCCTAAAACTCACTCTAGATTAAGTCAAAATCTGTGGGGCTAGACCTAGGGAATCACTCTGTTTATTTCCTACGGTGATTTTAATATGCAACAGAATTCAGAAATACTATCATAAACATTTTCTATTTCTATATCTAAATCTGATCACTAATTAATTCAGTGTTAACTAGTTATTGTGTTACAACAAAAAGGCAATATGGGAAGTAGGTGTTTTGTTATATTATGAATTACATAAATCTTACTCCAAATATCTTCCCTCCAGACTACGGAGGACTAGGCTGATCTCTTTAAAGTCAGTTATATTGCTGGAGCCTTGAGGTCCACATACTCTGACTTGTCACATGATGTAGGTATCACATCTGTAGTATCTATGACCTCCTGCACAATTGACAGTTCACTGCCTCCTCAGGCGGCTTATTATATTCATGGGAAGATTTAGCCATAAGAAAACTCCTCTTCCATTCCTCAAGCTGAAATACTTACCTCTTTAATTTCACTTTAGTACTGATATCCATTTTCTTGAATGTATCTTAATTTCACTGGGAACCACTGAGATAGTTGAAGACAGTCTTCAGTGTCTTCTTTTCTATAGATGAGATAATTCTTAGTGCTTTTAACTCTCCCCTTTAGATGCCTGGTTGTTTGGAAATGTGGTTACAAATTTTTTGACGTTTTTATCCATCCAGAAATGGGGTGCTTTTCCTAGTGAATCTGAGTGAGCCCGTGACTGGAGGTGCAACTGCTTTGATGTTCTAGGAAGTACAAGGTTGGCTCATTGAAAGTCGTGCAGTGGCTCATTCCTTGTTCTGTTGAATCCCTGATCCAGCACATAAGAACTGCGATCACTGTGAGGCTGCCATGTTGATGAAATGACAAGTAGGAGTTCCAATCAACACTCCCAGCTGAGCTTCACCTTTCTGCCCTCCTCACAAAGGCACCCTCCAGGGTGGCTAGATCTCCCTGAGTGTTTGCCGTCATTGCTACAAGGGACATAAGAAACGCCAGCTGAGTTCTATTCAAATTCTCACAAAGACATGAGATATAATATGATTGTTTTAAGCTACTTAATTTTGAAATCATTACCCAACAATAGACTCAGATATAAAATGGTACATTTGTTATAAGATACATACTTTAATTTGTTGTGCATCTTCTTATGCCCCGATATGAGTGCAGATCATCTCAAAACAGAAAGCATTCTCCTCTTTGTTCATATGCCAGGATGCAGTTCGAATTACAAGATATTTTCAGCCAACAAATATAAAGTATATCACTTCAGCTTTGTTATGACAGTCACTGAGTATCTGTTGTTTATTTTTCTTCTATTCTGTGGTCTTCTTCATTTACCTCTAGCTGAAGTTCTGTGTTACGGACCTGAATTTCAGCTTGTGAGAACAGAAAGACAAGAAGAAAGAATGGCCGCAGTATTTAGGACATTTTTTCTGAATATAATTTTGATGCTCTAAATTCACTGTTAGGTATTATCTCTCTTAACTTAAAAGGAAAATGTGATGTCTCTGGGATTGAAAAAATATTTTGATTCCTTGTCTTTAGTCTTGACATATATGCTATATGTAAATGGTCATAAGAAATAAATTAACAATCAGTTAAAGAAGTGAATAAGAAGTTTCAAATTTAGTAAATATTTAAGTATTTGTTACAGCCATTTTTATAAAATATAGCAAAAATATTGTTATATGGGAAGTTGCTTTAATGAATATACATGCATGCAAACAGATGCACACAGATACGCATGCACACACAGAAATTTAGAGTGTAAAAGAGGAAAAGTAATTTGGGCTAATATTTTTTTCTCCCAGAAAATACCTGTCTTTGATACATTTCTAATTGTACCACTAGATGGAGCTCCTTGTTAGAAAGTTAGAGACCTCTTAAACTAAAGAGCTCCTTGAGGGTGGTGGGGGGATCAATCTATAGATCTATCTATCTATCTACCATCTATGTATCTAATCTCTCTCTCTATATATAGATAGATGATAGATAGATAGATAGATAGATAGATAGATAGATCTATATATAGATCATATATATATGATCTATCAAGCTAGGGGATATGTATATATATATATTTATAATATATATGGCTTTTCTATTATATATTCTTCTGAAAATACTAAGAAATTACTCAACTTTGAGAAAATTTTACTAAACATTTAGTTATCCAAGAGCTGAGTAACATATAATCCATCTGGGAGTGAGATTACATATGAATATTTGAACACTAACAGATTTCAGAAAAAACTTCATCTGCCCTTGGATTAATCCTCAGAAATAGTCTGAAAAGTTTTGGTTCCACAGAACATACATCTCTTACTAATTTAACGGACAATACTATTGTAGTGTCTAGAGTGTATATATTCTATTCTTGTAAAAATACACTTTAAAAAATTACAGATTATAGTGACAGACTATAAGAAGATGGATGAGGGAGTTTTTGGAGCTTTCTGTAAAAAGCATAAGCAGGTAATCAGCACAATGGGATACTCTGTTATCAAGATGTGAGCATCTAATAGAGACCTACGTGTTGATCTTCGTTCCTAGTAATTTGCATATTCTTACTGTATTATGTGATAAGGAGATACCATAAAAAATATAAATAGAAAGAAGTAGTGGATGAAATTAGATTTGGGTCAAGATACAAGTACTGAACAAACCTACCCTGATCCAGAAAATGCCTGTATATCAGAGAGTTACCTTCACTTAATCAAGGATGGATTTCAAGCCCAACACAAAGTTTCAGCCCAGCAGGGGGAGGAAAAGAAAAAGTCTTATCCAGCTAACCATTTATTCATCTATCCCAGCAGTGGTATCATTTAGGACTTATTGGAAAATACTATGCTAGCTCATGAAAGTGGCAAGTACTATTCATTATAAATTCTACATTAGAAGTATGGATGAAGTCTGATGAAGTAGAGGAGAGATTGACAAAAGGTGCCCACATTGGTAGTAAAATGCTTTATCTTGAAGAGGATATTTGAACAGGCTCTGGAAGCATATTTTAGAGATATTAGCAAGAAAGGAGGTATTAAAGGGGCAGAAAAGTGGTTGCATTGACTTAAGTATGGGTATAAAGTGAAGTGAGATTTAATAAAATTAGGTAGAGCATGTGACTCTTGATCTCGGGATCGTGAGTTCAAGCCCCATATTGGTGAGGAGCCTACTTTTTAAAAAAAGGTAAAAAAATAAAAATAAGATGTGAGACTTAGTAACCATGTTCTCTCTACTGATATCCTAGCTTGGGTCTAACTATGTAGAAGACAATGGTGAGAGTTCTTGGGTGGGAGTTCTCCTATCTCTTATTAACTTCAAATATGTCCTTCATGAGTGCTAGAAGCTATCACTTCTAAATCTGAGATGCTTTTTTCATACAGTCACAGATGTCTAAGATAGAAAGAGAAAAAAATTGTGAAATCCTTTAGGACTCCACTTCACGTCTGAATATGCCCAGTGATAGCTTATCTCCTTGTGGAAAAAATCGAAGAGAGTGGAGAAGTACAGATAAGTCAGGAGGAAAGTGGGTCTTGCTTTTGTCTCTGGGAACCCAGAGCAGAGAGCAACAGGGACAAGGACAGCTCTGCTAATCTCTTATATAGAAGAAACACTGTGATGACTGGATTTTAAAAAAAAAATTGAAATCATGTTAGAAATGTCTAATTTTTTTGTCTATCGATGATGGAAAATGCTGGAATTGGAGGCTCTGGTGACAGCGATGAACTGAACTACAAGCTCCCAAGTGTACTAGGAAGATAACCATGCTCTCCCAATGCATTTAAAGGAGGTTATGACAAGAGATTTGGTTTCTTAATTTCCCAATGGTGAGACAAAGTGTAGATGAGATGGATATTTGAGAAAGGGAAGTAGAAAGGAGTATTTGGAAGGGAAAGGACAGTAAAAGAGGTTTGCAGAACTTGAATTTGTCTATCTTAGTGCTCTGCTTAGAGTCCAATACAAAAGTCCAATTAAATATTTAGTTTGGCTCCAAAGCCAATGCTTTTTTCATTATTACACTATATGTGAGAAATAAGTAATTATAACCATAGGTAGGGAATAAAATAAAGAGATGTTTTATGTTTTATTTTGGCAGAAAATCCAGTTATGTTAATTTGATTAACCTTTGATTAACCTTTGATTAACCTTTGATTTCCTTTGATTTGGAACAAAAATGATTCGGAACAAAACTCAGACTTTTCCTTTATTCCACAGATGTCCTCAAAATACTGTCAACTTATCCTATATAGTGTCTAGGTCCTAATTTTCATTCATCCATTCATTATATAGTGTTCACTGGGGCACTGTAATAGACTTCTTAAAGAATCTTGGCTGATTCCCCTAGCAAGATTCCCCTGGCTTGAAGTATTTCTGATAATGAGCCATTTATGCACTGTCCTAGGTGATCAAAACATAAACTCTTCCATTATGTCTTTACCTTGCGTTAGTTCCTCAAAACACAAATATTCTCAAGTGGAAGTTACTCATTTCTGACATGTTAAATCATCTATGTAACCACATTTTTAACTGCAATATTGTACAACGAAAAAAATCTTCTTAGAATGAAGATCTTAGAAAAGCATGTAAAATACATTTTCAACCACTGTAATTCTAACCATCAGCTTTTTTTTAACAGAGGAGAAAAAGAAATGCAATTTTGAAATGATGATTGTTTAGATGAATCATACTTTCCTTCCTCTTCCCAAACTTTCTTCTATGACTATACAATATAAATTTTGGAAATGACACCATGTTCCTACACCATGAGGTGAGATGACCAACCTTTAATACAACAACTGAATTTTCAATCTAACAAGAATCTCAAGAGTCTAGAATCTCCAATGTGGGAAATAAAGAATAAGGATAAAGAAAAAAAAGTGTGATGTGGGGCTTATTCAGTGGGATTTACAGGTCATATATTAAATTTAAAAATCTTGAGTCACTATTTTGGGGATCTTACAAGTCCTTGTCCTATTGACAGAAAGTTAGCAGATAATCTTTGCTTCTATAATTCATTTTTCCCAAAATAATGAAATTACTGTTTGACACTTTTCACAGTTTTTAAAACAATCTGCTTATCTGATATATCAGAATAATGATTAAGTACTGTGTCTCCAACCAGGGATCTAAGATAATCTGAAAGACAAGTACTTTTTGTAATGCAGAGTAAGATTAATTTTTATAGATGGTGGAAAGTCTGCCCTTATTTGGAAAGCCATCATTGTAATAGCTGTTTGACAGCAGAAAGTGCTTATTAGTACTGATTATATATGGCTAGACTGTTAAATTAATAGTGAAACCAAGAAGCCATCTAACTAGAGAGAAAAAAAATTGTAATGTTATTTTCTTTTTCAATATAATTTGAAGCCATCAAAATTAAATAGACTCTCAGAATTAAAACACATTACACAAATGTGTTTAATGGAGACTAAAATATACAGGGGAAGTGAACAGGAACCAAAAAAGCATTTATAATGCAAAACTATTCTAAACTGGCAACAGTGAGCTTCTTCTGCATGGAAGTTGGGAAGTGACATTGTTTAATGTTAACAAAAGAGATGCCAAATACTTTCTTTACAGAGGCCAAAAAGAAATAATTTGCCATGGAAACCTTACCAGATTCCAGAAAAAGCATGTGTTTCCATTCTAATCAGGAAACCTCAGAGACTCTAAATCTTTGTAGACTATAAGAGAAGTCACATGCCTGTGTTCAATCCTTATTTTAATTTTACCAAAAACTTGATCATGTATTAAGCACTAAACTAGATAATAAAGACACTCTTGACTTGATATATAATGTTGGATATACAGAAGTAGAAAAAGAAAACATAGCTTTTCTGTACCCTATCTTCCCATGGACATTTCATCAAGTCAGACATCGTTGTAGGACACACAATTATTTTCCACACAACTAGGAAAGAAAAAGTAATGTCAATCAAAGTATGACAAGCTAAGATTTGCACAACTCACTGCAGTTTTAGGGAAAATGTCCCCCTTAAACATGTAAAAAAATGTCAATTATGGCATGTCTTTCCCACAAGGGAAATTTGAAGAACAAATATATTTGTAGTTACCAAGTGCAGCACTTTCTGTGGAATGTTCCATAAAACAAGTAGCTAGGCAGAATTTGAATAAGTGTATCTAAGAAACAACAAATACATAGACAACAAAATATTCCATGTTCAAAGAAGTTTAGGAAATGATGAATTAAATAACATTAAACTCTATTGTAGGGTTCATAGAGCCTTTAACATTTAAGGATCATTGTGAATCTATCTCTAAGAAGTAAATAAGGTGTCTATTGGTTCCCCAAATTACTTGACATGAATAAAACCTTTTTGTTTTGTAGGGCATATCATGGTAGTAGGGCTCACTTGAAAATGTTAATGCACTCAGCATTTAATGGCAAACAGTCCAAATTTATTTAAATTGCTTCCATGATTTTTAGGTTTCTAAGAAATAGACAAAGTTAATATATAAGTGAAATGCATACTCTCTCTTACTTGGTAGTATGTGTATGCCACATTTCATGCAACTTTCCTATCTATCCTATTAATATGAGTTGAGAAATAAAGAAAACTCAAAGATCCCTTTTGTTCTTGAGGAACACTTGCTAATATTCCCCAATCTCTTATTTCCTGAGAAGAGATCTCCATGACAATGATGCCCCCCCTTTTTGCTCTGTCTCTTCATCAAGTCTATTTGGCTACACACTTAAGCAATGTATTCCAGCCTAGCTTTTATCTATAATAACCTTCAGTTTTGATCTGTGAGTCTTTTATATTTCTGTTGGTTTTAAACTCTGGCATGGAAGAGGAAGTCTTGCTGCTTAACCCCCAGGATTTTTTTTTTTTAAAGATTATTTGTTTACTTGAGAGAGCACACACACAAGAGAGCGTGTTTGTGGGGAGCAAGGGGGCAGAGGGAGAGAGAGAAACTCAAGCAGACTCCCTAATGAGCCATACTCACACTCCAATTTTATCCCAGGTTCCTGAGATCATGACCTGAGCTGAAATCAAGAGTTTGGCCTCTTAACCAACTGAGCCACCCAGTTTCCCCTAACCCCCAGGATTTTTAATCCCTTTATATTAAAAGTACATAGAACAGTCACACCAAAGCAATTAACTCTTTGACTATGAATCCTTGGGACCTTACCCTTCTACTTCCCAGCCTTCAAAGAATATCTTAAAATAAGGCACATCTAGGTACTACTCAAGAGGTGATAGTAAATTAAGAACTGTGGAGGCCCGTGAGTCTGAAATTTTCTACAAAGATCCCTACAAGGAAATTTCCCTTTAGAAACTTTCCAAGAATTATCCACTCATTTCTACCAAGGTTTCAAAGAATGCTGCTCATGTCAGGTGCAGATAACTGTAGAGTTAAATGTCCTCTAGTTGTCCTAGTTTTGTGACATATAATGACACTCAAGCCATTTCCTCTGAGAAAATTGAAAGGAGAAGGAATAGGGTACGTGTGTAACCAACTAGTTCGTCACCTGCCTTCTTGGGAAGGCAGCATTTTAGGAAAAATAAGGGCACCTTTTCCTATCTTTCCATTTCTCTCCAAAAATTTGCGTGATTTTCGGTTCAAAGAATTCTGAAACCCTTAAGAAATATAAATGCTTCTCTTGTTGTGATCTTAAAAGAATCCTCAGAGGTAGTTGCCTTGTATTCTTCCTTTTCTTTCTGAAACTTTCAATTCTTTCCTTTTAATTTTTTGTGTGCTGTATGTAAAATCTGTGAAGGTTAAGAATTAGTAGTTTAAAAACATTTCAGCTTTTCCTGAGGTGCATAAAAGTCTAAAATAATTTCTCTCTTAACTCCTCCTTTTTCTTTTTTGAGGAGAAGATTTCTGGAAACTCCAAGTTGGGAAACTCGAGTCATTGCCACAAAACCTTATTGCAAATCCAGAATTGCAAAATAGGAGCCTAACTCTCTAGAAAATGTTTAATTCTAAATCTTCCTAATGTTGTGCTATACTTTGAAGAAAGCTATCAGGTTATTGAGGTTCTCAGTTTTGAAAAACTATTGACCAAGTTATTGGTCATCCGTCCATTATATAAATAAGAAATAATATAAGCAGTTAACATTTCCTTTTGGGAATTGTGCCCAGGTTTTAGGAAAATTAATGAGGTATTGAGAAAACATTAATAGGTAATGTTAGTACATTATAGAAATGTGACTATTGCATTATTTCCTCAAACGGTACAACAAATTTTAAAAGGTGGAGATTTTAAAGGACAAAGGTCACTGTAGAATAAAGAAAAGTAAAAGCATGTTATAAAACTCCAAGTAGACTGTGGAACTGGAGTAGAATGAAAAGTGAACTATTATTGTCAAATAGCTCTGTTTCTATGTCCCTATTTGGGCTTCTACTCCCTCACCTTCCTTCCTATAAGGAACCTGGGGGGGAATTAGTTTCCTTGGTAATATCATGGTTTACATAATTTTCTATAGTGCCAAAGCCTTGTTGAAATTCAGGGGAGAGATGTTTTGCCAGTAACTTCTGAGCCACTGATCATGTCCTTAAGTCTTTCCTGCTTCTGTGAGATAACTTCTGAGGATAATGGAACAAGTATACTTCTAAGCACCTTGTGCCTCTTCATCTTTGGGCTTGAAAAAAGAAAAGTAGACTCTATAAATAAAATATAGAACATCTTTTTTCTTTCTGGTCAGATCCCTAAAAAGTCAGCAAGCATTCCATATGTGCGAGGTTTAGAATTGAGGCTAATAAATGCGACATCAAAATTAAGGTATACTATGTAAACAATATTTCACACTCAATCAGGTTAATGAAATAAGAGATTCTGTTAGGATAATTTTGATTCCTTAGGAACTGTTTATCTTATTTATACCATCATTTTAATTAGAATAAAGACATTCTTTACATGGTCATCAGTGTAAGTAAATTATTTTTTTTCTTTCAGAGTTTACAATGATAGTTGCTCTTATCATTCTGAAAAGCCTAGACTACAAGTTAAACTATATCATGTAAAGAATTTTTTTTTAACAAAAACTCTCCCATTTCTCATTCGTATGGACTGAAATACAAATGACTGAAACCTTCTGAAGAGCTCTACTCACCCAGCATGATTCAGTATGGCTATCAAGGGAATATCTGAACACACACTTTAAAAAGGGCTTTAAGCCCGTAGAAATATTTTTGTTTTTCACAAAGTCTTGAAAGGAGGAGGCAAGTTATTGGTCATCTGTCTATTATCATTTGAAAAATATGATATAAGATCACATTTTTATTTCATTTAGAGTTTAATAATGATTCTTTCTCCCCCGCCCCTTCTTCTTCACAGTTTCTTCTCTTCTAAGCCTAGAGTATAATGCTTTGTATGGTTTAGCTTACACAACTGGTCACTTGATGACATGAATGATAAATCACAGTATGAAACAGCTTTTTTCTTGGCCAATCAGAGAATAAAAGAGAGAGAGAGAGACAATGGCTGCCTTTATTTCATTTTATTCCAGTCTGGTGAAAATTAGATGGAACAAAGGCTTTAGCTCTAAGTGGACGTGATTAGACACAGTCTACATTGGAAAGTCAGAGGATAAAATTGATGAAAAGCACATTTTATTATTAGGGGATTTCCATTCATAAACACGAATGCATTTAAACAATGATGAACTGTGTAAACACATAAATATATAATAACTACCATTTAATAAAATGTTTATTTTTTTAAAGATTTTATTTAGTTATTTGAGAGAGACTGAGAGAAAGAGAGAGAGATAGAGAGAGAGAGAGCATGAGCAGGGAGAAGGAGCAGAGGCAGAGAGAGAAGCAGGCTCCCTGCTTAGCAGGGAACCCGATGCGGGACTTGATCCCAGGACCCTTGGGTTCCTGACCTGAGCTGAAGGCAGATTCTTAACCAACTGAGCCCTCAGGTGCCCCAAGTAAATGTGTAAATTGTGGTGGCTGTGCGGGCATGGAGGGACATCTCCCATGGCAATTATAGCCCCCCACCCCAGTTGAGTACGAGTATGTGTAATAAAAGTGTGTTGTACCTCTAGATTCTATGAACAGTAAATAAAAGATAAGAACCAGTTAATCTAGAATATCACAATAACATATCTTCTACTTAAAATCAACTAACTAATGCAAAGTGTCAAGAAATAGACCTTTGTTTCTCCGCTACCCACCTCACCCATGTAATACAAACAAGCTCAGTGCACTGGGGATTAGAATTTAGTCTATGGTAACTTTGGTCATAGAAAGTAGAGGGAATAGAGACTATTATCCTGAAGCATATAATCTCTTAGGGAGCAAATCCCTCTATATAGTGCAAAATAATGGTCTCCATTTGGAGAGAGCATAACTTGATTTGCATATTTTGCTAGAATTGAATTTTATTATAGTTTTCAATGTCCATATATTAATAAAGACACCTCATTAGGCAATTTGATGTGCTTAACATATACTATGACTAACACTATTATTGCCTTCAAATTAAACATAAACACTAGGAGATACTCATCTAAATTGACTTAATCATAGTTTAATTACTATATACCAAGGCACACCCATTACAAAATTCAGACCCATGTTGGCCAAATAATAGATTACAAATGCAGTGTGATCATACAAGATTGGATAATAAATTCATTTCTTAGATGTTTGAGAAAATATTTTATGGTTAAAGCCGTTTTTCAAATATAGAATCTTAACTTTCCAGACTCCCATTTTTCTGATCTTATAGCCAATTAGTTCAGAACCAACAGCACTCTCGGCTGTCAGAGTACAAATAGAAACTTGTGATGACATATCCTGATACCTGCAGATTCAACAGTTGCATATCTAATTGTTCTCCCCCACAACATCAAAATAAACAGTAATGAAACAAATATTTTTACCCTTCAATATTGTAAAAGAGGAAATTTATGATGAGAACTGTTCATCTATCACGGGGGAAAATATTTCATAATTCCAAGATCCTATCTCAATCCTGAATAATCATATTGTAGAATAAGAGTCCTCTTTTGTTACAATACAGGTTTAAATATATTTGGATCTGAACCATTTTAGCAAGAATGATTTTTATTGTGAGTTCGGTAAGAAAGAGTTTTGGGCTAAGCCCATAATTTCAATATGATTCTACAAATGTTTATAGAACATAGAGTGTTTCTTAAGCACAGTACTAAAGATTAAAATCAGGTCCAGGCACTAACCTAGAGACCTCATAACCCATGATCTTTCAGTCAGAGTGTTCTTCCTTAAAGCAAAGCTTACTCTGTGAAAAATCACAGTCCACGGAAGGTTAAGCAGAGGGAGTTCTAGCATCACAGTCAGGGCATTGATCCAATTTTCAATACCACTCTCTGTACACAACCTCAATTTCTTTTTTTTTTTTCCTTTTTTTTTTTTTTAAGATTTTATTTATTTATTTGGCAGAGAGAGAGAGATCACAAGTAGGCAGAGAGGCAGGCAGAGAGAGAGGGGGGAAGCAGGCTCCCTGCTGAGCAGAGAGTCCAATGTGGGGCTCCATCCCAGGATCCTGAGATCTTGACCTGAGCTGAAGGCAGAGGCTTTAACGCACTGAGCCACCCAGGCGCCCCCACAATCTCAATTTCTGACCCTCAAGTACAAGTTATTCCAGAACCAATACCTCTCTCTATACACAATCTCAATTTCTTACCTTCCAGTACAAGTTATTCCAGAACTCAGATGGCCCACTCATCCACATGTCTGCCCTCCAATATCTATCTACCCATTCCCTCGTTTTCTTCTCCACTGCCTTCAAGAATCTTCTTTAAAACCTCTAATCTGATCGGATATTTTCGTTACATGGTTCATATCATCCTGGTTGTTAACTGCAAAAGTCCTACCTTCAATTTAAAACCCAGTTGAGGTAATACACCTTTTGGAACCTCTTGCTTCCTCAGGGAACATTGTCCTATTCTCTAAATTTCCACTGTTTATTGCTTATAACACTGCATTTATATTTACCATATGAGGTTGTAATTCACTTTTTTAAAGATTTTTTTCAAAGATTGCAATTCAAAGATATATAATTCTTTCTCCTTAGAGTAAGGACTCTGTGTTTACCTTTATGTCTTTAGTACTTAGTAAAGTATAAGGTATGTATTGTCTAAAAAATATTGAATGTGATTGAGAATGAGGTCTTTTTTTTACCTCCCCTCAGGGGAACTCATGCACTAATAGAAACACAAGCACAAAAACAAACAAGCAAACAAGACTATAATACAAGGAGAAGAGCTTTTATTAACTCCTCCTCTGTGCCAAATACTGTCCTAAAATCTTTTTAGGAATTATCACATTGGAACTTCATGCCCATCTTGAAAGTAGGTGTTTATCTTTATGTCCATTTTATATATCCCCCTGAATACTTCTCAGCATGATATTGGCATTTCTTTCTTACTTGTCCATCTAACCCACTCTAGACTATAAGTTCTTTGAGGACATGGACTATATTTGGCAGTGTTTCATTCACATCGGATTTGATGCCTAATAGATAATCAAGATGTTTTATGATGCTTTGGTTGATGAATTCATGCTCTAATCCAAGGATCTTTTATTGTTCAGTGTTTTAAATATTATGATAGCACACAACTATACAGTGCTTACATGGTGCTGGATGATGTTCTAAGTGCTTCGCAAACATTCATTCATCAAAGCCTCACCATATCCTTGTGAACTAGCTTCTCTCCACTGTAAACTGTGTAATGTTTCACAGATGAGGAAACTAAGGCACAGAAAAGTAAAGCAATTTCGCCAAGGCTGTGTAGCTAGTTATATATCTTGGATGATGCTCTTAAAGATGAACTGAGATAAAAACCTAGACTATGACATCAGCCATATATAACTTACTAAAAGGGTAATTTAGGAAAATTATATAAACAGTTTTAGTTTTACTATGGTGATCATTTTTCCTTTTTGTTACCTGGCGAAGTCCTTAGCTTATCCTGATCGTTTTTCTTCATTTTGGTTCAATATCTGCTTAGTTCTTCTTTATTGATCCAAAGTTAATAAGCTTTTTGGAAAAAAGCATATGCTTATTTCCTGAAACTGCTCTTTAAAGATAGGATCTTGGTTACTAGTACCCAGATTTTAGGGCCTAAACTTGAATGGTCCTTTCAGTTTCTGTTCCTAATTACTATCACATAAAGCTGTGTAGAGTGGGAAGTACAGGAAAGGTGATCTTTCAAAAGTAAATATGGCTTTTGTGATAATTAGGCTCCTCAGTTTTGTAGATCTTTGCAGTTTTAAATAGGAGAAAAGTAATCTATATAGGTTTTCTACATTGTTCAAGATTTCTTTCTCTAATATAATTGTTTCCTAATTGTTTCACAAGTATCCCCATTTCAAAGACTCTCTCCCCTTCTGTGTTCAGCCCAGCCAGCTGAAAAGTGTATTTTTCTGTTTACTGTTACATGTCCAGTAACATCGCATGTACGTTAGTACTCTTGCCCCATATACTATAAATCTATTTTGGGGTTATATTTTTTTCTATCAACATGGACCCACTGATTGAACAGCAATGATCATGGATTGATTTAGTATCGACAAAATTGGTTCCTAATGATTATGAGAGTGATGAGAGTTCCTAATGATTTAGAGAGTGGTTCCTTGGTGAGTTATAACTAAATCTTAATCAGTTTTCTCACACCAGAAAACACATAATGTATAATCTTGAAAATAATGTTGAATCTAAAGAAGCTTGAATATTGTGACTCCTTACATAGTCCTTTATTTGTTTTCTGTGGCTGAATAATACATTACCACAAATTTAGAAGCTTAAAACAACACTCATTTCTTTGTTCATGGTTTTCTATGTCAGATGTGCAGCAAGATGGGACTATGTTCTCTGCTCATTCACAGGGTGGAAATTAAGATGTCATCTGGGCTTGGCTCCCTGATGGGAGGAGCTGGAGAAGGATCTGCTTAGAAGTTCATTCAGAAAGTTGGCAGAATACAGTTCCTTACAGTTGCAGTACTGAGATCCTGAATTTTTTGCTCTTAAACAATTTCTAGACGAGTCTTTCAGGTTCTTCCTATATGTCCCCCTCTATCTTCAAGCCAACAATGCTATATCAAATCCTTCTCCTGTTTCAAATCTCTCATTTTCACTTTTGCAACTAGCCAGAGAAAACATATGCTTTTAAACAGCTCATATTGTTAGGTCAGAATCACTTGGTTAATTTTCCTGCCTTAAGTTCAGTTGTGCTAAACAACATAGCTTGATCATGGAAATAAAATTCACTATCTTGAGGATGAGTCAGGGCCTGAACACCAAGTGTTAGGAATCTTAGAGAAAATTTGGAACTCTTCTTATGACAGCCCCCAAATAGAAAAGGCCATCTCCGAATTTCAAAGCATATTCTTTTTCTTTCTCATGAGAGAACAAAAATTTTCTCATATCTTTTCTGATAGTGCCACGTAGTCATATTTGGACAACTTTTGGAGTGCTGACATTTTAGGGCTGTCTAACAATGAATAGTATTTCCCTCCATTTGTGCATATATGTGTGTGCTTTTAATATATCCATATACATGAGCATCTAAAGTACTGGTAATACTTTTAATAAACATTAACAATTAAAATCTGCTGACATCACGGCTATAAGAACTGTGAATAACTAGAGATTTAAGAAAAGACTAGATATATATTAGCAAAATCTATCATTGCTGGAATGACAAGATATTTTAAGATACTGTATTAGTTTGCAAAGGTTGCCATTAAAAGAAAAAGTGAATGGCTTAAACAAAAGCAGTTTATTAGTTTATTTTCTCATAGTTTTGGAGGCTGGAAGTCCAAGATGAAAGTGTGAGCAGGATTGGTTTTCTCTGAGGCTTTTCCCCTTGGCTTACAGATGGATAACTTTTTACTCCCTCTTCACATGTTTTCCATTCTTGCCATTTACATTTCTAGCATCTCCTTGCTGTGTCTTAGTCTCCTCTTCTTAGAAAGACACCGTTCAGACTGGATTATAATCTACTCTCATTTTAACTTAATCACCTCTTTGAAGGCTTTATCTCCAAATACCAGCTACATTCTGAGGTATTGGGAATTAAGACATAACAATCATGGGAAGGGGCCACAATTCAGTCTATAATAGATTCTGAATAAAATATAAGTCCCTTCAGTTTTTATAAACATAGTGCAGTCAGGCATACAGTTCTCAAAATAAGGAGATGATCTATTACACATGACAAATTTTTTGGCTTACATATAGTTATCAAGATAACAAAGTGAGATCTGGAATGTACATTTCTCAAAGAAGATGACTTTGTTTATATTGGGTCATTTATCTCTTATGAACTTATCAAAGATTCATTCATATGTAAATTGTTCTAGTTATCAGGTAAAACAAAATATATATTTTCTGAAATATGAATTAAAACAGCCCAAGAAAATTATTTTCTTATAATAGAAAGTTCCTGTGCTATCCTGTGCAAAAATATAAACTTGGAAAGAACGTAAACATTGAAGAATTAACTGCAAGACCTGCAAAATGTAGTCTGTTATTTTCCCTTTTCCATATATATAATATTAAGCATTGTTTTTTAGTAATAAATACATTGTAAACTGAGTCTGTTGTAATCTAAATACCATCAATCGGCACAAAAATGGAGAAATAATTTAAGAAAAATTCCTTTCAACTATCAATTATATCATATTGCATTTTAACTAAAGTATATTGCTTTCATTTCAAGTTAAACAGGAACAATGAAGAGTTTACTATGTGTGCTAGGAGAGTGTTTTCAAAGTGCTCAGAGAGTGTTTTCCAAAAGTCCCTCTCATGGCCCTAAGTCCAAATGTCAATTAAATAATTATTAAATAGCTGCTATACACTCAGTTGTATTTGCAATTGCCATTGTAACATATTACCACAAATTTAGAGCCTCAAAATAACAGAAATTCAGTCTCCTGTGGCTGCGGATAGTAGAAGTCCAAAATGAGACCAACAAGCTCAAATCAAGTTCGCTTTCTTCTGGAGGCTCCAAGAGATAACATTTTCCTTAACTCTTTTTCTTCTAATGGCTTCCAGCATTCCTTGGCCTTTGATCCCATCACTCCATTCTCTGCTTTTTGGGTCACACTGCCTTCTTCTCTACCATAATGAGATCTCTGTCTGCCTCTTGTAAGGACATTTGTAATTATACCCATAGTCCACCCAACTACTCTAGGATAGTCTCCCCATCTCAAGACTGTTAATAATGTCTCCAATGTCATTTAATTATTTTATTTATTTATTTATTTATTTATTTATTTATTTATTGTCATCTAAAGTATCATTCACAGATTCTGGAGCTTAATATGTGGACATCTTGGGGCCATTACTCAGCCAACCGCATCAGTGTTATTCTGTATTACCCCTGGAGATGTGAAAGATTAAGGTGTTAGGCCCTCCACGGCTTTTTAGTATAAAGTGGGACATGAAGGGAGCCTCTGTTACTCAACAAAGCATAACCTGGTCTGTGTAAGATGAGGCCAAAACTAAGCACAATTAGTTATTCAAATAATGAAGAAATCATTTGGAAGAATCTTGGGGAAAAATGTATGAGCAAGGATAGAAAAGGCAAAATAGGCACATCACGAGAAGACAGTTTGTAGAACTGGATTTCTGAGGCAGAAATTGGAAGGTGGAAATATATATGAAGATGCCTAGTTCCTTCTACTCTGGCAGTTACAGAGGTAGGCAGTAAGTGAATATCTCTATAAAAACAATAGAAGATTGATTAGATGAAATGGGAATGAATGAATTTATGAACAAATAGTATGTTAAATATATTAGAAGTTGAAAAACAAGCCCCACAAATTAGAGTCAGTGTGATAAGCAGAAAGTTTTTGTGGGTTTTTGAGCATGAGGATTATATGTATAATTAAACTTTAATTGGTTACACCCAATTGCTCCAAATGCTGGGGATACCATTTTTCTCTCATGCACTCTGCAATAAGATGGTCTAACCATATATGCACACTTCTCCAAGGGTCATTTCTTTCTAGCTCTATATGGAGGAAAGGAAGCAGTAAGGTCACAGGGAACCATGCTTTTCCACTCTCTCCTGGCACCATTCTGAACTTAAGACTTCTCTCACAGAACTGCAAGGCCATGTCACAGCATTGCATTCCATGATTTCTGCAAATCACCGCCAACCCAAGGCTGTCAAATTTAATACTTGTTCACAGAAAATGTTGGGGAAAATTGTAAAACAAGCAAGAAATATGTTCAAAGTCAATGCCAGACATGCCATTTTTTGGAAATTGATGAGTTATTGCTCACTGTACGAAGTTTTATATGGGTAATTACCTTCTTTATGCCCTAGTTTAGGCCCATCACTTTCTCACAGGTTCTCCTGGCTGTCTCTGTGTTCCAGATTCCTTATGTCCCCCTCTCTCTGGATGGCTTCTGAAAGGCAAAATTTTTGTCCTTTCTATTTTATAGATCAAAGGTATGTTTTCTTTGTTTCACCCTTGGCTATCTGTGATATACAGTTTCTTAATTTTATTCAAACAAAGGGTCCACCAACTCAAAAGTTGAGATACATCACTCTCTTAGAGGGCATATACCATGACACTTGGTTTGCTTTTGTTTTGTTTTTTATTTCTCCCTGTAATGAAACAAAAGTAATAATTTTTTGCAAATTTACTGAGAAGTGATGTGCAAGGTACTTTTAAAAGACAAAGGGGGATGATTTAGTATTAAAAAACATAGATTTATGGTTTGGACTTTTGGTTTAATCTACATTCCCCTCATACTATAATGGGAAGAATTTGGTCATCTTGTTCATCCATAAAATGGAAAAATAGCCTTGTTACAAGGATTTAAAGGTGTGATACTCAAAATCTAATACCTAATGAGTTTCAATATGTGTTAGGTCTTTTTATTTTAGGACTAGAGCGTTTTGCTAGTCAGCTGTTATAGTCATTCAGGCATGAGGTAACTAAACCCCATGTAAGGGGGTAGAGCTGAGTGATGAAAGTGAAGAGAAGGGGCACCTGGGTGGCTCAGTCGTTAAGCGTCTGCCTTCAGCCCAGGTCATGATCCCACGGTCCTGGGATGGAGCCCCACATTGGGCTCCCTCCTCGGCAGGAAGCCTGCTTCTCCTGCTACCATTCCCTCTGCTTGTGTTCCCTCTCTCACTGTGTTTCTCTCTGTCAAATAAATAAAATCTTAAAAAAAAAAAAAAGTGAAGAGAATAAGTTGGAGGTTCAGTTTTGGGGAAAAATTGGCAGTAGTTTGTGACTTCTAGGAGAATAATGGAGAGTGTGCTACATTAAGGGAGAATGAATATGCGTTGAAAAGTCAACTTAGACTCCATTTGATCTTTGAATTAAGAAAAGGGAAAGATCAGTACAGCTGTTGACTACATGGTTGGGGAGGAAGTATGGTTTGCATAGTGAAGAAAGACTAAAAATAAAATAAGTGGAGTAGAGAAATGAAGGCACATTAGAAGTAAATATGCATCAGCATGGGAGTGATAATTGGTAAGGTGAGTGAAGAGAAGTAGTGATGGTGTAAATCCAGCTGGAGTGATGGATTCATTCTGTGAGTCACAAGATGTCAGGCAGGGAGTAGGGCAAATTGGGCAATCATTTGCCCTGAGGTCATCAATAAGAGAACTTTTATAGGCTTTTTCACTAGTAAGACTATTTGATCAGTCTTTAGAACCTATTACTAGTCTATTTAAAATGTCTCTCAGTTTTATCTTTTCCTCTCTATTTCCAGAATGTTCATTGTCATCACCAAATTCTTTGTTTTAATATTTATTTATTTATTTATTTATTTATTTATTTGAGAGAAAGAGATAGGGGAGGAGCAGAGGGAGAAGGAGAGAAAAAATCACAAGCAGACTCCACACGCTGAGCATGGAGTCTGACATGGGCCTCGATCTCATGACCCTGAGATCATGACCTGAGCCAAAATCAAGAGTCAGAGGCCCAACTGACTGAGCCACCCAGGTGCCTCTGTCATGACTAAATTCTTGCATATTATGCTAGGTTCTCTTTTTAATGGTCTTCCTCCCACCCCTATGACCCAGGAATTTCTCCCTTCTCCAGTCCATGCATACACTATGTCAAATAATCATCAAAAAGCTCTGTTACCAAAAAAAAAAAAAAAAAGAAAGAAAGAAAAGAAAAGAAAAGAAAAGAAAAGAAAAGAAAAGAAAAGAAAAGGCTCTTTATTGTGACATTTGTTATGATGAGTTTCATACTGGACTTAAGTGGCGACAGTGAACCAAGGCCAAAAAGCTAAGGAAAAACATGCTAATATCTTAACTCAATAAGCACAGCCTTGGGTGCCTCAAGGCATTTGCTACATTGCTAAGGTTTAGATGACTTCTTAAATACTCTTGTCTTTTAAATATCTTGCTCACCAGTGATGATGGCTCTTAAACATTACTGTTTTATTCAGTATCTGTTCATCTTACATGAAAGTGTCAATTTAAGAAATGTGGAAAGCAGAAAGCACAGAATATAAATAAGAACAGTAAACTATAAATTGTCAATAATAAATATATCACTGCATCAATGAGTATTATTTTTTTGTGGATATTTTTCTCTGGTGGTCTTTAAGCCAAGCATAAGCAAGTTTTTCAGTTATTTCCAAAATATAAATTATGGTTTATTAGCTCTTGAACCAAGAAAATTCACTACCTTATTTTCAAATAGCTCTTGTCCTATAATAATATTTGTTCCCCGAAGAACTGGAGCTGAGACTTGACTCAACTTGGAGGTGTTCACTAATGATCTTTTGAATCATCTGTTCCTCCATAATTTTTTTTTAAAGATTTTATTTATTTATTTGACAGAGAGAGAGAGATCACAAGTAGGCAGAGAGGAAGGCAGAGAGAGAGGGGGAAGCAGGCTCCCTGCTGATCAGAGAGCCCGATGCGGGGCTCGATCCCAGGACCCTGAGATCATGACCTGAGCCGAAGGCAGAGCCTTTAACCCACTGGGCCACCCAGGCGCCCCTGTTCCTCCATAATTTTTATTTTCTACATTACATTGCTAATTTTTTTACTAATAGTTCATGAAATGTGATGAGTTTAGTTGAATGGGTTTCCAGATTATTATATGAATGGCCTTAGTCTGATCTTTCACTGTGTACTCCAAACTCATACCTCATAATTGCATGGAGATACATTTTTTCTTAATTTTTCAATCTCTCAACTTAATAGCTTACATAGGTATTAGGGAGAAATAAAATCATCTCTCAATTAACATATGTTCAACACAGACCTTATTATTTCAAGCATATGCTCCTGAGAGAAAGATAAGGTAAATGAACAGCTAGTTATAAATCAAAGCAGATTGTAAGGAGTTAGGAAAACATGAAATAAATGTTCAAATCAAGAAGCTATCAATTGTCTTTATGGTGCTAAAGATAAACTTAGTCATAATAAAAATTTTAAGAGTTTATTTGAGTAAAAAATTGATTTGAATCAGGAAGCATCCAATCTAGCAGAGAGGAGGGATCTCCTAGGCCCTGCACAAAATGAGACTTTTCTAGATAGAAGGGAAGAAGAACAAGGAAGTTGCACTAGGCAAAAAAGTGGGTTGCTAATTATAAGATTACTTTCCTTTAGGGGCTGGCAGGAGTTTATGGGAGGAGATTACTTGACTAGTGCTGATCAAGTAATTCCTGACTGGTTTAAGATTCCATTTCTGGGAGAGTCAAAATGTAATTAAATCAAGTCTCAGATTGGTACTATGGAGTGAGTCCATTTTGGATCTGTTGTTAACAATGGAAAAGGTATCTTTATTGAAGATATAATAGAACATGTAAGTAATCTATAAGTAAAGATGAGGGAGTAGAATGTGAAAAGAGTCAAGAAATATTGGAAGCTATTTCATGTGTTAAAAAAAAAAAGTTATTGCATATGTTAGAGAATTGAGTTTTGTTGGAAACATATAGCAGATAAGGTTGGAAGAAACCTTGCATTGTACCAAGTTCTCCAGTCCAGGCTGAGAAATTACATTTAATTTATTTATAAATTTAATCAATTTTAAATTAAATTTAAAATTAAATTTTATTTAAATTAAAATTTAAATTAAATTTAAAATCATTTAATTATTTTCTGTTTCCTATCATGGGACTGAAATTATAAGAACTCTGCTTTATAAGGATCAGTATAGCCATTATTAGCAGTTTGGCACAACTGAAACCTAAATGAAATAGATCCAAGTGTAGATGTACATAAGTGTATACAATACATTATAATTGTAGGTGTATATTAGGTGATACAATTATATTACATTTTGCTTTTGGATATTCTATTTATGCTTATTGTTAGACATGTAGTGCTTAATATTGAAAAAAATTTTTCTCATTCCAATTATAAATCTACCATATCAGTTTTTAAGTTTGATTTATATTTTCAGAGTTATTGTATTTACATATTGATAAATAAGACAAAGAAACAACAGTAAAGGTATTTGCTTTTTTGAATTACCAGTTATATGTTGAAAATAAGTGAAAATATATGCATGATTGTGACTTAACAGGAAATTGTTACCTTAGATTTATCATGATAATGAAAGAAACAAACTAACATACATTAAATTATGTACAGATTCCTAACTTTAGATGCTAAAACCTTGCCTTCAGAAATATAATTTTCAACATTTTGAAGTACATAATTCTTTTACATTACTTAATGCCTCGATTTCATTTAATAAACTTTTATAAAAAATCAATTGCAAACATACAAATTTTAGGATTATTTGTTTCATTTCTTTGAAAAAAATGGATGGTATTTTGACAGTGATTGCATTAAATGCATAGGTTGCTTTAGGCAACATAGATATTTTCACATTATTTGTTTTTCCAATCCATGAGCATGGAACATTTTTCCATTTCTTTGTGTCTTCCTCAGTTTCTTTCACGAGTACTTTATAGTTTTCTAAGTACAGATTCTTTGCCTCTTTGGTTAAGTTCATTCCTAGGTATCTTATGGTTTTGGGTGCAAGCATTTTAATATTCCCAAAGGCTTTTAAGTTAATATAAGTAGTCATTTGTATAGTGATTATACCTGAGAGCATCATAAATCTTTTTTTTTTTCTTTTTCTCTTATTATGGCTCAACAGTGGATTGAGAGCAACTGTGGTAATTGTTCTATCAGTTAAGACCCCCCAAAATTCAGGGAATAAAACTCTTTTTGCCTTTTTCTAACCATTGTTTATTTAACTGAGAACAATTGAAGATTTGACTGACAACATATTTTACTGTAACAAATCTTAGCATGAGCAATGGTAATACCAGCAGGTGTTATGTGCTTTTTATTATGGTACACATCATGGTATACAACATTGCCTAGGCAGAATGTTCTTGTAAAAAAAAATGAGTTTGAGCCTTTAGATACTGTTTACAGCTTATAAGAAAGAAGATAGAGGAGTAGGTAAGAAAACTCTTCTGTTAGTTGTTGAACATCATAGTGCATAACAAAATGTGGATCATTTTGTTGATGTGGAACAATTTGACATTGTTCTGCCTTTTTGTTGTTCACTGATGACCATAATGCTTTATTTTAAAAAATCACTGTATAATAAATTAGGACATTGGTTTTTATGGAATTTAAGGTTTGCATATATTATCCCATCTGAAACACACCACACCCTTAGGAAGCAACTATAGCTGTGCTTACTTGAAAGATGAATCTGACTTTGGAAGAATAGCCATGCTCTGGAAAAAAAAAATAGCCATGCTCTGTCTCTTCCAAAATATAAACTCTTTATTAAATGTTACAACACCCCTGAAGAACTGCTCAAGGAGCTGAGGAGGGAGGCAAGTTGGAATATTAGGGAGCTGAGTGTGCTAGGGGATACATCAATATAACTATATATTTGGCATCAGTTATGTGAAATGTCATATCACAGGAATTTTTCAACCATTTAGTTGGTTTGGACATCATCTTTAACAAGTCATTCATTCAATGAATGTGAGTATCAACTATGTATGAAATAGTTTTGAGGTGTAGGAGGAAACAAAGAGTGAATAAAATGTCCCTACCCTCATGGAACTGGCAATTTAGTGTCAAACAAATATTAAACTATTTGTGAAAATAAATATAGAATTTATCAAATGGTGGTACATTTTATAGAGAAAAATAAAGCTGGGTAACTAAGTGAAGGGATTAATGAAGCAGTGGGTGGGAGCAGGCAGGGAAGAGATAAATAATTCATGTGAGTATGAAAACCTTTTTTTTTTTAAAGATTTTATTTATTTATTTGACAGGGAGAGAGGGAGATCACAAGTAGGCAGAGAGGCAGGCAGAAAGAGGGGGAAGCAGCCTCCCCACTGAGCAGAGAGCCCTATGCGGGGCTCGATCCCAGGACCCTGAGATCATGACCTGAACCGAAGGCAGAGGCTTTAACCCACTGAGCCACCCAGGTGCCCCATATGAAAACCTTCTAATAAGACATTTGAAATGTGTCTGAAACAAGTGAAGAATTAAGCTATGAGGATCTCTAGAGAGACATCTTTTCAGGCAGAGGGAACAGTAATTGTAAAGAACTGATGCAAATATGAGTTTGCCATGCTGGAGAAAGAGCAAACTGTGGAGTGGAAGGAACCAAAGGGAAAATATGAGACAAATTCAAGAAGGCAACTGAGCACCTGATCCTCGAGGCCATGGGAAGCCATTGTAAGCACTTTCAGTCTGAGATAGGAAGCCAATGGAGGCTTTCGTCACAGGAATGAAGTGATTTGTTCCATGTTTGGTGTTTTTCAAAAGCCTTTATTTCTGATTGTGTGGCAGTGATGGTAATGGTGGCCTGAAGCAGTAAGAGCCTCCAAGAAAGAGAAAATAATAGAAGAGGGGAGAGGAGGAAGCAGGGAGGAAGAAAGGAATAAAGGAAAGGAGGAGGAAGAGCAGGAACACCTGTACATTTACTTGGCTGAGTGTTATTTTTCCATTACAACATTATTAGTTCTATGAAAATAAATGGAATACAGTCCTAGTGTGAAAGATTAAAGATAATCTTTAATTACAAGAAGGGATGTGAAGAATGACAGATGGACAGCCTGCCTGGAAGACTTCATTAAAAAATTGTTTGAGATAGTTCTTAAAGGAAAAGTTGGAATTTGTCCAGCCAGAATGGAGAGTATAGCTCTTAATGTTTGATGGAAAAAAGTATCGTCGCGAAGGTAAGACAATAGAAGAAAGAGTAAAATACAGCAAATCAGAACAAATTCAAGAGCCCATCAGTGCAGTGATGGCTTCAACTTTAGGTCTGTCAGTGAATGGTCTTCCTCATTTACGTGTCTCTACTGGTCTCTTGATATACTAGAAAGACACCCTGAAGAGAACCTAGCATCAGAAAAATAATTATTCAATTCATTACAATTTATTAATATTTTATGATAATTTTAGTAAGACTCAGATCCCCATTTTTTTCAGATTATATAAAATAGGCAAAAATTATTCTGAAACAAGGTATTTATAAACGCTGATTATCACAAACTTTTTATTCTTGATCCTACTTGTTAGATTATGATCTCTTTACTCAATAATTTTTAATTTAAAAAGAGCAGTGATTTATATGTGCTGCTTTTCTTGTGAACTAAGGTAATTGAAATGCCAACAGAATGTGGCCGTTTATTTCATAGTAATTGTTGATGTATGTTTATTAACTATTTGATTATATTCATCTTAAATGCGGTAATTGGTATTTAAAATTGGAGATTCTTTTTTTTAAAGATTTTATTTATTTGACAGAGAGAAACACAGTGAGAGAGGGAACACAAGCAGAGGGAATGGTAGCAGGAGAAGCAGGCTTTCTGCTGAGCAGGGAGCCTGATGCGGAGCTCGATCCCAGGACCCTGGGATCATGACCTGAGCTGAAGGCAGATGCTTAACGACTGAGCCACCCAGGTGCCCCTAAAATTGGAGATTCTTAATACTATTTTAATATCATCTATTTATTTTCTTTAAATCTTATTTAGAAAAAGACACTACCACTAAATAGGACTTATATAAATTGCCAAGAACTTTACTATTTCTCCTATTCATTGAGCTCTTCAATAAAAGAAAACATTCAGAATCATTTTGAAAGCAGCCTTGAGGATTTCATTTTTGAACTAGAAAAAAAAAGGTTTGACTTTTTTTTCATTTTTAGTTCTAGGTAATAGTATAATATTGAAAGAAACGTCAAATAAATGCCACTGCAAAAATTGGGCTTGTCATTCTCCTAATAGTTCAGAAAATAAGACCATCATGATTACTTTCACTATTGTAAAAACAGACTTGAAGGGAAAAAAATGGGTATAGAAAAAAATACAAATCCTATTCTCATACACTCTTGAATTCCCAGAAATTAAATTCCATTTTGAGTAAGAAGAGTATATCAATGTATATATAACATGTACATATTCTTTTTACCTAAGGAACAAAAATCAGTAATGTGATTTTTTTTTTCTCTAGTTACCCAGGCAAAGAGCATCAGCAGACTATGTAACTGTTTTTCTTTTTTTCAAAAGCAAACTATTAAAGTAATTGAAAAAATTTTATAATAACTACCACTTATTGGAAATACTAAAAATTTAAAACATTTTAGCATTCATTAAAAATAACTATAATTTTTAAACCTTACTGTAAGTGATATGTAGTACATGTAATTTACATAACATTTCAGAAAATGACACCTGAAAATATCTCACATCAAATCTAAAACCATGTACATGCACCTGTGTGTATGTGCCTATGTAACTAAAACTAGAGGGAGAAAATATCATAAAAAATTTTAAAGGACAACCAAGTACAAAAACATATGCAAAATATCTGACAGTATTTCAGCTTTATTAATATAGAATCTCATATGCATCACCCATACACAAAAAGTAAGCACCAAAAAACAATCAGGCAAAAAATCTGAGTGCTAAATCACATGTCAAAGAAACATGAGACTACCATAAATGTCTTTAATAAAGAAAGAAGTATAACGTAAAATAATGGCATCTTTTTAAACCTTCAAATTGTCAAAGATTAATTTAAAACGATAAGACAAATATTTGAGTAAGGAAGGCATTGTTAAAAACTGTCACTCAAAATTTGGAAAAATTCAGATCAACTTGAAGTCTAAAAATGTTTATACTATTTACTTAGTCCTCTTACTTGAAGATTTATCTTAAGAAAATAGTGATGTGAGATGTACATAAGCGTTTATGTATAATAATGCTTATTGTTGTGTACTTTATAATAGCAAAAAATAGGAAATAAATTGTCTAAATGTAAGAAGATGATTGATTAAAATATAACGGTATAGGGGCACCTGGGTGGCTTAGTCGTTAAGCGGCTGCCTTCGGCTCAGGTCATGATCCCGGAGTCCTGGGATCGAGCCCCGCATCGGGCTCCCTGCTCTGTGGGAAGCCTGCTTCTCCCACTGCCATTCCCTCTGCTTGTGTTCCCTCTCTCGCTGTGTTTCTCTCTGTCAAAAATAAATAAAATCTTAAAAAAAAAAAATATAGCGGTATATCTCTACACTCTAGGAAACACATAATCCTTCCTGCTCTAGGCAGCTATAAACATATTAAGTTTTAATGAAATGTTTAAATAGCAAAGAAAAAATAGAAAAATAAAGTCAATAGATCACAGTAGCCTTTGATTAGCCATCCCTGGATTCTAGAGACAGGGTTCCAACCCCAGGTCCTCCACCACCAGCTGCCTAGCCATGGGGCAAAACTTCTGTAAGCACTGAGAGATCAAGCCACTAGTTATATACCCAGCAAGCGACTATTGGAGTCAATTTCTTTGTAAACCTTGTAGTCAAATAAATCTAGGATCTCTTATTCTTAGTCAATGACGGTGATGTAGATCACCCTATCATCTTCTCTTTGATATATAATAATCCCCATACCACCCTGTGATTCTTCAACCCAACCCACTCTCCCACTACCCCTTTCTTTACAAATTCTTTCCACTTGTTCTTGAGTATCTCAGTTCCATAGCAAGCACCATTTCTTTTATCACAAGTTTTTTAATGAATGCTATTTCTACTTTTGTTAACCTTGGCTTTCGACTAAAGATACTACTTTTCTAGGAGATCTATTTCAGAGTCTGAATGGAAGTTGTTTCCTTTCTTTTCCTCCTGGTGCTGCTTCCCAACTCTTCTTCATTCTGATGTAAAATCTCTTTTCCTCTGGGGGCTTATGAAATTGGGCTGAACTCTCTGTAAGAGTTGTTGACAGCTACTTAAACTCCCAGCCACTCTCATTCATGAAAAGCTTCTAAATCATGATCATCGTGGTTGACTAAAAACGTAGTATGAATACTTCAGGGAACAAACCAAATTGTCACATTCTTCATCTTGCTAGCTCCAGTGGCCTTCATTTCATTTTAGTTTGCCACTTCTGCCGAAACTTGGCATTACGGAAGTTCATTTTTGTAATAGTAAGTTTAAACATCCCTCTTTCTGGCTACAGCATCCAATCCTCTGGTCGCTTCCCTTTCTTATTCCCATCATACATTTTCTTCTCTCTCCTGGAGATCACCAGTCTCTTGACCACTCCATTTTTCTTCCCTGAATAGTTACATCATGTCTTCAATGTCTTTCCTAATCAGTTTAATTCCAAGCATCATTATAAGAGAGTTTTATCACTCCCTTTGCTTGGCGGTGCCTTCATTGTCCTCAAATAGCAAAATATTTAACCAGATGAATCCTACTGACCATAGCCTCCATACAGCTATGAGGGAAGATGAGTACTGCTGGTGATACTTACATGTATTAAGGGTCACTACAAATTTATGGTGTCTTGCTATGGTGCCCCAATTCTTCCAGAAAAACTCCTATACGTCCCTAGTTATCTGGCTCCTACTTCTATAGCCCTGATTTCTCTTTTGACTTTTAATCTTGCTTGTTTCCTCTTTAAACAAAACTGAATTCATTGCATTTCCCCACCTAAGACTAGATATGCAGTTTCTAGTATATATTCTATAGAGAGTCACACTTTCTTTAACAAAAAACACTTTTGGGGCACCTGGGTGGCTCAGTCGTTAAGCATCTGCCTTCAGCTCAGGTCATGATCCCAGGGTCCTGGGATCGAGCTCTGCATCAGGCTCCCTGCTCAGCAGAAAGCCTGCTTCTCCCGCTACCATTCCCTCTGCTTGTGTTCCCTCTCTCTCTGTGTTTCTCTCTGTCAAATAAATAAAATCTTTAAAAAACAAACAAACAAACAAACAAACAAAAAACCAAAAACCAAAAAACACTTTTCCTATACTGCTATTCCCTAATTACTTAGTTGTATTTGTCAGTAGCATGGTGAATGACAACAGAAACAGACAAAGCAATGTGAAGTAAAGTCATTCAGCCTGATTTCATTTTAATAGGTAGAGGAGTTGTGACCTTACTACATAGTCAATATGTGGTAAAAATAGAAAAAAAAAAAAACAATAAAACCCCAAACCCTCAAATTTGTAGACTTATGTGTGCTCAAATGAGGGAATGGGAATCAAGAGATTACAAAAGAATGATACAGGGACTTTATCAAATGTCATTAATAAATCTTTACAGATAAAAGAAAAAACACAAAGGTTTTCAGAGAACCAAAGAGATGCAAATGAAGCAGTAGAGGGAGGTAGCAAAAATCTGAGTGGAAGTTCAGACTTGTGTGATTAAAAAACTAGATTGGGAAGACTTAAGTAGTGATGTGGCCTATGCTAAGGAACAGACTTCTTTAGGTTTTAGAGACTTAGTTTGTGTAATCTAAAGTAATTGATTAGACTCAGCATGTACTTTTAGGGTCACAGACAAAAAAACAAATCCTGTGGTATAAACAGAATTTTTAATGGTTTATTTGAAATCCAAATGCTTTGGCATAGATTTTCTAATTTTCATAGATTGGGATAACAGTTTTTTATGTGGTAGATATGCATATTGTAAATCAATATTTAGACTAAGCAAAGAAATTAAAAATTAAATCATATCCTTAGAATTAATGTTTTATAATACTTGTAGGCATAATTTGTATATATATGGTATTTTATTCTTAAAATTTTAATTTTTATAAATTTTAATTTATATTAATTTAATTACACTAAATCAAATATATTTAATTTATATTATATTTTAAAACTATAAATATTTTTAAAATTTTAATTGCATATTTCGTATTTTATTTTATTTTATTTATTGTATAATTTTTTAAAAGATTTTATTTACTTATTTGTCAGAAATAGATCATAAGTAGGCAGAGAGAGGGGGAAGCAGGCTCCAGCCAAGAAGGGAGCCAACAAGGGAGTCCCATGCGGGGCTCAAACCCAGGACCCTGGGATCATGATCCTAGCTGAAGGCAGATGCTTAACTGACTGAGCCACCCAGGCACCCCTGCTGAAATAAAATCTGTTGTCTTTCTAATCTTAGGTATAAGAAGTGAAACAAGTGTCTGGACTTTCTCTCAATTAAAAAGTGAACAACTAATGTCAGTGGTGCCCAGGATGAAGAAGGTTGTCCACAGACATACCATTTTTCATATTTATAGTTCACACTTCATCACATCTGGTCCAAAAATAAGATGTAATAATTCCACTATCTGATATATAGGGGCAATCTTCAGTTTGCCCAGCAATTAATTTTAAAGTTAGTTTTATAAATGTCAGCTAGTAATTATGTACTGCTTTGTGTCATCAAATGCATACAAGCAATTTTAAAGTAAAAGAAATGTATCATTTTTCAACAATGATAAATATCACAGAAACAATTATCTCATATCCATTCTTGCAAATGTTTAACTTCTTTTGACCATATATGGAAATATAAATATTCCCAAAGTAATTATTTACTTCAAATTAAAAATTACAATGAATATTTAGAGAGGAGATCAAATCCTTAGATTTATTGCATTAAAATTTGTACTGTTTTCTGGAAAACAGAGATCGATTAAAATGTATTTTGGAACTCCCACTGCAGCCACATCTTACTTCAATTACTTAAAAACCATCCCTCTCCAAGCCCCGCTCCCCAAGAAGAAACTTCTTATTAAAGGGCAGGTCCAGGTGGTCATTTTTATATTACACGGTACTCCACTTACCCTTGACAGGGGATGATCGGTCCAAGACAGAACTATGTCTTGGAGAATAAAAAATGTATTGTATTTTGCCCCTTGGGAATTTCAGGAAGAAAATGAGGTTACTCTATTATGTTGTTGCTTGTGGGCTTTAATGTTGAGAATGTAGAATTGAACTTGAATTTACAGCCAAGGCAAATCCAATTATGGGAAGTAGAGACTGAGTAAGCAGAATAGATTAGCCATCAGAGAAGGTAGGGGAGATGAAGAAAAAAAGAAGGCTAATGAGCCAAGGAAGGGGCTGGGGGAGGGAGAGAGAGGGGAGGAGGTTGGGGGAGAGTAGGGGAGAGGAAGAGAGAAAAAGAGAAAAAGAGAGAAAGAGGGTCAGAGAGAACCCAGGGCTGGCTTTCTGGCTTCATGGAAATGGGATCTATTTAATTGCACAGAATACTGACTTGGTTTAATGTTCTGCTCTTATCCACTTGAAATTGTTCATTGTTTTTAAACAAAGCACCTGCCTTTGCATTTTGTGCTGTCCTTTGTAAATTATGTAACTGATTCTGCCTGATCCTTTGCAGTTTCTTCTCAATAGAGTAGCTAGGGTAGTTTTTTAAGCTATAAGTTAATTCATACGTTCCCTTACATGAAACTATTTTCGACCTGCCTTCCCCCCAGACATTTAGAGTAAAATCCATGCTCCTGACTTTTGCCTTGGAGACCCTACATTATTTGGCTCCCGCCCCACTGACCCACCGCTTTGCTGCTCTTCCTTTCACTCTTGCCACGATGGTGTTCTTTATGCTCTTCCCACAAGCTGAATTCCTTTTTTGGGTTTCTGTGCATTGTGCTCTTTAGCCTAGAAAGCCTTTCCTTCAGCTCTCTTCGTACCTGACTTTTTAAATAATTCAGGTCCCCCACATTCCCATATTCCCTCATTCGTGAGGCATCCACAGAGCAATGCCTTCTAGTAACTGTTTACTATATTTGCTTCATTATGTATATTTATTTGTTATTCTGTTTACTTGTTTTTGGTCTGTCTTGTCAGCTAGCCTGCTCTACCCCCACTCCACCCAGTATCAAAATGAGGGCAAGGATGGCATTTGTTGGTTTGCAGCTGTGGCCCCATACCTAGCCCAGTTCGTGGAATACGGCAATTGCTCACACTTATTTCTTGAAAAGTGAATGAATGGAATTAGAAGTCCTAGAGAGAGGGAAAATAATTTTGACCCACTTCAGTGCCCAGGGTATTTGTATTTACACCAGTAAAAGTGCTGTGGAATTGTTCATTTGGTCAAAAGGTTAAGAAAAAAAACTAGAAAACAAGGAATAGATACTAGTTGTCTTATCTAATCTAGAGATACTGCTTATCAATAAACAATATAATTAAGTAATTATAATTCTAATATAATGTATGCAAGATTATCAGAGAAGTTTTATTAATTTTGCATGATCAGAGACTTTTTTTTATCTTTTACTATGTGTGAACATCTGGGAGCAATAAAGTCAGAGATAGTGCACAAGTGTTTATGCTTTGGGTATTTCTCATGTTGAGTAATCTATTGTTACTTTTATGTACACACTTGTGCAATGATAAAATGTGATTCAAAATATAGTCATGTTCCGAGAATGTGTCATTAATAGCATACTGTCTCATGTCATCAGTATATTTTCACTGAGCTGGCCACACCTCAAAAAGAGTAGATGTTAACATGTGTTCCAAAACTCTACGTTCAGCATTTTCTGTGACAACGCATTAAACTAGTGCTTTTCAACAGGGGTGTCACAGAACTCAGATGGACTGCGTGAACAGACATACCTCCTATGTATGTCTCCTCTTTTCCTGGAGTTTGTATTAATCAACAAATGTAAGAGAGGGAGAAAAAAAGCTAATATCAAATAATAGCTAATAAAATATCAAATAAAAAGCTAATATCAAATAATAGCTAACCTGGGGCACCTAGGTGGTTCAGTCGTTAAGTGTCTGCCTTCGGCTTAGGTCATGATCCCGGGGTCCTGGGACCAAGCCCCACCTACTTGTCCCTCTCCTGGCCTCGCTCTCTCTCTGTCAAGTGAATTATTAAAATCTTAAAAACAAAAACAAAACAAAAATATAGCTAATGTATACGGAGTGCTTACTGTGTATTTTACTATATTCAGTCTCACCTTAACCCAAGGGATCATTTCCTCTGTCTCTGTTATACAGAGTGCAATGTGCTAGAGCTCAGTAAATGTCATATAAATCTTCACAACTTTAGAAAAGAGTTAATATTCTTCCCATAAGTAGGAAAAATTAGGTAAAGGATGGTCAAGAGTTTTCCAAGTATGCATAACTAATTTGTGGAAAAACGAAGATTGTAATCCAAATCTGTGTGACTCCAACACCGAGTTCTGCTATATCCTAATGATTCTTGGAAAGAAGTTTCAAACCACGGTTTTCAAATTTAGATATTATCAGTGGGAGTTAATTGATTCTATTAGCTTTTTCAGTACTATTTTGTGTGTTCTTTATGACTCTCAACATCGAATTCCCTGCAATGGACAATTGTTCATCTGGGTCAAGGCATCTTCCTTAATATTTCCTCCTTCTCTGTCACTATCCCTCAGACAGAGCAGTTCCTCCCTTTCCAGGCCAAGTCTATCACTCTCCATATCTCTATTAGCTATGATGCCTATCCTTAAACTTTTCTTTTAATTCTTCTTTTCTTGGAGTAGCTGAAAATTTAGTTTCTCTCTGTACCAGGTTCTAGATCTGCCGTGACAAATAATCATAAACAGAATGGCTTAAATGAACAGAATTTTACTTTCTTACAGGTAAGGAGGCTAGAAATCCAAAATCAAAATATTGATAGATTTAATTTCTTTTGGAGGGTCTGCAGGAAAATCTGTTCCATGTCTCTTTAAGGTAATGGCCAACAATCTTTAGTGTTCCTAGGCTTGTGGAGGCATTGCTCCCGTCTCTGCCTTGTTTCTATATAGTATGTGTCTATGTCTCTGTATGTCTTTTTCTTTGCTTATGAGGACACCAATCATTGGGTTTGGGGCCTACTCTAATCTAGTATGACTTTATTTTAATTTAACTAATTAAATCTACAAAGATCCTATCTTCAAATAAGTTTGCATTCTGAGGTTCTTGGTGGGTATGAATTTTTGGAGGACATGGTTCAGCCCACTACACTCCCTGAGAGCCCAGCAGATCCCAGAAAAGAAATCTACTTTTCTCACTTCCTTCAATAAGCGGTTGTCAAATATCTCTTTGATTCAGACTATTGCTTGTAGATCATCATCACTGTGTTGTGTTAACTAAATAGCCTCTCTCTCAATGACTCTGTCTGACACTTTCCTTCTCACTGTAGCCATTTACCAACAGCTAAGATACACTCCCATCCTCATCAGTGGCTTTGTACCCTACCCATAATCTTTGTTTCTTCCTCATTTTTCTGTCCTTAATAGCTGGCTGTTCACATCCGTATTGATTAACTTTCTGACTCCAAAGTTGTTCCATCTTCCCAACATACAAATCTCCATCCTTTTTATGCCTGTGACTTACAGGGTCTGCTTTGTACCTTAATCAGGGCTTCTGTCAGAGTCTTAAACTCAGAAGTCTTTCTAGAAGCTTCAATCTGGCTATCGTTCATGTCTCTTCACTCCTATACCATGATCTTCATCTGTTACATGACCTCTTTCCTCATCCACCACCCACAGTACCTCCCTTCTTTTATTTATTTTTCTGACTTTTTAGCTTCTTTTTCATTCTGGAATCTGTGATCAAACATTTGAGGAAAGTTTTGTTTTCCCTATATACAAGAGCTGGCTAAGCATTTAACTTATTAAAAAGAACACAAATGAATAGGGATCAAATCATATGAAATAACCAAAGATCAAAATTAATTAAATGCCAACTTTTTTATCCATTTTGTCCCTCTCTATTCTTAAACTCTGATGAGGAAATGATTCTAATTTTTTTGCAGTTTCTCCCTTTCCAAAATAAATATATTTCTGAAATTATTTCTACTTCTAGGAGGTAGAAAACTTGTTTCTAAAAATGGAAATGGTGATCTTAAGAGAGTACTACCACCAAAAAGCTTCCAAAAACATAAGGAACAGATATTTACAAATATTAATAAAATGCATGAGTTCTATGAGTTTCTCACAAATTCTTCCAACACGATTACTATTCTGAGTCCTAATTTTGCCTAAATTAGATATCTAGCTTTAATCTTTATAATTCAATAAGTTTTAAATTTTTTATTAATATTTTCTGAGTAATGTAAAATATAGTTAAAAAGTTGTAATGTTTAAGTGTATTTTCAACTCCATTTAATCGCTATGTTCTTTTACAGGTTTTCAGAATAAACTGTCTTTTCATTTTATCCAGGTTCATAATTAAAGCTAACTTATACAACAATGTTATATGTATAATTTATGACAACAATAATAGTAACTAACGAAAAACAGTAATAACAAAATAATAATAACAATAGAATAATTTGTTACTATATCTTTCAGACATGTACTAAGATTTTTATATATTATTAAAAATGCAGAAAAGTGCATGAAAAAACCCACTATAGAATGCCCAGTAATTCCCTAATTGTACAAATGAGAAAACATGCAGAAGTAAGTTAATTGCTAAAGATTACTAATAATTTGAGAACTGAGATTTGCACCGTTTGCTTGACTACAACACCTGGGCTCTTAGTCATGATAACTCACGACAACCTAAATTTGTATTGAATTTTTTATAAAAATGTTAAAATAAGCCTCATTTCATTCCTCTATTAGTAAGTCATGTCAATATGAAGATGTGATCTTCAGATCAACTCTGAGAGAATCAAAACTCATTCCTCCTTAAAGTAGTCTGCATTAGAAAACATGGTTACACATATTGCAATGAATATGTGCATATGCATAAAAAACAAACATAAATTCTTATTCCTTTAGCATTCATCATACTATTGAGATAATAAGGCTCTGGGGTTATCTTATTCCCACATTTCTTTTTCTTTTTTTAAAATTTAAACTTAAGCCAGGTGTAATATTATAAATTGTAGCCAAGCCCCAAGTCTAACACTGGGAAGATTCTGCCCCTGGCCCCTGAGGGGTACCAGGCTTAGTTTCTGCCTGTGAGGCCAGCTTCACAGAGATTGAATTACATGCTTTTTCAAAGGGAGAGATGCACAGCATGGAAACATGTGGGGGGGGGGATCTACCTTGGGTCAAGTCGGAAGCTTTTCAATCAAAACTATGTGATTTTAAGCAAATTAATATCTCTAATAATTTTTCTCAATTGCAAAATTTAATCTAGTCATATACTCTAGTCAGAGTTTGTGCAATTAATAGTAACAGAATAAGACACCTAACACCTTTCTTTGAAATATTTTATAGAACAGTATTTCTCTTCTCAGCCACTATTTTAGTAATAATAGAAGAGTGAGCTTTTTTTTCCTTGAAAACTATTTTTCTCATTGATACTGCAAACTATTTATTAAAAGGCAGTCCATCTCACTTGTCTCTTTAAACCGCAAATCCTAGTACAAAGTAAGTATCTGTTAAGTAGGAATGAATGTATACAAAACAGATAAAATAGGGTAAAATCTGATCCCTACTAGTGTAATTCATAAAACACGTATTTATATATTGTTTCATTAATTACAGTCCTTTATTGCTCTATTAAAAAGAGACTTTGGTTTATTGAATAGAAGTTTAATTATGTCAGAAAGTGGGCCTTGTAAAGTTAGTGCTTGTTAATCTCATTTTTTTAGCTTTAAAAAAACTATTTTGAAATAGATGTAATTAAAGAAGAAAACTGAACTGCAAATTTTGAGACATTAGGATTGTCACCATATTCTTTGTGAATAAGATTTGGTTTGAAAATGTGTCTAATTTCCTCCCCCAATTCTGTTAATCCCAATAACGATTAGCCTAGTTTTATATTTCCCTTTAGCTATCTGAACTTTTGTGTTAAAAATTTTTTATCATCAGTATATCTTTGTAATCATTTTATAGAATATAAAATTTGTTTTTCTCTCCTATGAGTAAAATAATTTTCCTCAAGATTAACTCTAATATTTTGTTTGGATTGTGTGCCTCGTACGAATTAATTGTTAAAATATTCTTTTCAGTAAATGGAAATTTTAAATCATTGTTTGTCAGATTTTTCTTTTATGAAATTCGATTATGAGAATATATCCAACTTTCAAAAAGATTTTTAATAAAATATTTCTTTTATGAGAAGCAATTTTTATGTATAATTTAACACCCACTTACCTCTCAAAAAAGAATCAAAAGCATTTAGGATCATCATTAAACTGCTCATCTTCAAATATGACTAATTAGTTTAACATTATGCTTCAGGTTTTCCTCTAAATGACTCCAGAAAAGGTTTTCATTGTGCCTTTTCCATCCACGTGAACTGAAAAAAAATTTTTTAAACTGTCAGTGGATATAATAAAATCATTCTGTTGATAATTTGACCTCACTACTAAGATGGGAAAGGAAGTACTTTTTTTCTTTCTTGCTGTCACCAAGACTACAATTATATTTTTAAAAATAATTTCTTTAGAATGGTATAAGCCTTTTATTGTTTAGTTTTTTGAAAGATAATTTAATTGTGGACTTGAACTCTAAGAAATTGTCAGATGCTAAGACCTAAGTTTTTCAGCGAAGGATGAAATCAGGGATCATTCAGCCACCTTTATTCCTTCCCATAAATGAGGGATGGGTCCTAGAGGCTTTTTTTCTTAGAGTTGCCCTGTTTAAGAGTAAGCACAAGTTCCCAGAGTCTCTCTTCTCCTGTCAAATTGTAACCTGGTGATTATCTATTAATCTCAGATTCTCCTGCAAGAATCTATACTGAAGGTGCCTGGGTGGCTCAGTGGGTTAAAGCTTCTGCCTTCAGCTCAGGTCATGATCTCAGGTCCTGGGATAGAGCCCCACATCGGGCTCTCTGCTCAGCGGGGAGCCTCATTCCCCCTCTCTCTCTTTCTGCCTCTCTGCCTACATATGCTCTCTCTCTCTGTCGGATAAATAAATAAAAACTTTTTTTAAAAATCTTTTTTTATTATTATTTTTAAAGATTTATTTATTTATTTATTTATTTGACACAGAGAGAGAGATCACAAGTAGGCAGAGATGCAGGCAGAGAGAGGAGGGGAAGCAGGCTACCCTATCCTGGTCACAGGGCTATACCCTGAAAATACAAAATAGGTGAGAGAGAACTGTGCCAGTTCAAAGGGTACGGGCAAGGCCAGCGTCCTCCTCAGACCTACCCATAGTGCCAGCTAGCTCCCTTATCGCAGTTCTGACCTGAAACCAAGAAGGCCAGGTGCAGTGAGTGTAATAGTGTGGAAACCACAGCATGTTCTTCTGCCTTCTATTTCTTGTCTTCTTGAAATTTGTTTCAGGTGCATACATGAAATCCATTCTCCCCCAGAGAATATTATTTTAAGAACAGAGTTTGCAGCTACATAAAAGAGGACATGTTCTAATATTGAATAGATACCATACACATATCATATGCTTTTTCTCTTTTGCTAAAATGTCTATACTATGACTGAAACGATTCATTCAATGGAGTCCTAATAATTTTGATTAGATATGTAACACCCAACTTAGGTCTTCATTCTTACTAAACATTTTGAATAAATAAAAACCCTTGGTGGCATATAAGTTGCCATACTTCATGCATATATGATCAATCTTGTGTGAATCATATGATTTAAGAACATGTATGCACAAACACAGGTAACAATAAATTCTCTAGGGTAAGTAGTTAAGAGAGTGTGCCCTGGAGATTGACTTTCTACATCCCAAATCTACATTCGGGAGGTTTATATAATTTCCCTGTGCTCACTCTCCTTATCTATAAATTAGAGACAATAATACTACCCACTTAAAATTATTAGGCAGATATAAATGAAGTATTGCATGCAATTCAGTTAGTACTCTGCTGGCACACAGAAAAGGCTCTATACATACTTGTAAATGGTATTACAAACAATCATGAAAGATATTGAGTGTGATGAAGTCTGAAGAATGAGAAGTCTTATTTCAGGAAATTTTCTGAAGAAGCAAACATATTCAAGAAAGGAAATTGACGCATTATCGCCAAATATGTATGAAATACAGGGCTGCTCTTTACTATCAGGCTGTGTTCATTTTTCATCCATGCTTGACCACTGAAAAATAATATTCTGTCCTGAGTTAGTGCATAATAGAGGAGGGGAAACAGTCCAACACTATTAAACTCTGAAGACTGAGATTAAACAGAAGCATCTTTTAGTTTCCAGGAATAAGACAAATTGTATTTTACTTAGCCTTTCATATGGGATATTGATTGCTTAGGTTTAAAGTTTCCTTGAAGTGAAAATACTTCGTTGAATTATTTTTCCTTTCTAAGGCTCCATTAAAGCTAGTGTAAGTAGTATGAAATCATTCACTGTCTATTACATCAATGTTTGATATTTCATTACAGCTAGCTTGCCCTCACATTATCTTTTCTTTATTTCTTATGCCATTACCTTTGAAAAAAGATCAATTGACAATCTAATGCCTTAAAACTTGTCTTAGATATACAGAAGCTCTCAACAATCATTTTCAATGTTTTATTCAATTGCTAAAATGTGGATTCTCTTATTTATTGCCTATGGAGAAGAGAGGAACAGTTTGCTGTCCCCAGTGAACTCACAAAACCCCTTTTGTGAGGGTTGAAAATTGTGAGGGAGAAAATTGGTCGACCAATTTTCACAGCCCCACACTGCTCTTATTCACAGAAACCCATGTGGTTGTGATCCAAGTCCTGTGCTCTCGTGCCTGTGGGGCCTGTATGTCTCTTCAGGCCCATCTCTACCAAAGTTACCTGCAGTATCATTGGTAGTATAAAACTCAGGAGCCTCTAAAAACTATACTGTTGTGATAAGAGACCAAAATAGGGACCTGCCACCTCCTGATGATGCATGGGAGAAGAATGAGGCACAGACAAGTCAGTAGCAAGAGAAAGGGAGCAGGGGAGGACAGTAGAAAAGACTGTCACCCCGAACAACCGCTCAGTCTTATATTTATTGGAAAGTAGGTAACAGCCAACAAAGAAGCCAGAGTAGGTTACACAGTGACCATGAGTCTTGTAGATAAGTAAGAAGAAAGGCAAAATATATCTGGTCACGCAGTGCATATCCTATAGTGAGCAAGGCCAAACAAAAGAATTGTCTGACTAACCGCAGGTGGTCTCCAGGGAAGGGGAGATAACGGAAAAATGAGGCAAGCGGTGGTCCGCCCTGAGCCGGCCAGCATTCCCAGCTGCTTGGCTCCAAGGATGTATATGGTCCTCTCCCCCAGAAGCCTGTTGCCAGCACATGTTTTTCTTAAGGCTACACCTAAGCATGCTTGGTAACTAGTACAATTTCTCATGGGTTGTATTTTAAGCAGTATATTGTTCTGAGGGACAGTTACAGGGACCCTTTGGTCCTGTCCACCTGCTTCATAGCTAGCTGGATAGTGATGAGATGCTGCCTCTGGGATGCTCACTGGACTCCACCAGCTCTGTGGCCAGCTATGATGGGCACAACTCCACCAAACTCTCTGATGGTCATAATGTATTACTGTATCTGCACAGATACCTTCTTTCAAAGCAATGGGACCTAGATTAGTGGGTTGGATGCTCTATAATTCAATGATCTGATATTTCTAATGTTCAAAATTCAGTTTTTATTGTTCTTTAGCAACTGTTCTCAAAACCTTTGTTTTCCGTTTTGGTCCAAGACTTAGCTATGAAATATGGATTTCTATTTTATAAATGCTATTCATGGCATCAGCAAGATATAATGTACCTCTGATGGCACCCATGTGTTTTTTAGTAAATAAGTTCATATCTCTAAAAATTAAGCCAGATCATGTAGTTTTGCTCAATGTATTTGATATATTCATTAACCTGAAGCTTAGTAATGGGAAACAGTCACAACTGCTTATCACTGGGGTCAGGAATTCTGTCAAGGCATAGTGGTAATGACTAGTTCCTGTTCTTCAGTGTCTTGAATCTTAGCCAGGAAGCCTTGAATAGCTGAGGGCATTGAGGATATCTGGAATCATTTAGAGGCATTTTTACCCACATTTCTAGAGCCTAGGATAGGATGGCTTAAAAGCTGGGTTCAGCTTGGATTGTGACCCAGAAACCTTCCTTATGGCCTTTCCATGTGCCTTGAGTTCCCTGAGTGTAGTGGATGGTTTCCAAGAGGTAGCCTTCAAAAGGAAGCATCTTGGAGAATGAATATACCAAATGACTCAGGAAGAAGCTACATGGCCCTTAAGAATTTAGCCATGGAAGTAATAGAGCATCATTTCCTTCATACTCTCTTGGTCAAATACAACCCTGCCTCTATTCAAGGGGCACGGATAGCACCTCTCAAAGGGAAGAACGTCAACTAATTTGCAGACCTTTTTTAAGTTTCACAACCTGTACTCTGGCTATGAAGTCTTTATATTCTTCTTAAGGGCAAAGTACATTAACAGTCTTCAAAGATTCATCAAAAGCCTCATTCCATTTTGGGCTGAGATGACTCAAAGTGGGACTTAGCTGGGGTTGCCAATCAGAGCCTCCTTTTGTGGCCTCTCTATGTGGTTTGGGCTTCTCATTGCAAAGCAATTGGGATCAACTAAATCAAAATCCAGAAAATAAATTTCAAGAGACCAGAAGGAAGCTCCATGCATTTTTGTGACTTAACCTCAGGAGTAGTATAATATCACTTCCCCCATACTCTATTGGCCAAGAGTTATGGGTCTACTTACATTTAAGAGGAGAGGACATAGAGCCCACTGCTATGTGGAGAAATGCCAAAGAACTTGGAAATTAAAAATAAAAACATAAAAATAAAAGCTTCACCCTATGTGGTCTGTCCTTTTCTTGTCTTACCAATGTATTCTCTGATATCATATCCTCCTACTCTCATCTTGCTCATTCAATTATACTGAAGTGGCTTCTTCACTTTTCATCATAATCATCAAGTTTCATCATACTTTCATCAAGTAGGCTCCTGTTTTAAAGCTTCTGCATTTGCAGTTCCCTTTTTCTCATTACCAAGATAGCAGTACATCTCATCCCCACACCTCCTTCAGTTCTTTCCTCATGTGTTACTTTTACTAGAATATATTTCATGAGAATGTTAGATGTTGTTTACTTTTGATCCACTATGCTTAGAATACCACCTAATTCATAATAGATGGTAAAGTTATTTTGAATGTACTGCATGAACTAACTTCTAATTCAGAAATTGCTAATTTTTGGTTATTATTTTTCCCCTTTTTATTCATGAAGACCCACTCATCATGAACTTTAAAGTCTGAACGTGAGAGAATGGGAAATTAAGAATAGGTGGTAGGGAATAAGAGACAAAAATCAAAGGAAAAGAATTTCAGTAAATTAAAATGTCCTCCTCCAAATCATGTTTCTACTTCTAACTTATAGATCTACCTCAAACATTAAACTTTTTTTTCCCACATAATAGTCTTAAAACTATAAACTTGATTTATATCTTATATTAAATGACTAAATGAGAAAATATGGTAGGTGATAAAGGAAATTTATTCATAAAGTTTAATCAAATTAAAGAAACTCCTTTTTAGAATTTTGAGTTATAATGATGCATCCAAAAAATTCACGACTAATCAAGGTTATGCAAATTCACAAATCAAGATAGACAAGTCCTCACTTTGGTTTGTAAAAGATAAGAAAGTATGTAATTTATATTTTTTTATTCTTTCACATCTGCCATCCTAAGACTACGGCCATGTACAAAATATACACTTGCAACCTCCACAAAAGTCTAATGCTTTATTTTCCTTGAGGTTACCCTAGTTCTGGACTTGACAAAAAATTATTCTCTGCTGTACTTAATTTTGAAGCATTTTAGTTCCTGTGATTCAATTCAAAATTGAATCAATTTAGGATTTATAAGGTTTGTAGAATATTACTAGAAATGAAAGGATTGATGGCTTTTACAGGGAACGGTTTTTTGGATATCACTCCAGTGAATTTAAATTTATTTTTATTGGAATTCCACATAATAATGAAAGAAAGAGAACATATGCTTACCTTGGAAGGAAAACACAATAGACCATCCTAATCGACTGTGAATTTTTAAAAATTCCATGACTGGTTTTATTTTTTTCTCGCTCTATCTTGGGGTTAGCAAATTCCATGTAACTAGAAAATAAATATTGATGTCATTTTGACCAATCATATGTTATTGTAAAAATGTTAATATTGCTTAATAGAATGATTGACCTTAATAGCTTATCACTGAGTCAAAATCACACTCTATCTTTATAAATTGAGCTTGATGGGACTTTATGGTTTAGTAGGTGAATAATTATTCTCAAGTATATTTCTCTGATTCATTATGTATTCATAATTTGTTCGGTGAGTAATGACCAAAAGTTGCCATTTCCTTGATTGATAACTGGAATCAGAACCATCAGCTGCAATCATCACAAGCGTTCCAATTTTGTTTATGAGTTAATTGAGGATTAGGTCTGTCAGGTGCCTGGGGATTAGGTGATATTTTCAGATTCAGTTCATATTCTCTTAGAGAGGTGAAGGAAGTCATGTTGCTGGCCACAAATTCTATTTACAATTTTTACTACTAAAATGTACAATTTTACCTTTTCTAACATTTATTTCCAGAGTTTTTATATTTAAAATAATTTTAGAATACCTAAAACACTTTAATAAGAAAAATAAAATTTTTCTATTTTCTGTTGAAATGAAGACATGAAGCTCTGTTCTCAGAGCCTGAATGCTGATTCAGCCACTCATCCTGAAAGATCAGAGTAACTATGCCTAAAGACAGAGAGGCAGCTATTTCAATGAGTGGATTTCTCCTCATTTTCTGAACTGCTCTTTGTAACTTTTGAAATCCTTGCTACAAATTTTATCAATTTAATATTATTAAATAGTTTATTCTTTAAGTTAATTGTCTCTCCTTACGGAATTTTAATTTCTTGAAAACAAAGGCCATTTCTTATTTTTCTCATACCCATTTTTGGTGGATGCATAATTCTCTCTCTTTTCACTTACAATAAAATGATAAGGCATTTTAAGAAAAAAATTTTATTGTAACATATCCATTAATATATTATTATTTATATCATTAATTACTCTGATTACTTAAACATTAGACCTATGTATTTCTTTATTTGATTTCTAACAATGGCATGTCTTCTGACAGAATGATGAAGAGTACTATCTGAAGGAGGAATGGGCAGATAAATCTCCAGAGCAGATAGACAATTGCATGATTAATGATGATGATTCCTGTTACTTATATTTAGAAGTTAAGTAGTACATATTGAAAGTTGTTCAATTTCATCAAATTATATTTATCTATTTTATTGCTATTTTAAATGCTCATGTAATTGTAACATAAATATTTTCATAAAATCATTATAGTAAAAGGGATCTCAACAATTTATATTTTCTTTTGTATTCAAACAGGTTTTATCTAAGCCATCTCTAATAGATAAAATATGAAAACATATTCATAGGTATATATTTATGTATTTATTCGATTTTTTATTTTTTTAAAGATTTTATTTGACAGAGAAAAAACAATGCAATATTTTATAATTTTTTATGACTCTAGTTAAAGTACATTAAAATTTAGTTATTCTAATGTAAATTCTCATTTTTTCTCAAAAGAGGTATAAATTAATTTAATGGTCATGATCTTGTGGATGTGACAGTAGAATGACAAGTTATATTGCTCCAAGGTTAAAATTTCTGATGATATTTACCAAAAAAATCCTTTTGTTTTTTAATTTTTTTCCAAGATTTTATTTAAATTCAAGTTAGTTAACATATAGTGTAGTATTAGTATCAGGAGTAGAATTCAATGATTCTTCACTTACATACAATACCAGTGCTCATCACAGCAAGTGCCCTCCTTAATGCCTATCACCCATTTAGGTCATCCCCCCACCCACCTCCCCTCCAGCAACCTCATTTGTTCTCTACAGTTGAGAGTCTCTTGTGGTTTGCCTCCTTCTCTGTTTTTATCTTATTTTATTTTTCCTTCCCTTTCCCTGTGTTCGTCTGTTTTGTTTCTTAAAATTCCACATATGAGTGACATAATATGATAATTATCTTTCTCTGACTGACTTAATTCAGTTAGCATAATACCATCCAGTTACATCCACACCATTGAAAGTGGCAAATTTTCATTCTTTTTGATGGTTGAGTAATATTCTATTTTGATGGTTGAGTAATATTCTATTACATATATGTGTGTGTGTGTGTGTGTGTGTGTGTGTGTGTACATACACACATATATTCATCAGTTGATGGACATTTGGGGTCTTTCCATAATTTGGTTAATGTTGATAATGCTGCTATAAACATCAGGATGCATATGCCCCTTCAAATAAGTATTTTTGTATCCTTTGAGTAAATACCTAGTAGTGCAATTGCTGGGTCATAGGATAGTTCTATTTTTAACTCTTTGAAGACTTTCCATATTGTTGTTCTCCAGAATGGCTGCACCAGTTTGCATTCCCATCAATAGTGTAAAAGAGTTCTCCTTTCTCTGTATCCTTGCAACATCTGTCATTTACTGAGTTGTTAATTTTAGCCATTCTAACAGATGTGAGGTGGTATCTCATTGTGGTTTTAATTTGCATTTCCCTGATGATCAGTGATGTTGAGCATTTTTCATGTGTCTGTTAGCCATTTGCATGTCTTCTTTGGAGAAATGTCTGTTCATGTCTTCTGTCCATTTTTTAACTGAATTACTTTTTTTTTTTATTTTTTTGGTGTTGGGTTTGATAACTTCCTTATAGATTTTGGATATTAGCCCTTTATCAGATGTGTCATTTGCAAATATCTTCTCCCATTCTGTAGGTCAACTTTTAGTTTTTTTGATTGTTACCTTCACTGTGCAGAAGCTTTTTATCTTGATGATGTCCCAGTAGTTCATTTTTATTTTTGTTTCTCTTGCTTCTGGAGACATGTCTAGTAAGCACTTTTTATGGTCAAGGTCAAATTGGTTGCTGCCTGTGTTCCCCACTAAGATTTTGATGGTTTCCTTTTCCAGTTAAAGCTTTCATCCATTTTGAATTTATTTTTGCATATGGTGTAAGAAAGTGGTCCAGTTTCATTCTTTTGCATGTTGCTGTCCAGTTTTTCCAACACTATTTGTTGAAGAGACTGCCTTTTTTTGTATTGGATATTCTTTATTAAATATTAGTTGACCATGTAGTTGTAGATCCATTTCTGGGTTCTATATTGTCTGTTACAAAAAAAGTCTTTTTAAAATGCAGATGATAGAACATGTGAAAATATTATTTAATTAGAATATTATTTAATATATTTAGCATTTAATATGCTTTATTCATATTTAAAATAGTTACCTTTTTTGTTAAGATATTCTTGCTATAACAAAGTTCATTCCTTCATGAATATTATGTGATCCTAAAAAATGAGGTCTGAGAAGTCTGGTAATGTTGGTCATAAAATATCATTTTTTAAATCTACAAAATGGGAAAAGTAGAAGTCCAATTTATATTTTGTAGTAATGCTGACAATTAAATAATTCCAAATGTCTTCTATGGCACATGGTGGGATTGCACTTCCCAGTTCCCTTGAAGTTAGTTGGGACTTGTGTCTTGTTTTGGGCAGTAGGTAGAAGTGACGTATGATACTTCCTTTGAAAGTTTTAAGAGCTTGTGTATAAATTGCCACACTCAGTGTCCCAGCGTCTTCTCCATTAGCTTATATCTGAGTGTCAGAACAACATGAACAGAAATCTCAACCAGACAATGGTGACCACGTAGAAGGAAGAAATCAATCTTTGTTAGTTTAAATCACCAAGATTTCGAGGTTGCTAAATAACACTGTATAACCTAGTCAAAGTATGTATAAAGTGTAGAGTATAGTGTTCAGCTCAGGTATTATTATTATTATTATTATAAAAGTTTTGGGGCACCTGGGTGCCTCAGTCGTTAAGCGTCTGCCTTCAGCTCAGGTCATGATCCCAGCGTCCTGGGATAGAGCCCTGCATTGGGCTCCGTGCTCAGCGGGAAGCCTGCTTCTCCTGCTACCATTCCCTCTGCTTTTGTTCCCTCTCTCGCTATGTTTCTCTCTGTCAAATAAAATCTTTAAAAAAAAAAAGTTTTACTCATGACTAATATAGACAAAAATGCAATGTAAATACTACTGACCAGTTAGAACACATAAAACTTATAAGAGTTGATTATATGCCCCAAATGCTAGTTTGTAATAAACAAGACTGGTATGCTTTCTTTCCTCATGTGTGCTGAGTTTTTCCTAATAATGGTTAATATAATTATTATAAAATTACAATTTATAGGGGAAAACTTTAATGTTTTAAGAGCATATATATAAAGATACTGATACTTAAGAGGATATAGAAAACAGAATTACAGGAAAGGCAACACATACATTTGTTTATTCTCTCAATAGTTCACTAAAACCATAACTCCAGGGGTATATGGGTGGCTCAGTCAGATAAGTGGCTGCCTTCTGCTCAGATCATGATCTCAAAGGCCTGGGATCGAGCTCCACATCAGGCTCCTGCTTTTTCCTCTCCCTCTGTGATCTCTCTTGCTCTCACTCTCTCTCAAATAAATAAACAAAAAATCTTTTAAAACAATAAAAATAAAGCCATAACTCGAGCATCTAGAATAGGCTCTGGTTCACATAAATTTATTGAATGAATGAATGAATGAATGAATGAATGAATTTGACAATTCATACCAAAATCTATTCTTTTATCATTTTTAACTTTGTATGCCTATTTTTGTTAGTGGAAATTTTGTGTTATTTAGATTGTTTTTTCTATAGCCCTAACTTTTACAAACATTAATTATGCTTATTATTCATATCTTTACCTAGCTGTAAAATTACATATCCAAATTCTCATAAATGAAAATTGCCAATATATTTTTGTAGCCCATCCATTCAGGTGACACATTTTCAGTACACCTGAAATAGTTCTTTTCATATGGAAACTGTGGAAGGTAGTAAGAACAATATAGGCAAACCAAACATATAACATAGAATTAATTATGATAAACTCAGTAACTAATTTGGGCGAAGACATAAGTACAAATAGTTAAAAGAAATAAAAGTTTTCATCTTTAATCTCCAGTATGTCTCTAGTATGAGTTTGGGAAAATAAAAATGTAAATATCAACATTGGGATGAGGGAAGTGTTCTTTTATCTCAGTTGTAAGTAGATGGTAACTAAAGTTGATAAATTAAGAAAAAAAATAGGAGCTCATTTTCTGGAGTCACAGGTAAACCACCAGAATTTATTAATTAAAATTTAAGAAATATATATATAGAAATGCCTAAGAGGTTACTCAAGGAGAAGGAAAGAAGAGAATTGAAAATTGCTGCTTTTAACCATGTGCTCCTCTGTATTTGATTCAATAACATGTGCAAGTACTGTTTTGATCCAGCTGCCTACTTGACAACTTCATCTGGATATCTCAAATGTACCTCAAATGAAATACACCCAACGTTGAATTCATTGTCTCTTTTTCCATTGCCTTCTGTATCAGTTAATGGCACAAATCCATTAATCCAATCATCCTTGACACTTCCCTCTCCCTTATTCCCCTTGTCTTATTTTTACAAGTCCTATCAATCACTTTGATCTTTTAAATATCCCCTGAATGTATAGGTTTCTCTTTTTCTCCATGGTTGCCTTTATGCTCTGCTCTTTTCTACAATACTGAATAAGCTTTTAAATGGTCTTGCCTAAATTCACTCTGAGCGTTCTCATCAGAGCTTCAGTAGTATTTCCAACTGAAGTAGGGATTGTGTTTCATACTGTTGCCTAAAACACACCAATGACTTCCAATTGCTCTTAGAATACAGAACAACTCCTCTTCCTTAACATAATCTGGAAGGCTGTGCATGGTGAAGCCATGTGACCATCTTAAACCTCTTATATCCCTGTATGTTTCACTCTCTGTGCTCTGGTGATCCATTTTAACTCTTTAAAACTCACACTGTGTATTCACAGAATGATTGCCTGTGTTCTTTCTTCAGCCTAGTTCTTTTGTCAGCCACAATCCACCTCACTTTGTTCAATCTTAACCATTCTTCAGATATCAGCTAAAGGGAAGCCAACTCTCCCACACCAGTCCCAACCATGTTCCTTTGTCATAAGCTCTTAAAAATTATATTCATTTGAATTGTATTTGTCCAGCTTCTCTAAATACTACGCTGAGCGAGGAAGTGACTGCATAGGTTTTTGATCACTGTTTATATTGCTCTGGCAATTAATATATGATTTTTAGTGACTGACAAATTGTAAAGAATCAAAATTATTTGTTATGAATTAATATATGGCCCAATGGTCACTTACTCAAGCATTAATGCAAACTTTGTTAGTCTTCTATCAATATTCCTTCAAAAAGCTTCAATAAGCTTTTTGCTTTCTCAATTTCTTGTTGGACTTGGTTTCTATTCTTAATTGTTATCACAAAGTTTTATAGAGTGGTGAGACACCAGATTCAGGTAAATGTGCTGTACCTGGAATGCCTTCCTCTACTGCTTGAGATTTACTAGATCCTTGTGGATTTAAGGAGAAATAATACCTTCAACAGTTAGTGCTGATTGTAATTTTTCTCTATTCTCAAATGCTCCTCTTTTGGGTCATTTTTCTCTATGTTATGTGTTCCTTGAAAAATAAATACTTAGGGGGCACCTGGGTGGCTCAGTGGGTTAAAGTCTCTGCCTTCAGCTCAGGTCATGATCTCAGGGTCCTGGGATCAAGCCCCACATCGGGCTCTCTGCTCAGCAGGGAGACTGCTTCCCCCTCTCTCTCTGCCTGCCTCTCTGCCAGCTGGTGATCTCTCTCTCTCTCTCTGTGTCAAACAAATAAATAAAATCTTTAAAAAAAAACATGTTTATTATTAAAAAAAGAAAATACTTATATTTTTATTAATTGTAGCCAATTTTTAATATTTACATTTTTTTGGTAATTATATCTAGGCTACTGTGTTTCTGTGGAGAACTGTCACATTTATCTGTAGATTGTACTTGGTGTCATTGTCAAGAGGGGTATATTGTGTTCTACGAATTAAGAGTCTACTGTTTTGTAAATTCTGAAATAAAGCATAAGGTTAAAGACAAAGTAGATGATTGCTTAATGGATGAAAATTATATCTTATTGGAAAGAGGAAAAATAAGTGGTGGTACTTCTAGGCTTGTGGTTTTGTTTTGGAACTATCATGGTGCAGAAAACCCTTAGCATCCTATCTAAGAGGTAGGGGAAGGATTTATGAGCTTATACAATGAGCCTCTCTATTTTCAGATGGAAAAAAAATTACAGTTTAGAGATTTTAAATTACCCAAGAAAGTAGTGTCTTTTAAATGTATGTATTTTTAAATTTATATTCTTCCTGACTGCCCCATATTGCTGCCTCACATCAAGGTTAATTCTGAAACAAATGAACAAATAAAAAAAATTCTCAATATTTTGTGTGTTACCAATTAGCAATCTTTCTGATTCTGAGACAAATTTATGGATTAATTTTGATTAGATAAAATTGTTCCCAGGAGAGAACTGTGGAAATAAAATTAAATTATGTTATGTCAAGATTTTCCGTTACATTTCAAGTTGAATGAATTACAAAAGAAGTGACAAAATTTCCTTAGTTAGACAGAAGTGGTATTTTGACATGAATAGAAAAAAGATCAAAGAGACAGAGATAAATTTCCACTTTCTCCTGACTTCATCAAATTGCGGTCGAGTTTGACAAAGATCTTTTCTTTTGCTCACTCCCACATTCCATAAATTTGAGCTGAGAATCTCAATAAATGTCAAAGAAGATGCAACTTGCTACTTAGTTTTTCTTGCTTGAATGATCCAATGAGGCATTTTCCAAACTGAAGGAAAATGCCATAATCCAGCTATAAATTAAGAGGCTGTTCCATTGTGGAGATAGCTCCGAAATGACTGCGAGAATCTGTTATCTGTCTTGCTTTAATTCTCCGGAGAGCCCAGCACTTACTCTGTGTACAGATTTCATTCTTTGAAATATCACTAAAAGTTACATTTTTATAACAAATGCTCAATAGTGTTTATGTAAATGATGCTTCTTTATTGCTTCTTTCTTTTAGAGAGATGCTAGGATAAAATAATCTAGAGATTAATATACTAGTCTCTAAATACATATAAAAATCATATTTCACTGGTGAATAAATATAGACTAACTTTATGTCTGATCAAACCAAAAATTCCTATATTTTGTTTGCTAGATAAGAATAAATAAGGAGGGTGCCTTGGTGGTTCTATTTAGTTGAGCATCTGACTTTTGATTTCAGCTCAGGTCATGATCGCAAGGTTTGGATGGAGCCCAGAGTCGGGCTCTGCACTCAGCAGGAGGTCTGCTTCTCTCTCCATCTCTCTCTTTTTCTCTCTCCCCCCACCCCTATCCCTGCTCTCGCTCTAAAATGAATATTTTTTTAAAAAGAAGGAAATAAGGAAATTTTTAAAATTGCTATTATTCTTGGTTAATGGATGAAATTGTGAGACAAAGTTAAATGAACAGTTAGATGCCTATTATAATTTTTTAATTTTTATAAGTTGGATTATGGAAGAACAATTTTATTTATCCTGAAGCATCAACATCCATATAACCCAAAGCAAATTACCCTAGGAAATTTGAACTGATTTCTGATGGCAATTACTTTCCCTTTACAGGAAGTTCTGAAATTTCACCGGGCAGATATAATTTTAGTTTTTTAAGATCATGAGTAAACATCAATTAAATGAGTACCTACTCTATCATAGACATTTTGCTAGGCCTTGGTGGTTCAGAAAGAAAGCATGGTCTCTGACATTGAAGACTGTATGTCAGAAAAAGAGACCTGTGATACATATTTACCATACAATGTAATGACTGCTTATGTGATGGAGCACATAAAGAGCATTCTGTTGGAGTATAGAGGGGATACTAATCCTATTCTGCCTGTCGTACATGTGAAAGGCATCATACATAAACAGATATCAGAGTGATGCCATTGCTGGAAGGGAGCGATGAACCAAAGAATATAGGGGATTACACAATCTGGAAAAAGAAAGGAATGGATTCTTTCTAGGAGCCTCCAGAAGGAACTAGGCTGCAACCAGCCTTGATTTCAGTCCAGTGAGACTGATTTGGGACTTCTGACCTTCAGAACTGAAGCACAGTGAATTTAAGGTGTTTTAAGCTGCTAAGTTTATGGTGATTTGTTACAGAAGCAGTAGGAAACTAATATAATTACTAATACGTGGTGTCATACTTTTGCAGAGTATGTATAAACATCTCCTGGGAAGTGAGCCATAATGTTTAAATATTAATTCAAGTCATTCTCAAATTCCCTGTTAAGGAGGCTTGTTGTTAACCATTCCTCTTCTTCCAATTCCTAGGAGAATCATTGGAAAAGGTAAGCACGAAGTTACCTTTTTACAAAGAAACACAGAGTATAAACTTCAAACACAATGCTTTACATATTTGTACTGCTGCTTCAAGGTCTTGAGTAACATGGCACATTCTGGGTACTACTAGAGCTTGGAATTATCTTTATTATCACTCTAGCAGATATCATCACTGTACCACTTTGTGACTGCCAGACAAAATGCTTTAAATTAGTTGAAACCTATAGACTTTAAATTTATGATGCAGCAAAGTTTAAATTTAGCTATTTGTACTGTATTTAGGTATTTGAAATATAGAAATGTGATTAATGGGTTAAATCATGCCTGAGCAACCCAACACCTGAATTCATGATCACCCTGAGGAGAACTAAACTTACATAGACTCTTATGGCTCTCACTCAGGGATAACCTGAAGCAATAAATATCTTGGCCCTTATTGGACCAAAAGTATCCATCTTTCTTTCTTTCTTTCTTTCTTTCTTTCTTTCTTTCTTTCTTTCTTTCTTTCTTTCTTTCTTTCTTTCTTTCTTTCTTTCTTTCTTTCTTTCTTTTCTTCCTTCCTTCCTTCCTTCCTTCCTTCCTTCCTTCCTTCCTTCCTTCCTTCCTTCCTTCCTTCCTTCCTTCCTTCCTTCCTTCTCTTCCTCCCTCCCCTCCCCTTCTTCTCTTCTCTTCTCTTCTCTTCTCTTCTCTTCTCTTCTCTTCTCTTCTCTTCTCTTCTCTTCTCTTCTCTTCTCTTCTCTTCTCTTCTCTTCTCTTTTCTATCTCCTTGTCCAGTGATAGTTTGGGCTCTATTATGCCTAGAGTACTTAGACACAATGGCCCTCAATTCCCTCTGTGGCTATGACTCTCTCTCCCACTATTTTTTCCTACTTTGATCTGAAGATAAGAGGTAACATTAAATATCAGAATTTTCTATAGAAGACTGAGAAAAAAAAAACAGTTTCTTTCCAGCTCCTCCTCTTAAACAAGAAAAGATTCTTTTAATCACACATATTCAGAATCCAGGGATTTGTTTCCCAGGGTTTAACTAGACAATCTTGGAAAATCAAATTATTGAAGTATAGTGATCTGCCCTCATGGGTTGATTCTAGACTTTGGGCTCCATAAAACTCGTGTATGTACCCTGAAGACAGATTATTTAACTGAATATTTGGTCCTCTATGTCATATTTATAAAGAGGAAGGCAAATTTCATGAATTTCTATCAGTCTAGAGTGGAAAAAACTCTGGGAAATGTTCTATTCCATAAGTAGAAGTACCTCTCCTGCTGTTAGGAAATTCTGAGAGAAGTAAAAAGTTTTTCAAATTTCCAAACTAGGAAAAAATAAAGACTTGAAAATTTTGCTTTTAAAACAAATAACTACAGAAATGGAAATAGATAGTAAAATTAGGATCCTTTTCCATTTACTGTTGATAATGATGATCATGGCTTCAACTTTTCATATGTTTATGTGTATATTCATATACCATGTATATACATATGTGTGTTTATATATGATCCATATATACATGTATACATAATTACATATATAACAAATAGCTACACAACCTTATAAACTTAGAAATAAACCTGAAATACAATTAATAATGATTTAAAGAAAAGTCAATGAAAACAGCAGGGGAAAGAAGAGTAATTTTATTTTCACAAGATTTTCACCAGCTCGATTCTATAAAGAAGAAAGTCTCAGTGTAGCAAAAATGATTAATATATAAGGCAAAAAAGAACAAAAAAGAGTTATGAAACCAAGATATTTGAAAATAGACAAGATTTTAAAATATAGAATAAGGAGATAGACTGGGATTTAATACATTGACAAACAGAATCTAGACTCTAACCTGGGGATTGGATTGAATGTGAAAGAAGCAGAAACTGTGCTTGGGTGAACAAGTTATAGCAAGCAGATGGAAGCAACTGTAAGCGTTCAAATTTGAAATAACAACTAGAGACTTTTTATTGTTCAATGGAAATTGGTAATAAGCTGTGCTTCAGTGGATCCTATCAGCTCAGACTGAAAACCACATGTCTCTCGATTCCAATGTTGAAACCATATCTAAATCAGGAAGTAATTCTTCTTCAGTGACTGTGAACTCAGAGTTCCTTTCTTTCTTTAATAATCATTGTTCAGGAAGATGCTGATAATAGGGATTTGTCCGAGACTTTTGTGACACCAGGGCCATTGACTGCATCACAGTACTTGCTGGCAGGTATTATAAGAAAACGATACTTTGAATGCAAATGGGATCTAAATTGCATACAGACAGATTATGTATGAGAAATAATGCTGAAATGTTAATCCATTAGCATAAATTTTGTTCATTCTTTTCCACGTCATTTTTAACCTTTCAGTAAAAATAAAGATCCTCTTGGTAATGTAATTTAATCCACCAGCCTTCTTTGCAGTTCCCCTTACTTTCCCAAACACATTTAAAGCTGATATATTTTTCTTCATTATCTTGGTTACTGCAGAAATAGCGTTGTTTTGTCTCTGAGCCTTGAAGCTTTTTCCTAACGTTTAGTTCACTATAAATCATCTTGAAGTTATGTAAATCCACTTTAGCCATATGCCCCTGGCTTCTGATCACAGACATGTTTTGAGTAGAGTACATTTGTGTGTGTGTGTGTGCTGGGCTTATAGTGCTCTGTTTGATAACTGAATTGCTTTTCTGCTTTGGTACCATCTTTATCTCCTTCTCTTTCCTATGATTTGCACCTCGACTTAATTATCTCTTTAAAATTTGATTTTCCATCTTTGTCATGTGTTCTTCAACGTACCCACAATTATCATGGAACCTTGGTGGACCCACTTCTTCAACCCATACCTTCTACTTACGAAAGTAGAAAAGATGAATTTTTGAAAGGGGAAATCAGATATTTTTTTTTACTAGAGGAAGATTATCCTGAGTATGCTTTCAGGGGTGCCTGGGTGGCTTAGTCAGCTAAGTGTCTGTCTTAGGCTTGGGTCATAGTCTCAGGGTCCTAGAATCAAGCCCCTCGTTGGGCTTCCTGCATAGTGGGGAGTCTGCTTCTCCCTCTCCCTCTGTACGCTCTTTCTCTCAAATAAATTAATAAAATCTTACCCCAAAAAATGTGCTTTCAGAAACCTCTTTCAATCAGAAACATAGCAAGAAAAGACAGTCAAGGGATTCCTCACAGTGGGATTTAATTTAAAAAGAAAAAAAAATTATGAGAGAACTTATGGAAGATGAAGCTCTCACTGTGGGGTGGGTACTGGATATGGGGCTGCCTGCGGGTGAGTAAAGTCTGTACTAAACTAGAGAAGACACTGAGAAGTAACCCTATAATATCTTTGGTCTTGGGCCATATCGGAGTTCTGACCAGTTGCAGCTGAAATTGTTGGAACATGTGGGATGTGTATCTTAGTTAAATGAAAGACTTGAATTTGCAAAAATAAGAGCAGGTACCCAAATTCAGTCTTAAGGAAAAAAAAAGAGGTGACCTCCTCGGGAAAAAGAAATTAGAGAATTGAACGAAAAATAGATGCACAGAACGCAGTGTCACCCAGGAAGAGAATTTTCCTACACTTAAAAAGGTGTTATATATTATATTGAGCTCATAATATGGAATCTGGAGAGTTCTAGCCAAAAAACCAACACCTATGTTGTATCCAAACAATTATGAAAAGAGTCACCATATATAAAATAAATATATAATTTATTCATAATAAATATTCATAATAAAAGCCTGACCATCCCAATTTTTTTATCTTTATCCCAAATTACTACATTATTTTGAGAAGTAACTTATGATTAGTAAGGACATATCTGTACTATACATACTGTAATTAGCTATTGATATATATTGATATATTGATATGTGATATCATGCAGGGAAGAAATGTCCCAAGTTTTATTTCTACTGACCTCCAGTCTCCCATTTCTCTTGGCCATTCCATGAGGCTGGTCACCAGACAAGCCAAATGCACAATAGGTAGTCCTTAGAATTCAGCATCATGGGGCACAGCATATCAGAGAAGGGTGAATAGCAGGTCTGAGTAGAGGAAACCACTAGAACAATGTGTAACTGATTTGACTTAGTAAATTTGTATGATAGATTGAACTGATCCTGATTTTATATTCCCCTGGAGTCGTCTTATAAATCTCCATTCAAGTTCACCTTCCCACATTTTTACTTTGAGCTCAGCCATGTAATTTACCTTGGCTAATGTTAGCAGATGTGATGCAGGCAGAGGCTTACAGTTTCTTGCACAGTTTGGCTTGCTCTCTTGCATTTTTGCTGTTGCCAAGAGAGTATACTTTTATAACCCTTCAACTTGGGTTCCTTTCACCTGCCCACCACTCCGCCAATGACACATGGAACAGAGTCCCCTAACTATCTCACAGCCTTGCAGGCTCAAGCAGAGATTTTTTAGTTGATGCATGCATCTGAAAATAAATGATTGGTTTTGAGGGGTGCCTAGGTGGCTTAGTGGGTTAAAGCCTCTGCCTTCGGCTCAGGTCATGCTCTTAGGGACCTGGGATAGAGCCCTACATTGGGCTCTCTGCTCAGCAGGGAGCCTGCTCCCACCCCCCACCCCCCGCCTGCCTCTTTGCCTACTTGTGATCTTTCTCTCTCTCTCTGTAAAATAAATAAATAAAATTAAAAAAATGATTGGTTTTGAAAGCCACTGAATTTTGCACTGGCTTGTTACATAGCAATCCTGTGTAGATGACTGATAGAGCATGCACAGTGCTCATTGCATGCATTACCCTTTAAAAATTCTGAGTGTTAAAATAGCAATTCAGGTGAATTAAAAGATAGAGCTACCTGAAACTGAGAGAATCGTACTGCTACTGTGATCATTTTCTGGTGCCATCCGGGTGTCTACTCTTAAGTACCAATTTTAACTCAGTAGATTGGATATCGGGTATTACAAAGTTAGTGCCCTGATAGAGTCTTGTCTTGCGTAAATTACTAAAGAAATACTTCTTATTCTTTTCTTAACTTATTTTATTATTTTATTTTAGTAATATATATATATTTTATATTTTATATATATATATAAAGAATATTTACTATACATGTAGGGCATCTGTGTAACAGTATTATGGATTCCTAGAACTCCCTTTCCAATGCATGCACTAGAACGTTTTCAGTATTAAGTATCTGTATTCCTCCCCTATTCTATTCTTCATATATATATTGGATATATCCAATATGCTACTAATAACATTGTCACATAGCTGGGCAGAAACAAAAGGTACACAGGTTCAGATCATTACTTTAGTTCTCTTTCTTCCATATCTTGCTGTCTAAGCACCTATCCTAATTGTTAATATCTACTAAAATGAAAATGTTGAGACCTGTTGCTCCTAAAGCTACATCTATATTTTACTTAGGTAGCTTGAATGACCACATGCAAATTAAGATAAAGTCACTTCCAAGGGTGCCTGGATGATTGTCGGTTAAGCATCCGACTTTTGATTTCAGCTCAGGTCATGATCTCAGGTTCATGGGATCAAGCCCTATGTGGGGCTCCGTGCTCAGTATGGAGTCTACTTGAGATTTTCTCTCTCCCTCTCCATCTCCCTCTGCCCCTTCCCCCATTTGCATGTACTTGTGCTTTCTCTCTCCAAATAAATCAATAAATAAAATCTTAAAAAAACAAGTCCCTTCCAAAGAGAAAGACTGTACTTCAACCTCTGTTACTTATTTCTAAACTTTATGCCACTGGTAATAACATAGATGGAGAGAGATTATGAATGGATGAAAGCACATCCACAATCATTAAAGGAAAGCCAATTCTTATGCATGCTATATACTGCTGTTAGACAGTCTGTACCATCTTTTCATCCATTACATTATATGATATTCTTTGCCAAGGACAATTAAAAGTCCTAAATATATAAGGGATATATACCAAGGATATCTTAAGCTGCCAGCCATCTGGAGATGAGTTTAAATTTTAACCAATGGGATTAGGGGTGCTCATAACCATTGATGTTAATATTGATGAAACATTCCTGGACTATAGATTGGTAGACAAGAAATGTTTGACCATATACTGATGTGAGATTAGGAGCAATCCAATAGGTTTCTAGGGGAGACTTATGCCTTCTTTTCTGGGAATTGTTGATAGACGCCTTGCAGTCTGGTGTGGTGAAAAAAATCTGTCCCCTCCATCAGAACAGATGATCTCATGTCTACAGGTCCATTCCAAGCCTATGTCAGAGAACTAACAAGACAATACAAAGAACAGAATAAATGAATTTTTCATATCCTTTTTGAAGCCTATTACCTGCAACAACAGATTAATCTGAGTACCTGTTATATGAATAACACAAATCATCTCACAGTTAACTAGTGCATATAATACCTAGTTAACCTCACAGCTATTACCCTTATCATTTCATCATAATTCAAACTAGATTAAAAAAGAAGAAAAACAGATCTGGTAGTAAAACTCTTGTTATGATTGCAACATCTTTCTTTGGGGTATTGTGGATGATGGTGATGATTTTACAAGATAAAATGCTATATTCAGGGAGTTCTTGGCACATGTGAGAGTGACTCCTTTAATAAAGCTAATAAAGCTTTCTCTTCCCTATATTTGATTTAATGCAGGGGTCTGGCTCTACCCTATTTTGATATCACATTTCACACACTATAGAAAGCTTTAACAGCAGCCCTTTTAAAGACATACTTCTACCCCCAAGCTTCTTTGCTCTCTCACATCAACTCAGATCTTTCAGTGTGTCCTTTCTTTTTTTTTTTTAACTACTTTGGTTCAATGGCAGTTTCATCCCCTTGAAAGCACATTATATCATTCAGAAAAACAGGTACCACGCTGCTTTCACTTCTGCGGAAATATGCTGTATTGCACTCAGCCCGTAAACTCTTCAACATGACAGGATGCTCTGAAATTACCTTCACTCTCACTGTTTCAAACAAACCTTTGCAACCACAGATCAAGACTTTTAAAAGTTCACTTCCTGATTTGTAGCAGCTCACTGAATGTTTTCCCAGCTTCAGACATGCTGTTGCAAAGGAACAGCGAAGCTTCTAATGTTTGAAAAGCAGCGGGGATTCAGTTCTTTAATGGAGAACATTCAAATCTGCAGTCCCAAGCCGGCGGTGTGGGGGTGTCACATTTCCCACAATCTGTTGTGAGGCCTGCAGGTGGAACAGCCCTGCCAAGTGTCTAAATGAGCACAACTGCTCCTTCTATCTGCTGCAGCGTTGAGGGTTTATCTCCCCCAACCCCCACGGCGGCCGTTCCACTGGCTTGCTACAAATCATTTTCAGAAAGGCAACTAAAAGAATGCCCTAATAATCTAACATTTCTGCTTTTTTAAAATTGTGACTGTCCTGATATCCCTGACCATTAACAGGGAAACCAAGCATCATTTTCCTGCATTTGGTAAGACTGCATCTCACTAAACACAGACTAGAAATCTGGTCAGCTGCTTTCTGTATTATCCTGTCTTGGCTTCCTAATTTTCCAAAGCTTCTGTGTTTTTACCTGTCAAATAAAGGGGAGATTAGGTTAGTGTAAGAAATAAATGAGATTATGTCATCTATCAAGCCAGTGAGACTCAGACAACACATCTTGAAGACCTATTTACTCTATGCATCAGATTAAAAATGTATAATAATAAATAAGACAGAATACTGATCCTACTGATCCACAGTGAAAAGCACTATGTTATAAGACATTATACTTTTATGAGATGTCTCTGTTACAACCTAAGGTGGGAGTTCAGAACTAGCTAAGTAGTCAAGAAAGTGTTGATAATAGTATCATTGGTAATCACAGACAATAAACACCCAGTGGTGTAGGCACTAAAGTATGAAATTTGGAGAACATTGTCTTTTGTAGTAGAGATTCTGGAAGAAAATCAGATGTGAAAGAAATATTTTCTTCTTGTTTCAATTCTAGAAGATATAAAAAACAGTTTTTGTGAATCAAATTATTGTTTCTAAAGGCAGATAACAGTTACAAAGTTATATTGTTGCTTTATTTCCAAAGCCATTGCATATATACAAAACTGCCTGAACTTATCAAATCAATGGACAGAAATCCGTCTTCAACCTGTAACTGTATCAAAGATAATTTAATATAATACCTTTTTTTTTCTTTCACAGTGAAGCTGTAGCTCATAAAAATTGAGGCAATATTATTAAAGAGCATCTGGGCCCAACACTGTGGTAGGCCTTATAAAGAGGTGCTAAAGTAAGTTGAAGCACAAATTTTATTTTTAGTTGGCTTCAAATCCACTTGAGAGAAATAAGCTTGACATCTATGAAACAACTAAAATACTGCGTTGCAGATCAGGGTAGCACACAGAAGTCTCTGGGTTGCAAACTCCAGAATACTTACACATAAAAGAATGAACGTTGTAACATAAAAATTTCAAAGACTTCTCTGAAGGATAAATTCTATGGACAATTCATAGACAGGGCCGGTGTTTTAGCTTCTTAGTGTCTCCCTAGTACTTAGAAAAGAATCAGATCCATATGCATACTCAGTAAATGTTGAGTGGAATGTATTGTCACTCAGTGAACTTGTTATGTCAATGGAATCATTTGCTATGAATCAGATTAGGAAGATACCAAAGCAAAGAAGTTGCTATCTGGATGGGGAAAAAAGACACGTAAACAAACGACTGTGGCAAACCTGTGTCATGCTTTGAGTAGTGACATGTATGAGGCATAGCAGTGGAGTGAAGGAGAAAGCAAGTGCTTCTCTCCTGAATAGTGTCTCCAAGGAGATCTGGTGAGATACTGGGATTTCTTGTGGAATGCAAGGAGCAAAAATTAAGGAAAAAAAAAGAAGAAGAAGAAGAAGGCGGCCCATAAATGTGAAATAGTGATTTTACGCTTGGGGATATAAGAAACTCAGTATTTCTGGGATATTAAACAAATTTACTCTGTTCTAGATAAGTTCAAACGTTTCAGTGTTCAGTAAAGTTTTCAACTTAATAGTACATGTAAATAAGTCAAACAAGTAAGAAAACCTTTCATGGAATAATATAGAGAAGGCATTTGAGGGGTCATGATAGAGAATGGGAGTAGGGGTGAGTGAGGTGGGTAGCAGGGAAGATCAGGCACTACCATGGCCAAGATCAGTGATTCTTAAGCTCTAGTATATATCAGAATCACCCAGTTTAAATGATTTTGTTGGGCTCTTACCCCTAGAGTTTCTGGTTCAGTAGGCCAAGGGTAGTCCCGTCATTTGCATTTCTAAGAAGTTTCCAAATGATGCTAATGCAGCTCATCAGGAACCACACACTGAGAACTACTAGTTAAAAAAAAAAATTGTATAAACGGCATAGGACTCACTGATGAAAAGGTTTAATTCTTGAGATCAAGAGTGTGGACTGATCTCATCGATACTAGTAAGTCATAATGCCTTCTTAAACTCTGTAATTATCAGATTTAAAATGTGTAAATATAAGTCAGGAATTAGTTTACATTTCAGAAACAACAATTGTCAAAAATATAAAAGCCCACAATGTCAAATTTTAGGCTCAGTGTGGGAAAATGGAAACGTTTATACACTTCTAGTAGAAGACTAAGCTGGGGGTGCCCGGCTGGCTCAGTCAGTAGAGTATGCAACTCTTGATCTTGGGATCATGAGTTTGAGCCCCATGTTAGGTGAAAAGATTACTTCAAAAAAATTTTTTTTAACGTAATCTGATATAATGCTTTAGAAAGAGATTTGGCAATGCTTAGGAAATCTAAATGTGCCCATATATTAAGATCAGAAACTCTATTCCAAGGCATATTTTTCAAAGGAACTCTCACAACTGTGCCACTGGAAGCCTGTATAAGAAAATTCATTATAGTGATGTGATAATATATATTTACCTAGATGTAGCTATCATATATTATATATATCACCAAGAAAATGAAAAAAATTGCATATGGGTTTTACTGAATAAATTTTTAGTTAAATGGATTAAATATGTAAACATTAGCATAGATCAACCTCAAAACCAAAATGTTAAAGAATATATACACTATGCCTTCTTATAACACATCAGTGTGTAAAGAAATTCTGTATATTAATTGTGGGTACATATACATATATGTCAGTATATAAAATGTCATGGAAAGATGTTTGCCAAACAGAAGAGTGATTATGTCTGTTATGGATGGGAATGAAATCGGAGACAAATATACAGAGGGGCTTATATTTTGTCAATAATTATTTCTTTCCAGCTTGTTTATAGATACATGTTTGGTATTTTAAAAATATTGTCATCTATGTTACATGTGAACTAGTTTATAATTCCAAAAGTAAGAAGGCCATAATGAAAATGATGCTTTAAAAATAATGATATAATTTGAACCTATTATACATGATGGATTGAGTGGGAGCAACAGGTTAAAGGACAGGCAGTAAAGATCCCTTTTGAGAAGTTACTGTTCAGATTTCCTTTATAGCCACTGGATTTCATATTTATATGTTTAGCACAGCACTCCAGCTGAAGTTAACTATCAGAGTATTTTTTTCAACAGCTTATATAAAGTTAAAGTTTATTGACCTCATTATTGATAATTAGCCCCATTCAGTTGAAATTGTGTTTGCTTACCTAATAAAACTGGCAGTGCTTAATATCTTAATCAGCATGGAGAGGCAAGAGTGGTGTGCAGGAGAAACTCAATCGCACTTGAGTCTATGAAGTTAACTGCCGTAATAAATTAAATATTATCTTTGACCGTTCAGTAATTTCCTTCTACCTAGGCATGTCTGGCGAACAACGTTAAAAACTAGCTTCACTTGTACAATTAATTTTATTTTTAACTCAAGGATTATATTAATATTCTCGTGTCTTTGATGAAATGAATAAGATAGGTAAGAGTCTCAAGGAAGAATAAGAAAACTATTTCAGTCAGTGAATTACTCAGGTGCCACTATTCAGGTGTTACTACTCTTATGTCTTATGAGTCTTACTATTTTCACTCCTCATTGGCTTTTGTGTATTTCTAGTCACATTAAGATTAGTAAGTATTATGTAACCAATGATCAGAATTCGGTGATTTGAGCCTGGACAGCCATTAGTGAATAATGAAATTGAACAGAATGACCATTTTTGAGCAATTCTTGGTTTGTATTATGGATTAATGTAATTCAGACTTTCTTATCGACATCCACTTTTCCATGATAAACCTACTTCCACATTAGATAATGAAAACAACTTTCTCTTCTTATGAGCTATTGTTGAGGTGGGCAGTGGTGTAATTTTTATTTCAAGCTGTGAAGAGAGCACCAGAAAAAGGAAATTTTGTGTTAGATAATGTTATATAATGCAGTTCAACCTCTGACATAAGTTACCTTGGAAGCATAGCTCTTTGGGAGTGATTGCAAGGTTGCCTCCTATTTGAATTTCCTCTATGATTTCAGAAAAAAACCCTAATGTGGTGATAATATACACCAAAGAAATTCAGTGGTGCCTGACATCTAGCGAATGCTTGAAAACTCTTCTTTAATGTGTGAAATACACTTCAGATGTCATGAAAAATTATGATGATGACGATGGCGATGGTTTGAACCTAAAATTAGCATTGGTCACTGGGTCTCCCAGCCAAATTAAAGGCAGATTGAAGTACAGAGTTTAACTCGACTAATTGTTTAATTATCTGTATTTTGAAAAACAAGTAATTTAAATAATTGTAGATGAATAACAAGAAACATGTGTATGCGTATGCATATGAGGCAGCATAATATGGAGGTAATGAGCATGGACATGAGGACCAAACCCCCAGGGTTCAAACCCTGGTTCTGCCATGTAGGCTGGTGACCCCAGGGGTGTGATGTAGCCATCTCATGCCTCAGTATCTTCACATGGAGATATGGGTTGATTTGAGCATCTACTGAATAAGGTCGATTTGAATATTAAATGATTTAATGTCTGAAAAGTACACTGAAATAGTGCCAGGTAGTAATTACCAAATAGTTATTTGTTAAATAAGTAAGCTGACAGTTAATATAAACAACCTGTGTGGCTAAAAGCACTGTTGAGACTGAATCCTGTTTTTAAGCTGGTTCTTGAAGTCTCCATATTTGTTTGCCATTTGCTTTTATGACTCCCTTCTATTTCCCACTTACCAAATTTGGATGTAAACTCTATAGATTAATGATCGAGGGAATTAGAGGGTAAATAATTACTATATAACTAAATATTTTTGCCTGGCAATTATTCCAACACTAATTTCTATGAAGTATAATAAAGAAACTATGATTAATCATAAAATACGTAATCAGTAGGTATATAAACATTTCCTATCATGAAGGATCACTAGTCACTTGCTTAATTTTTTTAAACAAAGGAATCATTAAAGTTATATTGTTTTTAACAAAGTTGTCCTTTATGCCTGTAAAAGTTTATCAAATTGTTAATTCTCTACACCTCCTTATCCTTGGGATAGTAAGGGGAATTCTATAGTCTATCAGATAGAATGGCCTGTATGCTGCTGGGTTTATGCTCAGCGTGAACTTTTTGTGTGGAATCATGGATGCCTCATTGTAAACTAGGTCTTGACTCTTAGAATTTGCAAGCATAGCATCTGATAGTTTCTCCCATGACTTCTTCAGCTTCTCCATAAGAACTTTATAAGAACTACTAGGGATTCAGCTACACTTCTGTGTTAATTACTTATTTCATATTTATTAAATAATGTGTATCCTCACAAGAACCTTTTGAAATATCTGCTATTATTATTCTAACTTTACTGATGAGAGACTTGTGACAAAGAACAAGTTAAGCAACTTGGTAAAATCATGAAGAAAGTGGCAGACCTGGTGTTTTAACCCAGGATATTCGACTTCAGAAAACATGCTTTTCGCCATTACAATATATGTCTCTCCCACATCTCATGCATAGCACTTAAGATGCAAACAACAATAGTTGGCTTCTGAAGTGGTTGCACTGAAGTTCATCTTTGGGGGCTGGTATGGGAGGTGTTGGTTGAAGGTAGTTGTGTACAATTATTAATACCACTAACATCATAATGATACAGGAGTTCAAACTCAGTGTATCAGTGTAATCAGTGCATTTTGTTTTTAATGTAAAAAGTAGATCAGGCTTGAAAAAAGTAGGTAAACATATATTATTTGCATTCAATATCTCTTACATCTCATATATTATTGATCTCTAAGATATTATGCCCTCTTTCAACAATCTAATTTTATTACTTTAAAGACCTGAAGATATACACTTTATTGCATTACCAATCAATATTAAAAGCCATTAAAGTGTTTTCTTTAAATGAGTAAAACAGGCAGATATCTATAATATAGAACATCTTTTTGACAGAATGTGGTTCATACGCTTTTTTTTTAGCTTTTTAGAAATATCTTTATTACACATTTTTGTAAACACTTCACTGCCTGCATTACAGAAGAATATCACCTATAAGCTTCTATTAGCAACTAGCTGTCACTTTAATGTCTTTTCTTGTACTCTTTGTTATTGCTTCAATCTTGACTTATGTCTAAGTATAACCTGGAAAAATTTTGAAGATTCTTAAAATACCTTACCCTTGTTCTTACAAAGAACATTATTATATGAACAAAATATATTACTCTTTCAAAATACTCCAAATATATTTCATACAAAGTTTTAAGAAATATTACCATTTTCCTTTTTTTCTTATTTTTGTGAGATGTGATTTTAAAGCTATCTGATTTTAAAACTGAGGTGACCAGATTTTCTTAGTCCAATCCCCTGACTTTTTAAAATCAGCAAACTGAGTTCCAAATGGATTATTTTTCATTGCTGTTGTCTTGGTTTCTGATACAAATGAAAGATTTGATTGAAGAATATCTTTTTATGTTCACAACGGTCTGAGTTTTCTACTCTGGTATTTGAGAAAAAATCATGAGTTTAACCCATAATGAAATATATCATTATATTATCTCTAGGAGTTAAAATAAAAACATGCTTTGGAATAAGCTGAAAACAATTTGGACTAATCAAAGTTTTCCCAGTAGTCTTGGAAATAACTCAGAGAATTTAATCTTGAAATATCTCAGGGCAGGTACTGCTTTGTGGTAGTAAACACTGTTCTTATATACTACAAAATAGTATCCATTGAATATTTCTCATATGAAATATACAACCAGAGGGAAAATGATTCATGTTAGTGAGAACAAATAAACACATTAATTAATTTGATATTTTGAAACACTGTGTTTAAATTTTTTTAAAAAGTCCTTTTTGTTTGTGAAAACAAAATATAATCACTAAGAATTTCCTAAAAACAAGCTTTTAATATTTGTTCTGTTTTTATGGAATTTAAAGTGCTATTGGGGAAAGATCCAAAATAAATAAAGTTCTATAATAATATATCTCCTATGTCTGTATATAGGCATTCTGGAAAATAAAGAAAGATTACAATGACAGTTTTTTACTTTTAGCTTTGTAGGATATATAACTTACAGTGGAGTTATATAAAAATATCGAGAAGATATTAATAATAATCAGAGGTAAATGTGAAAATTCCACCTGGTGCATAAAATCACAATATTATAAAGGGATTACCCTAACATAACACTCAGGAAAAATCTCTCATCAAAAGGAGATATTGCTGCACCGTAAAATTTAATCAACCGCAATTAATTGAGTAGCAGTATAATTATACTGAAGCCAGAGGAAAGAAAAACAGCCTTCAAGAATATTTCTAGAAGTATATGGTGTTTATAATCGGGATGAAAATACTGTTTCTTTGAATAAGAATCTAAAAATGAAATTAGGTTGCATTATAACTCTTTTATTAGTGATTGCTAATAAAAATATATGACCAGAAAAATGAATATTGATGGCATAGACATTAGAAAACACAGCAAATTATGTATAATGTGGTCTGAAATATAATCTATATAGAAAATTACAATAAAATGTTTGGCTAGTGGGGATGTTATTTTGCTTTAAATATTCAGTAATTTTTAGCAATCTACCTAATTTAAATATAAATTAATTGGAAGGAAGCTTAACTATAAGCTGAAGAAATAGACAGTGAATCTAAATAACCACAGTAAAATGAAATGACCTGTTTCTTATCTTTTATCAGCTAAATGGTATTACATGTGCAATCTCCATGTGGTAAAGTGTTATACCTTATAAGGAGAATTCAATTTCCCTTACTACAGAAGCTAAGTGGACATAAAATTAAGCTGAATTTTTTTTCATGCTTGCAGATGAAAGATCATTAGATACTGTTTGTTTATTTCTTTAAGATTTCATTATTTATTTATTTAAGAGAGAGAGCAAGTGGGGATGGGGCATGGAGGAGGAGAGAATCTCAAGCAGATTCCTTGGTAAGCATGGAGCTCAACTTGGGGCTTAGTCTCAGGACCTTGAGATCATGACCTGAGCTGAAATCAAGAGTGGGATGCTTAACTAACTGAACCACCCAGGTGCCCTGATGCTTGTTTATTTTTTGTAAATATGGCTTGAGTGACTAGAGAGACTATAAAATGCTTGTTACTTACATAAATATTTTAAAGGGGTACCTTTTCCTGATGAGGACACAAACATTTGTACAATAGACATTCATGTGGAATCTCTGCAAGAAGAGAGTATAATATTTAGGATCATTTACCAGGGAAATACCAATAATGATAAAAACAACCCCAGCTGCAGGTGCCTATCAAATCTTTAAAAATTTTTTAAGTGTATACCTCAAGAACTTGACACACATGAACTGGAGATATAAGAGCTGAAAGATTCAAATATGTAATATCCAATTGATAAGAAGCTCAAATAATTGTCATGATTGCCTAAATGATCTCAGAATGTAATCATGATAGCCATTCAGAGAGGAGCATAGATTTTTCAGAAGGGTCAAGCTTATAGGACAATTGCTTCCTGTGAGATGTTTCACACTTAGCCTGGAGAACAGGAAGTACTCACAGAGTGACTGAAAGAAAAATATTCTTTTTTTTTCTACAGGGATTCTACAGGGATTATTAATACCCATTTCTTTGTGTTTTTCCTTCATACTTTTCTCACTAGTAGATATGTCTCAGCCTTCATTATACCATTAATGTTCCACCTTAGCCTCTTTATCATAAAAGTGTTTGGGATTTGGAGAATTTCATATTTAAAATCTAGCCAGTATGTTTATCATCATACACTAAGTCACAATTCAGCCCTTGTCTTTTATAGTTATTGTGAAAGCTCTGATGAATAGAATAATGTTTTTATCTTCTCTTATTAAACTGGCAGGCGGGTGTATTATACTCAGTATATGCTATGAATAATGCCATTGATAGTTTCACTTTCAGTAATAATGTTGAAACCAAGTGCATTAATTCATGAGAATTGAGTAAGATAATTATGACTAAATTGTTTTTCAATATGATGGAAGGAACATGTCCCGGAACAGGCAGCTTTAGTCTAAATTCCAAGCATTTTCATTTAAAATGATTTTCTGGTTCCTATTTCTTTTCTATTGGGGGATATAGCCTGTCATTTTGTTTTTTTAACCTAGTAGTAACACTACTCCTGTAGTAATAGAACACTAGTTCTCCTTTACATGTGGTGGTGTTGGGAATGTCTTCTCCAAGATTATATGTCTGATTGGCACTGCCAAACAGAGACCACTTTCCCTAGCCAAAGTGTAGCTGGGTTATCTCTCTTGGGAATATGAACTTTGAGTCAAAGTAGACAAAAGAACAATTATGTTGTTTCAGTGAGTCTATCCAGTTGTTCGTGCTACTAAGATCTCAAGAGCCATTCTAGCTCCTATCCTCTCCAAAACCTAGTTCTTCAACTTTTTCTTTTATTTTGTGACATAATCTATTTCCTTCCAATAATTTCCTTTTTGTTGAATTTAGCCAGACTTAATTTACTTTGCTTTCAAATAAAGAAATTTAACTTTCATCATCGTTAACATTCATTCATTACCACCCCATTTACTATTCTTCCTTGTGAAGGATATTGGGAAGCAGGTGTCTGATATGCAGTTGGGAAAAAATACTTCCTCCCTTAAGGAATTTGACATCTGATGAGATAGACTAGACCAGATAGGAAATATTTGGCACAATTTAGGCATTGTGGGCCATATTATCTCTGTTGCAGCTATTCTGAAGGTATAGTACAAAAGCAGTAATAGACAATATATAAATGAAATGAAGTGGATGTGGTACAATAAAACTTTAAAGATACTGAAATGATATGCATATTTCATAAAATTTTATATTCTTGAAATATTTTTTAAAATTTTTTAACTAAAAAATTAAGAAACATTCTTAGTTTGTGAGACATACAGAAATAGACAGTGTAATATATTTTGCTGATTCTTGAGATGCACAGAAAAAGAAAACAGTTACTTGTAAGCAGTAGAGATAAGTAGTTGATTAAGTTAGGCTGTTTTAAAAGTAAATACAAGGTAACATGGAGTTGTAGAGGTATGACAAAAGCTCAGTATTTGAAGGAAGAAAAAATGGGGGAAGGCTTCTTAAGGAATTGCATTAAGCTATGCCTTGAGAATAGAGTAGGAATAAGCTTACAAAAGAGGATATGACATGTTCAAATTAGAGGAAACAGCAATTATGAGCGCTTATAGGAAAGGCAAAGAATTGCAACCTAAAGTTACTGGGCACAAGTCTTGGAGAGTGTGACAAATGGAAGTAGTTGGGTGACAGGACTGGAAAGTAAAGCTAGAGTCTTAAGAATGGCCTTGGCACTTAGTTTTCCTGGAAGGATACTAAACATGTACTTATTGCACAAGCAAAGAGAGATAATTCCAGAGTGATTGGTAGGGGAAGACAACATTTGTAGGACAGCTATTAAGAATTAGTCATTATAGGGGTACCTGGGTGGCCCAGTCAGTTATTGCCCAACTCTTTGTTTCGGCTCAGGTATGATCTCAGGGTCTTGAGATCAAACCCCAAGTCCAGCTCTACACTCAGCAGGGAGTCTGCTGGAGATTCTCTCTCTTTCCCTCTCCGTCTCCCTACCCACTTGTGCGTGCTCACTCTCTCTCTCTAAAATAAATAAATAAATCTTTAAAAAAAGAAGAATTAGTCATTGTAAAATTAAAGACATGTTGCCTTATTTCCTAACATTTTATGTTTTCATTTTGCATGCTATTTATTTTAAATTCTTATGGGAAAGGACACAAAACAATTTTCAGTTACTCTAAAATTTTAATTTGGACCAATTTATAACTAGTTTAAGTGTTTTGGATTTCAGTTTAAGACCAGTGGGGAATCACTAAAAGCCTTTAAGCAAGAAAAACATGATATGATCTTCATTTTTGAAACACGACTCCGGTTTTTTTATGGATTTGACTTAAGGGACTGTGACCTTCCATTAGAGAGATGATGATCTAAAATAAAGGAGTGATGATGGAAATGGATCCACAACTGCTATATGAAATAAAGGTTAGAAATAACTCACTGATAAGGAGAGCGATTGTGAGGAGAAAGGCAGGGATGACTGCTGGGTTTCTGACTTGCACAAACTCTATGGATGTCTTCACTCCATAGGGAACATAAGAGGGAGGAAAGCAGATTTTTCAAGTTTGGATTTGATATACTGAAGCTGGTGTGCTTTCAGACTTCCAGAGAAAGATAACAAGTAGATTGTTGGATGTACCAGAAAAGAGATCTGGATGACCACACTTGCTGAATAACGCAGAGTTTTTGGAAATTCATTATAATTAAATTTGCTAAACTTGTATAATGTGTCAGGCATTTTGCTAAAATCTTTGCATACATTTTTCATTATTCTTCACAAAACTTACAGACTTATGATTGTTATTACTGTTATTGTTATTTCTACATTACTAGTGAAAAACTGAAGGTTTTAGAGGTTACGTAACTTGCTAAAATTATTGGGATTAGAAGTAATTGGCAAAATGTATGATTTGGGCATCAGATTTGTTGATTTCAAGAAACAAAACTCTTAATTACTATGCTGATTCAAACAAGTGTAACAGGAGAATGGTTTCTTTCCAGGTTGAAGTAAACAATTCAGGGAAGAGAAGTCAGGCAAGATCTTATTTCAGGGAGACAATTGGAAAAATAATCGTGATTCTATTTGCCAAGTGTTTTAAACATTTCCAGTAAGTGACACAAATAGTAGAATGATTGGTCATAAATGTTATTCCTGTAAATCTACCTAAAAGTTATCAGTTTAGATTCCATGAAATTTCAATGTACTTATGGATCCTTTTACACATTGTTGAGGAATTTGCCAAAATTAGCTGGTATTACCTAATTGCCTTTCTCAACACAAATCATGACAGGTAATAGTTCTTTTGGCCATATGGGCACCTAATTCAACACCAGTGGTCAAGAACTCAGTGTAGCAAGTATATGACATAATGATGATGCAGTATGTATAATGATTATGTTCTCTTGGATTAGTATGGCAGATCAGCTTAGACCAAGATTTTCCTACAGAAACGAGAACATGTATTAAATATAGCAAGAGGAAAAGAACTCTCTCTCTCTTTTTGCCATCAAAATTGAAACAGAATGTGTTGGATGCTAAGAACTACATTAACGAATAAATTACACAGAATACACTCATCTTCCCTTTCTGTCCACTAATATAACTTATAGTGAAATAATGGCCATCATTTATTAGAGATGGGATGCCCATAAAAGCTCCCCAACTTATTTTCTCTGTAGACACTTTAGAATAATCCATGCCCTTAGGTAACAGATAGCTTTCTTTGTTACATAGATTTCACACAGTGAATAATATGACTAAATGGAGAATAGCACACCTCAATTTGGACTAATGTATAAAGGAGCTATTGGAACTAAAAATCAAATGTGAGATTCCTTCTCCATCAAGAAAAAAAAATAGCAATTTAACAAGTAAGGAGAATCGTAACTTTCTTCTACATCAGGGATTCTCAATTTTGAAATTATTAATAATATTTTGGACTGAGTAATTCTTTGTTGTGGAGGACTCTAACAGGATTGAATAGTATCCTTGGACTTCACTCACCAGGTTCCAGTAGTGTCCTCCATATGACCATCAAAAATGTCTCCAGATATTGCCAAACATCCCCTACGGGGCAAAATTTTTCCTGGCTAACAACCACTGCTTGATATAAAATGTCCAAAATCATGAGTGTCCATAATGTATTTACTTTATACTTTTGCCTCATTTATTAATATTATCTAGTCAAATTATAAAAACACACAGAATATTTATGGGGCCTATTTTGTAGGTGAATAGGATAGAATTAGTGAAGATAAAATGTAACAACTCTATCAGGTTAGATTAAGATACTGGGAAATCTGTCACATGAAATTTTGATAGGTGCATTTGATTTAATACAATTACTTTTGAGAATTTTTCCATTCTGCAAGAAAATTAACCTTCAAGTGGTTAAGGATAGAGGATACATGTATGAGAAGTGAGGGAACAATAAAAATAAAAAAGGAACAGAAGTTTAACAGAAGTTTAAAAGAATTACAGTGCAGAGGAAAAGTAAAATAATTGGAAGTTGGAGAAAGCAATTCTCAAAACTCTTCTTCCAAGAAACAATGGTCTCTGAGCTCACTTCAGAGAAAATGGAAGTCAAATGTGGTGAAATTGAATGTTTCGGTTTTGTACGGATTGATTGTTCTATTCTGCATCAGACAGGAAAATTATGCAATTTTGTTGAACAATTAGAATACTCTGAGCAAAGCAGTGAAACTTTAGTAAAATAAGAGAAATTGCCTAACATGCGAGACAATTTTAATTCAAAATGTAAAAAACTCTCTGCAAAAACTCTTTACCATGAAAACAACCTCAAATTCTGCAGATTGTTTTGTTCTTTTGTGTGTGTGTGATTTAAGAGAGTAATTAGAATAATCACAATTTTTAGCAGAATGGAAATAAATTAAAACTGATATCACAGTTTAAATTCTCAAATGAATGTCTGCATTTCAAGGAACTAAAACACAGTAGATACAGGACATCATTGTGTTGAATTATTTATTAAAGCTATATTAATTTCAAACATACTTTCACTTGTGCCCAAAAGTTTATCATGATGGTTTTGAAACAATGAAAAGAATTTTTACCGAACATGATTTAATCTTCATTATTAAAAGCCACTCACAAAGGCACTTTTGTAGATTGCAGTAAATTCGGTTCTAAAATTAGAGATTGATAATATCCCATGAGCAAGGACTAAGCCAGAAACATTCATTACTTCACTTGTACCTTCATAAAATGTTTATTACATTTTAATTGTATCTTTGTACACTATTTTGATGTTATTTAAAAGATTGAATATATGTAAATGAAAAGATAAGTTAAAGTTAATAAATAATAGTCTGCCATATTAGTATTATATACTCATAATCATGGCATAAAGAACACTTTTATACATCATCTGCTGTAACTCTCACCAGTTACCTTACCAGACTAGCAGGGAAAAATTTATTGCAATTTTGCAGATGCAAAATGTTAGGCTTAGCTGTATGGAATGATCACTTAGAGTTCATAATTAGAGAAATTTGAGGCTAGAATTCAAAGCACGTAAGTAATGTTTTGAAAGTACATTGAAATTTACAAATAAAGTTACTCAAATGTCAGGGTAACTCTACTTTGTCCTTAGCAAGCTTTACAGAGCCTGTTTCAGATAAGTTTCATGATATTATACACCTGCCATGTTTAAACTTCTGTCTGTGCTTTCCAGCATGCTTTTGCTTTTATATAAAATGTCTGTTCTCTTCTCTAACCTTATTTGTCTACTCACCTTTCCAGACACACAAAGATTTCAGGACCACTATAAACATTTTTGAATAATAGTTTAGAAGTATCTTTCCACTCACTTCCTAGAACTTTTAGAGTCATCTCATTTGATATGCACCTAATTACATTGTATATTGTGTTCTTTGCTGTCAGTTTAAGTCTGTTTTTCTTATCTCCTCAATCGTATTTTAATTAATTTATTTATTTTAAAATAACTGTATTGTAATTTGTTTGAAAAAGAGACACATATGTTCCTCGTTATTCTGTCTCAAAGAGTGAGTTGAATCATATATATATATATAATGATAAATTTTATACTGTCTTTAGTTCTATATTAGTATTTTGATGATAAAATTCTATGTTCATCAGTTATTTATTGACATAAATTATTTTAAACTATGTGGGCTGGTTGCTTTTATTATTCCTATTAGCCTCATTTTGGTGATAGCTTATATATATATATACATATGTATATATATATATATGTATATACATACATACATATACACACACACACTCATTCTCCTTCTCTCTCTTTCACACACATATGCACACACACATACCTACACACACAGAAATATCATGCCCCAAGCTCATGCCCTCAGGAACGTGTTTTCTTGTCATTGACCATAGGATCACTATGCTTTCCTCTTAATTAATAAGTTACAGTTCAATGGAAATTATGCCTTGAGTATGTTTATAAAATATGTACCTATGAAGATTTAAAATTATGATAATGAAAATAATCTTGGATATTTCAGAAGTAAGATGCAGAAACTATTTTTGTCAGGCAAGTCTTTGCTTACCGCCAAACTATACTATATTATTGTTTCAACTTCAGTGTCTAGAATACACTTTCTAGGTTAAAGTTAGAATATATATATGTGTATGTATATATGTATGTGTTTATGTGTGTGTGTGTGTGTATACTTAGTATACATAATTATTTTGGCAAATTACTTAACTTCTTTTTTCCTCAGTTCCTCATCTGCAAAGTGGAGATAATGTCTCTATTATAGGGTTACTGTGAGAATTAATTGAGAAAGACCAAGAACAGTGCTTAGTACAGAGTAAATGTATCATAAATATCATCTTTGTTGTTATTGAGTCTTTACAAATAAATGTTATTTCTTCTGTGCCTAACTCCCATTATATTTTTTACTTGTTTGTGAAAGAGACAATACTTTTCAAACCTAATACTTTCTCCAATTATATCCTGTGATTATATTTAGTTTTTGTATAATATTTATGCTTAAAATGAGTTCCCCATTCAGCAAGCAGCACTATGAATTTCTTGCAGAGTCATAAAATTAGGGGTGTCTTATTCTCACAGGGCTCCTGGTTTGGTTTAGTTTGCCTGGAGGGAATCATGGCTCTCCCAATGCACTGGATTCTCTTTGTTGAGTTAGCTGACTGCCAGAGCTTTCTGTCTCAGCTCAGAGCGAATGAGGACCCCAAAATGGCAGATGTTGCACTTTGGCCCCTTGTATTTTATGATTTTTTTTTATTTCTGTAATTATGGCCTTTTCCCCCTGATAATTTATTTTCTATCTATACAAATTACAAGAAATTGTTGGGTTTTTTTAATAGATTTAATTCATTTACTTCAGAAATTTTCTATCAAATCTCACTTGCTATTCACACAAAATTGTAGTGTTATATCTCATCTTAAATTCATGCCATGTGATCTATGATAGAATGGGCAGCATACTGATATAGTCATGATTTTAAATGGGCAAGTGCCTACAAGTTGTGATACTTCCAAATTCCAAGATAAACCTGACATGGAGCCAAGCTATGTTAGGTTCTATAATTTAACAACTGTTACTTGAATGCAGTGAATTTTTCATTTTAGGGCTTCTCAAGTATACAGATATATGTATATAGGTGAGTGTTCATATTTGTCTAAACATCATAAGCAACTGAAAATAAACATTTAACCTTTTAAGTTATAAGTTCTATATAAAAGCTGTGGGCAATAATATTTTTATAATGACCTCATCGCAATTATGTTTTAATGACCATTATATTAGTTTTCTATTGCTGCATAGCAAATTACTTCAAATAATGCTTAAGACATACATTTATTATCTTGCAATTTCCATGAGTCAGGAGTCTAGGCATCTTAGTTGAGTCCTCTTCTCAGATGTTGGAGGGATGAATGAAGGTGTTGGTCAGTGGTTACATACTCACTGGAAACTTGGGGTCTTCTTCTAATCTTATTCAAGTTACCGGCACAGTTCAATTCCTTATATTTGTAGGACTGAAGCCCTCAGCTTCTAGAAGCTGTCTTCTACATAGGTGGTTTAAAAAGTGGCTTTTAATTTTTTTATTTTAAGATTATTTACTTATTTGACAGAGAGAGAGAGATCACAAGTAGGCAGAGAGGCAGGCAGAGAGAGAGGGGAGGAAGCAAGCTCCCTGCTGAGCAGAGAGCCCGATGTGGGGCTCGATCCCAGGACTCTGAGATCCTGAGCCGAAGGCAGAGGCTTTAACCCACTGAGCCACCCAGGCACCCCTGGCTTTCACTTTTTAAAGGCCAGAGACAAGCATCTCTGCTGCTTCAAGTTTCTTATAAAATGCCTGGATTCTCTTTAAAGAGCTCATATGATTAGGTCACATGGACCCAGGATAACATTCTTTTGATTAGAGATCTTAATTATATCTCTAAAAATATCTTTACTTTCTGTCATATTCTACTGGTTAAAATAAGGGGAAGGTAGAGGATATCTAGGATATCTACAAAAATGTCTATAGCTAACATGATACTTAATAGTGACAAACTCAAAGCTTTCCTGCTCAGATCAGGTACAAGACAAGCATGTCCCCTCTCACCACTACTTTTCAACATTACATTGGAAGTCCTAGCCAAAGCAATAAGATGATTAAGGAAGAAGATACAGATTGGGAAAGCTGAAACAAAACTCCCTTTGTTTGCAGATGACATGATCATCTATGTAGAGCTAAAAGAATTGACAAAAGAAATTCTGGGAATTAATAAGTGATTATAGTAAAGTTGTAATACACAAGGTTAACATGCAAAAGTCAATCAACCAGGAACGAACAAATGCAATTTGAAATTAAAAATACAATACTATTTATATTAGCAACCAAAAACATTGAAATACTTAGGTATAAATCCAACAAAATATATACATGATCTATAGGAGGAAAACTATCACATTCTGATTAACAAAAATCAAAGAACTAAATAGAGGTAGAGATACTCCATAGATAGACTCAATTGTCAAGATGTTAGTTCTTCTCAAATTGACTTATAGATTCAATGAAATCTCAATAAAAAACCCAGAAAGGTTTTTTGTGGATATTGACTAAATGATTAAAAAGTTTATATGAGAAAAAAAGATCCAGGATAGCAAAAACAATTGTAGAAGAACACAATTGGAGGACTGACTTTCTCAATTCAGGTCTTAAAATAAAGCAATGAAAATCAAGAAAGAGTAGACAGAACAATGTAAGAGAACAGAGGCACTGGATATAGACCCAACATAAAATAGCCAATTGATCTTTGACAAAGCAAAAAAGGGCAATAAAAGGGAACAAAGTCTTTTAACAAATGGTCCTGGAACAAGTGAATATCCACATGCAAAAGAATGAATCTAGACACAGATTTTATACTCTTCACAAACACTAATTCAAAGTCAATCAGAGACCTAAATGCAAAACTCTTAAACTCATAGAAGATAACAGGAGAAAATCTAGATAACCTTGGGGTATGGCTATGACTTTTTAGATATACTACCACAGGCAAGATCCATGAAAGAAAGAATTAATAAGCTAGACTTCATTAAAATGAAAAAAAAAATCTTCTCTGTGAAAGACAATATTAAGAGAATGAGAAGACAAGCCACAAAGTTGTAGAAAATATTTGCCAAAGACACATCTGATAAAGGAAGGACTGTTATCCAAATTACACAAAGAATTTTTAAACTTCAGTAATAAGAAAATAAACAACCCAGTTAAAAAAATGGGTAAGAGATCTAAATAGATGCCTCATCAAAGAAGGCATACAGATGGGAAATAAACACATATGAAAAGATGCTCCACATCATATGTCATCAGGGAAATGCAAACTAAAACAATGAGATACCAATACATGCATATTAAAATGACCAAAATCCAGAATACTGACAACACTAAATACTGTAAGATGTGGAACAGAAGGAACCCTCATTCATTGCTGATTGGAATGCAAAGTTGTACAGAGCCACCCTGAAAGACAGTTTGGCAGTTTCTTACAAAACTAAACATACTTTTACCATATGACTCAGCAATCACACTCTTTCTGTTTATCCAAAGGGTATGAAAGCTTACATCCACATAGACCCTGGTACACAGAGGTTTAGAGCAGCTTTATTCCTAATTGCCAAACCTTGGAAGCAACCGAGAACACCTTCAGTGAGTGCATGGATAAATAAGCTCTGTTACATCCAGACAATGAAATAGTACTTCAATGAAATACTGAATCTTTTTAGTATTTAGTATCAACACTAAAAAGAAATAACCTATCAAGCATGAAAAGAAATAGAAGAACTTTAAATACATATTACTAAGTGATAAAAAGTTGGTGTGAAAAGGGTATATAATGTAGGTTTCCAACCGTAATACATTCTAGAAAAGGCAAAACTACAGAGAGAATGAAGAGGTCAATAGTTGTCAGAGGTTGGGGCAGAAATCAGAGGCATGAATAGGTGGAACACAGAGGACTTTTTAGGGCAGTGAAAATACTCTTCCAGTTACCATAATAGGTACATGGCAATATGCATTGTTTAACCAATAGAGCGAGCCCTGTATAAACTATGGACTTTTTGTGGTAATGATATGTCATCAATTAGAACAAATGTAATACTCTGGTGGAGGGTGTTGTTAATGAGGATGCTGCATACATGTGAAGGCAGGGGGTAGGTAATAAAGCTCTGCAATTTTTCCTCTATTTTTCTGTGAACCTAAAACTCCAAAAAGATGAAGTGTTAGTGAAAAAATAAAGCAAAATGCCTGTCTGCATTCAAGAAGGGATTATACAAAGGTGTACCAGGGGTGAGAATCATGAGTCCTGGAACAAGTGATCTTTGATTTTGCCCACTTGTACTAATTCATACAACCTAACGGACCTCCCATTTTGTGCCTTATTTTACCCAAGTGTCATACAAAACCACCTTGTTCACTCTGCTGACCTACTTTGTATAGTAGGAAAGGAAAACAACAGATGAAGACTAGTTTCTCCTAAAATGAAATACAGGCTCTGAGTATTCAAGAGTTTTCCCAGTCTAATTTTCTATTCCTGTCATAGAATTCACTGGATTCAAATATATAATTATACTATAACCAAACATTCCATAATAATGATCAAATAAATGATCCACATTCACTTTTTATAATCTAAATGTTACTTGCCATTTTCTTCACACAATGAGCTAAGAAATGCAAGGAAAAATGTGCTTTATTTGACATTTTAAAAAATTAATAATATATAAATAGGTTTGTTAAAACAAATTTTGATCCTGGTTAGATATGTTCTTAGAAAGCAAAGTAATTAACCTTTTTAACTTGAGGGTATCAAGATACTGTGAAAAGTCATCTTTTTAAAAGTACAGGAACTCTAAAACTTCTATTCCAAATATGCGGAGCAGAAACAAAAGCCGTACCCAAAGAACTGTCTTCTGGGGCTTTGGGAACATGTACTACTTCAATACAAATTCTTGGATTTAGAAGATTTTCTTCCATAGATTTACGACATTACACCCTTGAATGCACAGTTTGTGTAATTATGTAACCAAACTATTTTTTTAATGTACAAATAAATAATTCCTTGTAGCTGTTACAATTCTTGTGAAAGCCTCTAGAAATCATAATGCTATGCAAGTACAACTGAAAATATTTGAAATGCTAAGGTCATAGATAAAGTTCACCATTACTTGCACAAATTTATATAATTTACTGGAGCTTTCTTTTTGTAACAGTTTATACAGCTGAACACTTTGGCCTATCTAAAATTAATTTTCAGTTCAAGAAAGTGGATGATTTAAAAAAAGAAGTGGATGACTTAAAGATATTATGAAAATAAGTTATTTTTTTTCTCTACTGTGATTCTCTGGGGAAAAAAATAATAGAAAATAAAAACCTTCTTTACATGGGACATGACATTTAAGATTGTTATCCCCATATATAAAAGTATGGTAAGCCAACCTTTAATTTCTGTGAACTTCTTTCATCAGATGAGGGGTTACTTTTAAAATATAGCTGTTCTGAAATGTTTCTTGCTTTTCAAATTCTATCTTGTTTATTGCCAATCTATTTTTAATGACATCTTTTCTCTCTTTAGTCCAGCATATTATACACACATATATAATTTTTGTCTAACTTTCAGTGTTGTTCTTTCCCTCATCTATGGGAATGCTTTGCAATGGAATTGGAGTTTTCATTTATTTTTCTTTTAAAGAAAATGCTGTTGTCACAAAATGCTGTATTTTGTTGATATTAGCAATAGTGAATAATAAACAGAATCTGAAAACCAAATTTTAATTTAACAGAGTCAGAACCAACAGGCTGAAACTTGTCTCAGTATCTAGGGACATTGAGGAATATATTCATCAGGATTCTATATAATCAGAGATAATATGTTTTTTTTGTAATTATATTATTTTATTATATTATTATATATAATTATTATATATTTGTTATATATACTATATATATTTATATATTTATTATATATACTATATATATAATATAGGAATATATATTCCTATATAATATACTATATATACTATATATATATTTATATATTTATTATATATACTATATATATATTATATAGGAAAATATTATATTATCCTTTCTGTTTCTTCACTCATTTGGTCCCACTCTAGGCAAAAGTAAAAGGATGCTGTGAAAACACTTTACAGCATATAGTATAGTTATGGGTTGAATTTTGTCCTGCCAAATTTGTGTTTTGAAGCCTTAACTCCCTGCGTCCCTTACAATGTGAGCTTATTTGGAAATAGGTCTTTACAGAAAATATCAAGCAAAAATGGAGTCATTAGGGTGGACCCTAATCCAATATGGTTGGTGTCCTTTTAAAGGGGAAATTTGGACACAGAGAAATGCTTAGAGGAAATATGATGTGAAGAGACAACACACTTCACAGCAAAAAGATAACCATCTACAAACCAACGACAGAGGCCTGGGACAGATTCTCCCTCACAGCCCTCAGAGGGAGCCATCCTTGCTTGCAGTCTTCTAGCCTCCTGAGCCACGAGACAATACGTTTCTATTGTTTAATCCACTCAGTTTGGGGTGCTTTTTAATGGCAACCCTAGAAAACTAATATGAGTACTTTAAAACTGTATTGTCTTGTGCTTATTAGTATCGTCTTATGGTTATTAGTAATAATAGCAGCTTCTGGAAACCAGAAACAAAACACAAGACTGATCAATATCCAATTGATCAAAATTGATCAATTTTGGAAAAAATCATGGATCCAAATTTTGGATCCAAATCCAAATCATGGATCCAAAAATCATGGATCCAAAAAAATTTGGATCAATTTTCAATTGATCCAAAATCCAGAAGACCACCCAATGAGGGGTGGTCTTCTCTTTTACTTTTATTATCATTTATGGATCATGTCTTAAATTCCATCAGATATCATGAATTTTGATGCCTTCATTCAGAAATAGTGTGTTAGCCTAGTGGTTAAAAGCTTAAATTTGGAGTTAGACCCCCTGATTCTATGAAATTAAATTCTGATTCCATTAAGTACTAGCTCTGTGTTTTTATGCAGTTTACCTTATCTGTATTCAAATCTGACCGCATAAGTTGTGGGGCCTCCTGCAAAGCGGTAATATGGGTCATCTTGTGAAATAGTCAGGAAAAAGGTATTGTTAAAAACACTAAAATAGAAAACTTAATTTCTAAAAATATAACATATAAAATGTAATGGGGGTAATAGTGATACATGAATAACATCAAGTTACAAACTGTAAAAAAAAAAGGTCTTATTTTTTTATATTACAACAAATAATAATATTTCACTGTAGTATCCTGCCTGGTCGTTAGACTAGTCTGACTCACTTTTCTGCAAATCCGTTTATTAAGTTATTATTTAACAAAAATTTTATGTTTGCAATAACTTAATTTTTCAACAATTTAAAAATGATGTCAGTTACTATTGGCAAATATAATATCACAAATAATCTTTGGTATTTTTTCATTTTGAGCAAAGGCCTACTGATGTAACTAATAGAGGAGTTAAGGGTGTTTTGTAGACTATAGTAACATTGGGATTAACTTCTGATAAATTATTTAGAAATATAACTGTTAGTGGATCTAGAGCTCATGATCCTCATGGAATAATTATTCTAAAAAGGCTTAATTCAGTGCAAATCAATTTCACATAACTCTAAATTTAATTTAATTTAATTTAATTTAATTTAAAATTTTTTTTAAAGATTTTATTTATTTGACAGAGAGAAACACAGCAGAGGGAACACAAAAAGAGGGAATGCTGGCGGGAGAAGGAGGCTCCCTGCTGAGCAAAGAGCCCGATGTGGGGCTCGATGCCAGGACCCTGGGATCATGACCTGAGCCGAAGTCAGACACTTAATGGCTAAGCCACCCAGGCACCCCTAAATTTGATTTTAAATTTAAGTAGATGCAGTGATATTTTAATGTTTCCTTCCACAATTTCTGTAATTTGTAGAGTCAATTTAAGAAGCTAGAAGTAGATTCATGATGTGTGTATAATTCCAAATGCCTACTAATTCAGTATTTTATATCTGAATCCCCAATCAGGAAGAAAAGTTAATTTTAAATTTGTTTTCCTCATTAATGATTGGTTTATTTACAGCTTCATATGGTTATCAGGTTGTTTTCTGTCTAATATGATGGTCTGTAAACTTAATTCCTATTTTTATGCTGTGGATATTTGCTTTTGAATATTACCTCAGTTTTCAAAACTAGATATTCTAAACTATGAAGAATACTAATCACTTCCTGGTAAGATTTTTTTTTTAAGATTTATTTATTTATTTGAGAGAGAGTGAGAGAGCACACACATTAATGGGAGGAGGGGCAGGGGGAGAGGGAGAGAATCTCAAGCAGACTCCCCACTGAGTGCAGAGCCCAATAATGACCTGAGCCCATATCAGACTCAGACACTTAAATGCGCCACCCAGGCACCCCCCGATAAGCTTTATTAAAATGCCCCTATGTACCTTTTTATTTTGTAATAATATACTAACATCATATTCATCCTAGGCACCAGCAGTTCTTGTCAGAGAGTTACTATCTGTGCACCCGCCATGAAGATTAACAGTCCAGCCAACCTTCCAACAGAGGGCCCAGTGCTGCTCACACATGAGGCCTCTTCTCTCTTCTGTAGCTATGGCTACTGTGCCCAGGTCTCACCTGGCCACCTTGGGCACCTGAGAATACCCTTAATTACTTTGAAGCCTGCACCTGTATGCTGGGGGCCTAGCCAATTATTCAATGCCCATGTGCCTGTCAGACCATGATCCTAAGCTAGAATTGGCATGTGCCCTTCCAGCTTATCTCCATTGCTCCCTTGTGCTCCCTTGTCTCACCGAGTCAGTTGAAGTTCCAAGATAAATTATTAAGAATTTCAAGTAGTGACATCAGAACCGTAAACCAAGTACAAGTCTCTTCTCAGAGAAGGCCCTATGCTTGCCCGGTGTTTGCTTACTAAACTAAAAAATTAGAATAATACCTACTTTGCAGGGTTGGTGATGATACTGAATTAGTTAATACATGTGAGGAACTTATAAAAGTGTCTGATTCATAGCAAACACTCAATAGATATTAATCCTTGTATTATAATGACATATAGACTCAGTCACTGTTTCAAAAGTGTTCATAGTCTAGTTAGAGAGAAAGGCATGTGAACAACTTATTACAAAATACAATAATGAATACCACTAGGCATTGAGAATATAAAAACGTCCTGTCTATAAGGGATTTATAGAGGTGAAACTAATGTACACATATAGTTCAATATAATTAGCATAACTTGAACTTCCAATGCAGATTTGGAGATCTCAAAAGAATTACTTCTACTCTAACACTGAAAGGGAAAAAAAAGGATTATCTATAAAATTGTAACTTTTCTGCAACCTACCAGAAAGCCAACTAGGTGAACTAAATTCCAAAGGGTGGTAAGCTTCTCCAAAGACACTGAACTGGAGCGTCCGGCTGGCACAGTCATTTGAGCGTCCTATTCTTGTTTTCAGCTCAGGTCATAAGCTCAGGGTCATGATCTCAAGGTCTCTGTCACACTTGAGCTCAGTGTGGAGTCTCTTTTAAGACTCTCCCTCCTTCTCCTTCTACACCTCCCCCCTGCTCGCTCTCTCCCTCTCTCTCTTTCAAATAAATAAACTTAAAAAAAAAGACATGGAGCAAGCAAACTATTTTGCCTTTGGCAGAATATGGGAGGAGGTAGTGATAGACAGAAATGTGCAAGAAGGAAACAACTGAAATTTTGATTAATTTTAAAAGATAAGTGTTGGTTAGCAAAAGAATTTAGAAAGCCTAGAAGCTTCAGACACAAAAGTCATCTATACTTTCTCATCATCTTTTTTTTTTTTTTTTATTTCGCAGAGAGAGATCCCAAGTAAGCAGAGAAGCAGGCAGAGAGAGGGGGGGGAAGCAGGCTCCCCACCGAGCAGAGAGCCCGATATGGGGCTCGATCCCAGGACCCTGAGACCATGACCTGAGCTGAAGGCAGAGGCTTTAACCCACTGAGCCACCCAGGCGCCCCTCTCATCATCTTTTTAACATAAGCCTCCATGTTATGCATATAAGAAAGCTTGGGATCGTTAAGTGCTGTGAAATGTGTAAGCCTGATGATTCACAGACATGTACCCCGGGGCAAATAATACATTATATGTTAATAAAAATTAATTAAAAAAAATAATAAAATAAAATAAAATAAAATACCTGTAAAAATGCTAACCCCAAAAAATGTACTTAGTGAAAGTATAATGCTTAGCACTGAATTAAAGTTAACTATCATTAGTAAAAAAAAAAAAAAAAAAAGAAAGCTTGGGATCAGGAAAGGGGATCTGAAGAATCAGCTGCAGGAGGATAAATCTGAAATCCAGGCTCTTCTGTCACGGGAGCCAAATCCTCCCACTGCTGTGGCAGAGGCAAGGCCACGACCAGAATTTTGTACTTTTGTCGTGAAGCAAAGCAAAGCTGCTGGAAGAGGGCAGGACAATCACTTGCCCAAAACCCCCATTCTTGCAAGACAGGGGAAGATGGAAGGAAAGCTGAGGAAATCGCCCCCTGAAGCTGACATGATGGGCTTACCTAAGAATGAGGTTGCAACCGAACTGAGAAACCTCTCTGCCCCTCACGAGGTTTGTACCAAATGATAAGCAACAGCAGTCAGAGGCTGTTGTAGCTTCAGAAGCACAGAGACCCTCTCTTCTGTCAGAGTCACTTGAGGCCTGCTCAAAGCTGACGGGGGAGGGGCCAAGCCCTCCAGCAGGCCATTCTTCACCTTAAGCTTGAGGGAGCCATGGTTCCTCCCCTCAGGGACCCAGAATCCTCTGTTCAGATGGCTGGCCATAGCAGAAAACTGCCATTAGATGGCACCAAATCTCAACCAAGTCCCAGATAGTTCTGGATTTCACAGCTGTAAGTCTGGATACATCTTCCTAGATGTGCAGCCTAGCCCTAGCCATTTCATTATTTTTGTCATCTTACAATTTAATACTAATTTTTTTCTTAATTGCCACTCACCATTGTGACACTGCCAACCCCCCCCGCCCCGTTTACTTAAACAGTGTATTCCAACGAGGTATGTGACTACTTAAGGGATCACACACACAACACGCATACACATACACACACAGAACATTCTAAGATTAAATAAATGTTCTAGCTCAATTTATCAGGAATAAAATGTTTCTGAAGTACAGTGGCACACAGGAAGAGAAGACATACAGCATGTTTTAATGTGGTTCCCATGATCTTCAGGGATCCCTTTAGCTATCATTGACAACACGCGCCTGGTAAGTATTTGTCAGATCTGGAAAATTCTTATGGATTACTGAGGGAGGATAGCTGCCAGGTATCTTAAGCATAAAAGTACTTTTTCCTCTTCTCTTTGCAACAACTTTTTACTTTTAGCACGCATGGATGATCTTGCCTAACTCAGTTATTACATCGAAGATTTTAAATGGTGATTTGCTACTTGTAGGTTTAGGCCTTTTTATTTCCTCTCAGCTTATTTTGCTTCCAAGAGAAAAAAAAATATATAAACAGGAATCATCATCCCCCTGGTTTAGCCCAGTATCAAGCTCAGAAAGCCTTTGGAGAGGGAATGAAGAGTAAAAAAAAAAAAAAAGTTACAGTCACTTGCTTAGTTCCTGGGCCTAAGCCAATTTTCAGTTCCATATGTATTGATGGAAGAGATAGCCGGGTCTCTAGAAGGAAGGGCCCTGCAACATGTATATCTTGTAGTGATTCCTTAGTTTAAAAAAAAAAACAAAACAATTTTTTAATTAAAAAGAAACCTTTCCCATTGTATATTTGACAAGTTTTCAACAGCAAGAATTTACATTTCTTGTTCTTTTCATCATTTAGCTGAGAATTGAGTGTTTTAAACCTCAATAGGCATATATTTTACTTATGACATTTCTTATTCTGACCCTGAGGCTCAGTATGAATCTGCCCTTACTGGACCTCTCGACCTCTTCTCCAGTTCTCTTCTGTGATTAGCACAGTACAGATGCACTCGCCCCTTATTCCTCAGGCATATCCAACTTTGCTCAGCACTGCAAAGAAGATCATCATGTGATTTGTTTCTTCTTGTCTTTCATTTCTTAGCTTTGGTGTTCTCTCCACAGAGAGAATGTTAACGTTAAGTAGCCACTACCTGTTCCAGATGACATGACACTCTTTCAAGTCTGTCATAGCGCTGGTGATAGGCAACAGTTACGTTTGTCTTTTCTGTCTTTCCCCAAGAGAATGGAAATTCCAGGAAAGCAAGTATCTCTTGGCTCTCTCTTCCTTGCTATATCCTGCCACTTAGCATAGAATTGAAAACAAGATTCTTGAACAAAAGAAACACCTTCAGTTTATGCCTTGTTAAACCTTTATTTCTCTACCTTTTTATTAGTTTTAGGTATAAAATATGGATTTAAAATTGCTTTAAAAATACAATGGACAAGGTGTTTTGCTTCTAGGAGTGGCTGCAGCAGCGGTAATTTGTTTCAACTCCTTGTCCAGAACAAGATTAATGAGTGTGTGCATGCGTGTGTGTGTGTGTGTGTGTGTGTGTGTGTGTGTGTGTGTTATCACATTGTGGTGCTAACAAGGCAACAACAGGGCCAAATTCTAGAGAAAAAGAAATAAGACCTAGAGATGTGAGCCTGCTATTTACCTCTATTTTTCCTTTTGTGGGATCTGCCAATTCTGGAAGAGGTGATTTGAAAGGTCAAGAAGCTGATGAGAGTTTTTGAAAAATATGCAAGAATCAAAATTAAAATTGAGTTCAACAGGGTGGTCAGCAGGGAGCATTGGTAAATTACCCTAGATTTTGATTAAAATTCAAATGGTCTGGCGCCTGGGTGGCTCAGTGGGTTAAAGCCTCTGCCTTTGGCTCAGGTCATGATCTCAGGGTCCTGGGATCCAGCCCCACATCGGGCTCTCTGCTCAGCGGGGAGCCTGCTTCCCCCTCTCTCTGCCTGCCTCTCTGCCTACTTGTGATCTCTCTCTCTGTCAAATAAGTAAATAAAATTTAAAAAATTATAAAAAAAACAAATTGTCTATGCTCCTGAAATAAGGGTAAAATAAGAAGTGAGACCTCTAATTTCAATCTCTGCTAGTAGTAAGGTAATTCTAGTTTGTTGATGACCTAAGACACTTAGCACAGCCCTAATTAACATATGGGTATCATTTCCTGTCTTCCTAAAGCAAAGCTTAGAAGTACACTGGAGTTCAAGATTATTAATTTTTTTTTTTAAAGATTTTATTTATTTGACAGAGAGAAACTCAGCTAGAGAGGGAACACAAGCAGAGGGAATGGTAGTGGGTGAAGCACGCTCCCTGCTGAGCAAAGAGCCAGATGCGGGTCTTGATCCCAGGACCCTGGGATCATGACCTGAGCCGAAGGCAGACACTTAACAACTGAGCCACCCAGGCGCCCCGGAGATTGTTAATTTTTTAAAGTTGAATTTTTACGAGAACAGTTACAATGGCTTCTCAAGTATCTTTTTTCCTTTTCCTCATCTACTCAAATGGAAATTATAATTACTCTAATTTTTGTTCTGAAGTTCAAAGTAAATTATGTAATTGAACTAACATCAGAATAATAAAATAGAAATTAAGACTATAGACCAGTTTTGGGGCACCTGGTTGGCTCAGTGGGTTAAAGCCTCTGCCTTCATCTCAGGTCCTGATCTCAGGGTCCTGAGATGGAGCCCCACATGGGGCTTTCTGCTCAGCGGGGAGCCTGCTTCCCCCTCTCTCTCTCTGCCTGCCTCTCTGCCTACTTGTGATCTCTCCGTGTCAAATAAATAAAAAAAAATATTTTTTAAAAAAGACTATAGACCAATTTTATATAAACTTTATTTAGCAAGATGACTAATATGTTAATAAATCTAACAACCTTGGTTACTGTCACCGTGACCTGGACCCTCCTAGTCCACATCCTGAATCAGGATCTCAGACGTCACCTAGAGTGGAACTTATGACATGTTAGTGGAAAAATGGAAACGACATTTTGATATTCAATTCTGGGGAGGAAACTATTTTGCCAAAAACAATTCGCTTTGTAATTTTTCATTTCAATTATCTGCAGCATAACGGCTAAAGTGTGTTTTCTTCTCTTTTGTTCTGATTTGGTAAGGAAGCACAAGATCAGTCTCTACAGCCATCTGAATGCAGCTGCCAAGACCATTCCTTATAAAGAGGATTATTTCTGCACAATAGTGAGTGAAAGCACATTTCCTTTCCCTGTCAAAATTCTGTCAACCTTGGGATAGGAAAACACCCCCCACTCTGCTTTTCCCAAATTAGTATTAAATTTCTAAAAAAGAAGGCATATTGTATCTTTGAATAGCATCCATTATGAGATAAAACATTTGAAAATTGCCTTAATAGCAATGTTGTTCTTATACAAATATTTTTAAACACAAAAACATCTTAGCCTATATTATATTCTCTATCTGTGTACTTCTCTTAATAATTACTTTTCTCTTTACATGCCTACAAAAGTGACTAACTTAATTCTACAGTTTATAATGATAAATTATTATTTAACTCACTAAAACGTAAGGAAAAAAGAAAACCTAAAAATATTTGAACAAATAGATTTATTTTCCTATATAGTTTACTTTACAAAATAAAATAATATAACAATGTTTTATGTACAAAACCTATATTCTTAATAACATTTACTAAAGTTCTAACTTCTATACACTTATACTCATTTTAGGGAGATAGAACAAAGTGAAACGATTAGGCTGCATTTAGAATTCTAAAGTTTAGAAATTCTTTGTCAGTAGTATCTTTCAGTTTGCAATTTTTTTTCTTAAAAAACACACAAAAAAGCAATTTGAGACTCTTTATAACTGTATTCTTAGTTCATTCAATAATTCTTGATTGAGTGCTGACTTTGCATTGGGTTTACCTCTTTCATGCTAATGACCCAGCAAGAAAAAAGGAAGGAACTTCCTGCCCACCCTTCCTGACTTAGCACAAGTGAGTGTAATTAAAGAGAGTATGATTGCTATAGAAATATATTAACTTTCCTTGTTCATTGAACTTTTTCTTAAAGTGAAGAAGTATAATGTTCATTCTACTCACCGTCCACATGCCTTTTATCTATATACTGAGTTGATCTTTTAAAATTGTTTGAAAGCAAATATAGGATTTTTTTTCTGAAGATATTTCATTTTTTCAATTTAGACACAGAAGAGGTAAAATGTACAGTTTATCATTCATAGAATTCTTACTCCCATCCCCATTTCTTTGTGACCATTCTATTTCAAGTAAGTCGGTGCAGAATACATATACTGCCCTCATAACCTGTGAGCAAATCTAGAAATCAGGTATGTGTGAAATAGTTCTTGTTTTTCCATTGGCCTAAAATATTAATGGAACTCCCCAAAGACAATGCCCAGTTCAACCTCTATCATTGAATCATCTTTATTTTGCAGTACCCGCAGTTCACATACTTGCAGTGATCTGCATGGCTTGCTTGACAAGCACGGCAAAATCACATTCTTCTGCTCTGACTCATTTTTGTACTTACTCTGATTAGAATTTTCCTCAGGGCAAAGAACATGCCTTCTTCATCGCTTTAAAGATAATCAAATAAAAATCAAACAAAAGGAATTACAATAGTAGTTAAGCAATTCATATACATTAAGTTATTTATTGTTGACTTATGTAACTAAATTTTGGGGAGGTGAAAAAAGGGCTGTGCTTTCAGGTGAACTCAGGGGAATTCCTTCGTTAACATCTGACTGAAGAGTTGTCAGTTCCATGGATATGAAAGCCAAAGCAAGTGCATCTGAGATTAAATCTAGGTATTAATTCTTCCAGAAATTTTTCCATGACCTCTCTTTTTCACTGGCCATACCGCCAATACTCTCTCCTGCCCTCAGATGTACCTCTTCTTGATTCTCCTATATTTCCTATCATTACACTTAACACATGGTTTATAATTGTGAATTGTAGTCCCACACTGACAATGAGCTCTGTAAGGGCAGGAAGTATGTTTTGTTTTTCTTTGCAGACTTGTTACTTGGTATTAAGAAGTTTGAGCTAATTAATATATACCTATGCTTTAGAATGTTGCTTGGATGAATTGAATGAATCTGTGAGTGGATGAGACAGGCACCATTTTGGTTGGGCATTCTTTCCCTCAGGTAACCCAAACAAGTCACTGGGACAGTTTTCATTCTGACTTCAACATGGTTTTGTTTTCGGGCCTGATTGTAACAAATAAAATAAATCTGAAATCCAGAGAAGTTAAGTTTATTGATACAGAAGGTCACTCAGCAGAGCTAAATTTTTTTTTTTTTTTTTTGCAGAGCTAAATTCTAAAATTCCAGGTGAATTGAAAGAATGAGACAGGCCGCTAGTGGCTAAAAGCTTTGTCTTCTGTGTCAAAAAAATCTAGGTGTCAACATTTCTGATCTGTCCACATAAGACCATCTTGAAGGCAAATGTTTTTTAGCAATTCACCTCAGTGTTTTTCTCATCCATGCACCTGATAAGAATGTAATTTGGATGACTAGAAGTGAAACATACCATATGACTCTAAGTTTCATTTTTACTTTTTTTTCTTTCACCAGCTTACTTTCACATTCAACTTATTTTTAAAAGGCTATTTATTTATTTATTTTACCTTTGTGATTAGAGTTGAAAAATGGTGAGAAATGTCCATTTTCTTTCTTTCTCCCTCTCTATACAGAACAACATCCTTTCCAATAACAAGTATTCAATAAAGGGGGAAAAATGATATGGTAGGATATTCTTCCTTGTTGTCATTTACCAGTCTTTGTCAGCATTATGAAAGCAGTCATACTACTTCAAGTGATTTCTACAAGTCTTTTCTCAGCCATTATCTAAAAAACAAAACAAATACAAAATAAATTGCACAGTTATAATCATCTTTGCTATCAAAGATCTTCATAGTTAAAGCAAATATGCAGATTGCCTATCTTAAATAGATCCATTTTTGAAAATACTTTCCTTCAGAGTATCATGTAGCACTTTTCTCACTGTGTTAAATCATTAGTGATGGGGCACCTGAGTGGCTCGGTGGGTTAAAGCCTCTGCCTTCAGATCGGGTCATGATCTCAGGGTCCTGGGAATCGAGCCCCGTATCTGGCTTTCTGCTCAGCGGGGAGCCTGCTTCCCCCCTCTCTCCGCCTGCCTCTCTGCCTACTTGTGATCTCTCTCCTCTCTGTCAAATAAATAAATAAAATCTTTAAAAAAATAAATAAATAAATCATTAGCGATGAAAGAAAGCCATATCAGATTATGGTAATGTACAAAAGAATAGCATTTTAAACTATAACTCATGGAAATACAGATAGAGATTCAGATCACATTATTAGAAATTTAATAATTTTTGGATAATTTTCACATTATCAGAAATTTGCAATTGAAAGAGCTGAGGGGAATTCAGTTGGCAAGTTAGACATAAATTTATAGTTATTATGATTCCAAGAAAATTTAAAAGATCCAATAGTATTTCAAAAGACATTTTAATCAGTGCTGATGTCTTCTTGAAGAGGGTGATGATTATGAAGTATTGATGTGCTAACCCATATCTGTAAGTACAATAAAATTATGCTATGTTGAACATTGACAGATTTTATTTTTTTGCCTGTAGTAACTATCCAATCTGTTTAAGCATAAAATTCAGTAAACTTACAGGTCATAAGTAAATATTTTACTGTATTTTAGACTAATTTTAATATTCCAGAGGTTCAGAACTTTCAAAATTACGGCATTGTCATAGGAAAATATATTAACTTTGTCCTGATATTAATTTAATAACCAATTTGTCAGAAAATATTCTTTTTAAAGTTTTTAATCAGTTATATTGAAAATTAGGTGAAATGTTTTTATTTTAAAAGCTATTCATTTTCTAGTTATCTGGCTTAGTTTTCAGTTTTGGATCTTTAACGTCTCTCATGTCACAGATTGGATTTATGATTGTCAACATTTTTTAAACTGCAAATTTTCAGTTTATTCTATGTAGATTTGCTCTGCTACCTGATCATTCTGGGCAGAGCAGCTTTCTATAAAGGTCTAGAAATATCCAAAGTTCTAAACTAAAACTATCAAAGGATTGAAGTCAAGGTGGAACAAACATTCCTAATGTGCCCCTACTTCTTTCTTGGGATTATTCAGGTCATTGAGTCTTAAGTATACACCGTGGGAATTAAAAAAGGTGGTCTTGAGGTACTAACATGAGATATTAAGGGAATCCTCCCTTTCTTCCACATGACCAAACATCCAAGTAAATGCAATTCAAGAAAAAATAATTACAAAATATATCAGTTTTCCAGCATATCTAATTGTTTAATTGATTTTATTGGAGCAGAAGTTAATTTTAGATTACTGAAGATATTTGAATTAATAGTTAAAAAACATATCAAGGGCAACTGGGAGGCTCAGTTGGTTAAGCAACCGAATTTTGGTTTGGCTCAGGTCGTGATCTCAGAGCTGTGAGATAGAGGGGCTCTGCCCTGGGTACAGAGTCTGCTTGAGATTCACTCTCCCTCTCCCTCTCCCCCTCACATTTGTGCTTTTTCTCTCTCAAATAAAATAAATAAATAAATAAATAAATAAATAAATAAAATCTTAAAAAAAGGTGCATATCAGTCAGCTTAGCTTTGTGATTATGTGTGTGGAATTTGTAACAGAAAATGTAGGAATTTATGATTTCTATCATCATCTAAGGAGTGGCAATCCTAGAATCTTAAAAACTATGAGCTTTTTATCTGCGGGTCACACAAACCTGTTAAGCCTGAGAGCCATACACAAACTTGATACACAAGTGGTTAAAGGGATGGATAACCGGACAGAACTGGAGATGAAATACATTTATTAGTATATGAAAGCAGAGAGATCCGTTTGTGGTGAGGATCCTGTCTGGGAGGGGAGGAGGCTGGAGGGTACAGGGGGAAAAGAAGCTAGGGAGGAAGTGAGAAAGGAAGAGGCCTTGCCAGGTAGGGAGAGAGAGAGGAGAAGGAGAAAGCCTACATCAGGGTAAAAAATATTTTAAGGGTGAAAAGCTGAATCTTGGGATGTAACATCCCTCTCCCCACCTTCTGACTTCTATACACAATTTTCTCACGAACTGCTTGATGTTTTTAAAATGGGCTCTCTTCTAAGGATAAAGAAAAATGCTGAGCCCTGTTCCAAAGTTGACAAAGGCTAAAACCTATGGATGTTCAGGAGATCTACTACGTGCTTTTATGCTTATATATCTATCATCTATCTATCTACCTACTATCAGAGAAAGAGAGATTGAGAGGGAGAGAAACAAAAGCTAAATATTAAGTGACAGCTTCAGAATTTCTCAAATGAGGACACCTGGCTGGCACAGTGGGTTAAGTGTCTGACTCTTGGTTTCAGTTCAGTTCATGATCTCAGGGTCCTGGGATTGAGCCTTAAGTCAGGCTCAATGCTCAGCACAGAGTCTGCTTGTCTCTCTCTCTCTCTCTCTGCTCCTCCCCCTACACTTTCTCTTTCTCTGGAATAGATAAACTCTTTAAAAAAAAATCTTCTGAAATGAATACAAATTCAAAATTCTTTTTAAGCAAAGAAGAATATTTGATTTCTGTATTTTATTATAATCTATTGAAAAGGACATGATCCCATTTCAAATTGAAGAATTGAAGTTAAAGAAAATGTTGGGCCATTACTTTATATTGTACTGTGTGGAATATTCAGAGAAAAGAAAATAAGAGAAGAAAATTATTTTAAAAAACGGTAAAAGTCTTTATCAGTTAAGGAATGGAAGCTATTCATGTCATAGTGATCATTCTACATATTAGTCAGCTTTGGTCTTGTTTTCATTCTACGGAGATGTCTATTCACTTAGACAATGTTTTCTCTACCTGTTTTCCTCCCTGAACATCTTATGGTCTTCCCTTATAGTGCTCATGATTCTGATTGATATATGTTGGCGTCTTTTTCCTTCTTTGGACTGAAATCTCCATGAAGATGTACCTAATGTCAAAATAATATATCTCTCACTCCAGATTTGTCCTTTTCCAATGTTCTGCATTAAAAAAAAAATGTTACATGGGGCGCCTGGGTGGCTCAGTCGTTAAGCGTCTGCCTTCGGCTCAGGTCATGATCCCAGGGTCGTGGGATCGAGCCCCGCATCAGGCTCCTTGCTCCGCAGGAAGCCTGCTTCTCCCCGTTACCATTCCCTCTGCTTGTGTTCCCTCTCTCGCTGTGTTTCTCTCTGTCAAATAAATAAAATCTTTAAAAAAAAAAATGTTACCACCAACCATCTAGGAGCAAACCCTAGAAACCTGAGTCAACATTGAAATCTTGCCCTCTCTCACCCTTCATATATAGTTTATCATGAAGCCTTACGGTTTTAATTCCTAAATATTCCTTAAGTCAAGACAGTTCTTGCCACTTCATCCCAGAATCATTTTGAACTCTCTCTTTGACTTCTAACTGGTTTGTTTGCATCTGAGCTAGGATGTCCCCACCCAGTTTCTACACCTGCAACCACGGTCACCTTTCCAAAATGCAACTCTTTCTGTATCTTCTTTTCCTAAAGTGAAGACTGGCTTCCAGCCCCCTCTTAATCAGATTTCACACCCTGCAGTCTCTCAAGTTTGTACTACAGTCACAGGAATAATTTTATTCCTTTTCACTTGACATGCTGCAGCATGACGCCAAAGGCATCCCTTTACCAAAAGTGCTTTTCTTTCTCTGTTTCACTTTCTTGTCTGCTACTTATCCTTCAGATTTTGACTCAAGTGGTACTTCCACAGGGGAGACTTCACTGGATTCCCATTTTAGGTCAGTCTCTCATTTTAAAGGTTTCCTAGCACTGTGTGCCTCTTTTTTGCAACACTTGGAGTTGAAATTTGCCAATGGTTTGTGTGATTAGTTGATTAATATCTGTTTACCCCAGTAGAGAAGACTATAAGGAAGAAAGGAAGGTATCAGCTTTTGTAGCTAGTGCAGTCCGTGGCTCAAAAAATATTTGTTGGATGAATAAATGCATAAACTCAGGTCTCTATGTTTTACAGAGAAAGAAGTGATTAGGCCACAATACCTGCCAAGTGAAAATTTTCTTTTCTCTCTTTAGCTTTTGAGTCCAAAGGTGAAATTATGGGGAAATAATGAATTGCTTAATATAAAATTCCAAAGATTTTTGTGTAAGTAAAAATAGAAAAGTGATAAGACATATAGAATAAGAGGTAACAGTGGCTACCCGTGGCTTGAAGAGAATGCTAGCCATCCAGAATGGTTCCTATTATATTCAGGGGTGGAATAATTTTTTTCCTTTCTAATTTACTCATAATAATTTCCATTAATCCTTGACAACTTAGTTGAGTCATGACATTTTCCCCAAAACCACCCCTGTGCAGTCTCAAAATTGCCAACGGTGTTTGAGTACAATGCTCTACAAGAGCGTCTGTCTGTGTTTGTGCATTATGGTTACTATGGTTAGGAGATATTTCCTGAGAATGGTCTTTTACAGTAGCTATCAAAATTGGGTAAATAGCTGTTCCACAATTGATAAGAAAGTAGATAGCACGTACACATTGTTGCCAATAGCTACAACAGTTTCAGGACATCTAAAATATTATGTTTTCATACTTTCATACAAAACCACTTTTGGTAATACCAGACAGATCAATTTATTAGATTCATGGCTAGCAATATTGTCATAGGAAGATGAATCATAACCAAAAAATTATAATATTAAAATAAAATAAAAACTGTTGGATATATAAAAATAAAGTTCAAATAATAAAGAAGAAGGAAGTTCAAAGAATAAATGGAGAATAGTATGGAATAGAGGAAATGGAGAGATAGAGGAAAGAAAGCTAAAATTAGAGGAAGATGAGAAAAAAAGAAAAGAAACATTCATGTCATTAAGAGACTTCATGACAAATTTAAGAAATAAATATATGATCACATCCCATCAGTGTAACAATAAAATTATATTGTCAAGTACTATAATTATGTCTTGATTAAATCAGTCCTACTCTTCTCTCAAGTACAAAATTAATGACAAAATTCTAGTTGCTAAAGGATTAAATGATTGAATGATTTGTCATAGCTTTACCGAATATATAATAGTATATTACAAATGTGCAACTTAAAAAAGAGAACAAACTCAACCTTTTTTATTATTGAAGTTTATCATCTTAATTCAGACACAGATTTAAAAAAATCAAATACTTCATATAGTAAAGCTAAATTAATCCCATATCTTTTCTTTAAGTGCAGTCATGAGATATGCTTATATATCATGTATGTGTGTACTAATTAAATTTCTTGCACTTTGAGTAGATTTAAAATTCCAAGTTTTGTTTTGGTTTGGTGTTGCCCTGAGATACTTAATGTCCAGGAATCACTTGAGACATTATAATAAAATTACATGTACTATTATGGATGGGATTGTGTTCCCCAAAAATTTATATGTTGAAGCCCTGTACCCCAATGTAACTGTATTTGGAGATAGGGCCTTTAAGGAGGTAATTACGGTTAAATGAGGGCATAAGGTTTTGACACTAATCCCATAGAACTGGTATCTATATAAGAAGAAGAAGAGATACCAGATTTCAATCTCTCTCCTAACACATACTTGCACAGAGAAAAGGCCATGTGAGGACAAAGAGAGAAGACAGTTGTCCTCAAGCCAAGAGGAGAAACCTCATCAGAAACCGACCTTCTGGAACCCTGATCTTAGACTTCCAGCCTCCAGATTGTGAGAAAATTAATTTCTGTTGTGCAAGTCACTCCATCTGTAGCAGTATCCTGTTATGGTGGTCCTAACACATTTATCACCGTATTTTATTTCACACATTCAGTTAAACTACAGACCTTCTATCTACCAGATTTAGTACAGACATACATACTTAACTCAGATAAATAAATAAAAATTTACAAATATAGGGTCACATGTTATAAAATAAGACCTATACTGAAGACACTTAACATATTTTTAAATTAAAAATTTTAGTTTCTTTCATGATTCTCTGGTTCTTCTTGCTTTGGAAGTGTTTTCTATTAAATTGCTTTTAAGTATATCCATGAAAAACATATGAATGTTTTCCCTCATTGTTTCTTTTGCCAATATCCTTGCAAAAGTGACAAGGCAGAATAACAAGTGGCAAGAAAATTAAGATTTATTAAGTATCTTCTTTGACATTGACTATAGCAACTTCTTTCTAGATATGCCTCCTCCTGAGGCAAGAGAAACAAGAACAAAAATAAAGTATTGGAATTACATCAAAATTAAAAGCTTTTGAACAGTGAAGGAAAAAAATCAACAAAACTGAAAGGCAACCTATGGAATGGGAGGAGATATTTGCAAATGACATAACTGATAGAAGGTTAGTATTCAAAATATAAAAAGAACTTAGAAACCTCAACACCAAAAAATGAATAATCCATTTTAAAAAATGGACAGAAGACATGGATAGACATTTTTCCAGAGAAGATATATAGACGGCAACAGACACGTGAAAAGATGCTCAACATCACTGATCATCAGGGAATTGCAAATCAAAACCACAATGAGATACTACCTCACATATGTCAGAATGGCTAAAATCAGTAACACAAGAAACAATACGTGTTTGCAAAGATGTGGAAAATAGGGAACCCTCTTGCACTGTTGGTGAGAATGCAAACTGGTGCAGCCACTGTGGAAAACAATATGGAGGTTCCTCAAAAAATTAAAAATAGAACTACCCTACTGTTTAGCAGTTGAGCTATAGGTATTTACCCAAAGAATACAAGTATACTAATCCAAAGGGATACATATACCCCAATGTTTATAGCAGCATTATCTATAATAGCTAAATTATGAAAAGAGCGCAAGTTTCCACTGACTGATGAATGGATAAAGAAATAGTATATATATGCAATGGAATATTACTCAGCCAAAAAAATGAAATTAACTATTTGCAATGACATGGATGGAGCTAGACAGTACTGTGCTAAGCTAAATAAGTTAATCAGAGAAACACAAAGAGCATATGATTTCACTCATATGTGGAATTTAAGAAACAAAACAAACAAGCAAAGTGAATAAAAATGAGAGAGGAAAACCAAGAAACAGACTCTTAACTACTGGTAACAGATGGTTACCAGTGGTAAGATAGGGGTGAATGGAGGAAATAGCTGATGGGGATTAAGGAGTGCACTTAACTTTGGTGAGCACTGGGTGTTGGATGGAAGTGTTGAATCACTATATTATACACCTGAAGCTAATATTACACTGTATGTTAACTGCCTGGAATTTAAACAAAAACTTTTAAAAAAGAGATTTATTAATTATCTACTATAATCAATGAAGATTTTCCTTAAAAATAAAAAATGTATTATCTTCTAGGGAAATTATTACTGTATTTTGTTCACTGGCAAGGAAAACTGTTTATCTTTCTAATATCTACTATGCTAAACAACCTCAAACTAACAATAAATGTTTGTTGATAATAGCGATAATACAAAGACTCTAATTCTACATACCATACCCCTGTTAGCCCTTATAAGAGGTGTTTGAGTAAATATACAATAAATATTTTTAACTAATTGAAAATCGTAATTAAAATTAAAATTTTTCAATATAGCTGATAGCACCTCAGGTATACTTACCAGGATCACATTTTTCAGAATCACATTTTTTATCAGACTTGATAAGAGCCTTTTAGAAACATAATAATGATACTCTCTCCAAAATAAGATTTTTATTTACCAGGGAAATGGTTTACAGATTGAAATAAATATTACCATATCTATCAAAATTCTGTCTTCTCCTTATCATAAATAAGCTTTTCCTGATCTATTATAATGTACACATTCTCTACTTTTATAGCCCAATATGATGTTACTTTTTAATAATACTTTGTGCACTCATGTTTAATTTATTGTTGGAATTATTTGTTCATTACAATCTCAGTTGTAGAATTCTTGAGAATTGATACCATGTTTGTTTAATATATATATGTATTTATATCTATATCCATATTTGTGTGTGTGTGTGTGTGTATACAGAGATTTACTTCTGACTAACATCAAAGACCTTGACAAAATGGAAAGTTTTAATTACTTACAGCCAGGCAAGAACATCTTTCAGTAATATGGATCATTGATATCAGAACTTGAGAGGTTGAAGGACAGATCATATTGAGAAGGCCAGATCTTGAGGGCCATTAACATGTAAATGGCAATTGAAATAATGCATATGGATGAGACCACCTAGAAGGAAAAAATAATGCAAGAAAATGTCATGAAGCATAGTTGTTAAAAACATGACCACTGAAATCAGAAAATCTACCTTCAAAACTTCTCTATTACCTACTAGCTATGTAAAATTAGTGAAGGTTAGTTGAGATCCTTGTCTTTTTTCAAGGATTAAATGTAATAATAAAATGTAAAACACTTAGGGGAATGCCTAACTAAGCATTCAATGTGTACTGACTCCTAGTAACTTCAAGGAACAAAAAGCTAGCAATAGTTCTTTAGGGACTCCCAAATTGAAAGATGGAGAAGGATGGCTAGAGGTAACAGCAGAATATATAATGCTATGAAAGACAAATGAGAGGATCACAAGAAGGGAATTCTCAGGCTTTCAACTGCTCTCCAAGGTATACTTTCCAACCTCAAAAAATTAGATCCATATGAAATAAATGATTAAAAAATGCCTTCAAGATATTGGACAATCTTTATAAAAGATTGTGATTCTGTGAAGATGGGAAGCAAATGGTATGAGCCCTCTTATTATACCAGGTTGCTACCTGGGGGAATCAGGTCATAAACAGATATCCTGAGTTGAGGAGCTAGAACTGTGAGTCTGAGAAAAATAAAGTGGCTGGAATTCACAGGGGAGAGTACTAGAAAGCAGAGAGCTGCTCATGGAGAACCCTGAAGATCTGTAGGGCATACCTTCCTTGGGTACTGCAGAGTACTGATAGGCTTTCCTGATTGAGAAGCTCATACAGCTGGGGGTGACTCATCTGAAAGGATCAGAGGGAACATTATCTGATGCTCACACTGGATGGAAAATAATTCCTTTTATTATTAGCCAGACTGGGAAATCTCATAATTCATGGAACATTACAAAGGATATTCAGAAGGGTTTTGCCTAAGTAGCAGGAATATTTAGTCTAAAACTCTAGTCTGTCTAACATTATCTGAAAAGCAAAACTAAAAATAACTATTTCCAACTGATTTAACTTTATCCCAGAACAAATTTCACTCATTTTTATGGGGTAACAAAAATATTTAGCTTCCAACAAGATAAAATCCACAATGTTTGGCATCCAATAAAAGAGTGACAAGATGGGCAAAGAAGCAGGAAAATGCAACAGATAATGAGGAGAAAAGTCAGCGAAGTGGACACAGGACTCACAAATGTCATAATTGGTAGACAAAGAGTTTTAAACAATTGTAATTATGTTACAAATGTTTAAAAAAACTAGAGAAGAGTTTGAAATGTTAAGTTAAAATATGGAAGATGTAAAAACATGCTCAAATCAGACCTCGAGATAAAAATTATATTGTCTGAGATGAAAAATACACTGAATGGGAAAGAGAGTAAATGAGATGCTGGAGAAGAAAAGATTAGCGAATTTGAAAACTAGCAGTTGAAAGTGGTTAATTGAAACACAGAACAAAATACTTGAAAACATAAGAATATCTTCTGTGAATTGTGGAACCACTTAATGTAGTCTGATACATATACAATTCAAGTCCATGTAGGACAGGAAAGAGAGGGAAACAGAAAAAAATATTTGAAGAAATAATGGCCCCAAGTCTTGCAAATTTGATGAAAACTATAAAGCTACATATCAAGGAAGTTCAGTGAAACTGAAGCACAAGAAGCATGAAGAAAACTGCAAGGCATATCACAGGCAATTTACTCAAGGCCAGTGATGAAGAGAAAATTTTAAAAACAACCAGAAGCGGGAAAAGAAGACATCCTAAAGAGGTACAAAGATGAAACAATGAAAGCAAAGAGGTAATAAAGCAGCATCTTGAATGTCATGAAATAAAAAATGAAAACAAATAACTATCAACTGAGAATTCTATCAGAGAAAATATCTTTCAAATATGAAGGCAAAATGTAGACATTTAAGGATAGACGAGAGGTGAAAGAATGCTTCGGCAGTAGGTTTGCACAAGAATTGTTAATGGGAGTTTTTCAGACAGAAGGAAAAAGATAACACATGGAAATATGAATCTTCAGAAAACGATGAGTACCAGAGGTGGTAACTATGTATAACACTTTTTTCATACTACAAATATTTTAAAGCTATAATTGATTATTTAAATAAGAACGGTAGTGTAAGAGTTTATTACATATGTAGAATTAATAATATAAAACAGGACAGGAGAGAAGACACAGAATATTTTTATCCTCTTATAAGTGAAATGATATAGCACCACTTAAATGTAGACTAGATGCTGGACATACAATAATGAATAAGATAGACAAAATCCCTTCTCTCATGGAGTTCAAGTTAAAAGCAAGGACCCATATTTACCTGTACCAACCTTAAAAGCTGAGTTCTCAAAACTAAAAGATGATTAACATGATAAGAATAAGAAAAACTGATACTGTAACAAGTGATATGGGCAAAAACATGGATTTAATTTTTTATTAGTGAAGAGTATTTCCTATTTTCATTTTGGCTTTTATTTGTTAGAATGGCCATCATCAAAAAGATGAGAGATAAATGCTGGCATGGGCATGGAAGAAAGGAAACCAGTGTGCACTGTTGGTGGAAATGTCAGTTAGTGTGGTCACTATGGGAAAACAGTATGGAGGTTCCTCCAAACATTGAAAACAGGTCAACATTGTCCAGAAATTCCACTTCTCGGTATATATCCAAAGAAAATAAAAGCACTATCCTAAAGACATATCAATACTCTCACGTTCATTGCAGCACTATTTATAGTAGCCATGATGTGGAAAAAAACCTAAGTGTCCAAAAATGGGTGAATGGATAAAATGTGATTTATATATAATGGAACACCATTCAGCCATAAAAAAGGATATACTGCCATTTATGACAACATGGATGGACCTTGAGAGCTTTACACTAAGTGTAATAAGTCAAAAAACACAAATACTGTATGATCTCACTTATATATGGAATCTAAAACAAAACTTCATAGACACTCGTAGAAAACTCAGAAGCAGAGATTGTAGAAACTTACAAAAACAGACATCAGATTTGTGATTGCCAGACACAGATGGTGGTGGGGGTAGTGGAAATGGGTGAGAGTGGTCAAAAAGTATAAACTTCCAGTTATAAAATAAGTTCTAGGTATATAATGTACGGCATGGTCCTTGTAGTTAATAATACTGTATTATATATTTGAAAGTTGCTAAAAGAGTAAATCTTTAAAGTTTCATCACAAGGGAAAATTTGTAACTATGTGAGGTGATAGATATCAGCTAAACTTACTATGATTGTTTTCCAATATATGTGTATATCTAATCATTATGTCATACACCTTAGACTTATACAATGTTATGTATCAATTACATCTCAATAAAACTAAAAAAAATATGGCTTTTTAAAAAAAAGTCAAAATTTTACATTTATGTAGTGGATATATAAATTGAAAATATATTTGCTTATCTCTGTATCATGTCTTCTACTCCCTGCCTGAATACAGTAATGAGGATTTAAAGAAATGGGTAGTGATTTGGCAACTATAATCCATACTTATTTTTAGGATAATGTGGCTTCTAGCTTTCAAATATTGAAAGAACATTTTAGTGATCACTACGTGCAGATATACTGCCCAGTTATAAGCTTTTAGGGATCCAAGATTCTATTTTCCTTGTTTATTCAGATTGTCAGTAGGAGGTCTGGATTTGATGTTCCTTAGAAACAGTTCAATTCAATAAATAAATTCAATTTATTCCCCTTTTCAGAGAGAGAAATCAATTTTATAGTCATACACAAATTCCATGAAGACAGCAGTATATTTCATTTTCAGAAATAGTAAACCGTAAATAGAACAAGTAGTTTTTATATTTCCTGTATTTATGTTTTAAGATCTTATACGAATAATACTTGTAAAATGTGAATTTAGTCAGGTATGTCCCTGAAATCTATAAGAGCAGGGAGGTCATTCACTCATTCAAAAAAAGTTTGCATTTTTGGTACAAGTTACTAACATATAAAAGTCACTGACTTTGTGCTGTGAAGGATACAAAGACAACAGATAGAAAGATAAGCAATATCCTTATCTTCAGCAAATTCATAATCTCCTAGGATTGTCGAGAAGTCTCCACAGTAAACTATAATGAAAGGTCAGAAGGAAATAATGGCAATAAAAGAGGTATAACCAATAATTTAGAAAAGCCAGTGTGTACCAGTGGATTCAAACATGATTTCATACTGTGGATAGTATTTGCAATGGACTAAGATAGGTTAACCATGAACAGGCAGAGACCATGAAATACATTAAGGCTGAAAGGGAAAACAATCAAATTTAAGGAAGATATTTGAGGGACAGTATGTAGATTCTATGTAGGTGAAATAAAAATGGTTTCAAATGCCTAAACTTATCTACAACATCATGGTTTATGAAAAACAGGACAGCATGTAGATTCTATGTAGGTGAAATGTAAATGGTTTCAAAATGTCTGAACTTATCTACAACATCATGGTTTATGAAAAACAGGCAAACATCAACTTTAAGGTACTTGAGATGGAGTTATAGACGATCTGTTAAAAAAATAATAGCTGACCATAGGGTATAGATTAGGTTGAAACCCTCTCATATACTTGACTGCTCAGGCCTGACTTCCTCCGTCTAATCCATATGCTGATGGATTTTGAGATAGCAAGGTCCAGCATTAAAACACCAGAGAAACTTCAAACCGATCATTAGAGAGAAGAAGTAGACATTTTTCTTCATAATCTGTTATTCTATGAATAAATGACTCAGGAAACAATCACTTAAATAAGACCTTGGTCTCTAAAAATGTATCTCACAGGAAGTATTTCTCTAAAATCATATTTTCTAAAGGAAGAGACTCCTATTACATGCTACTGAATCTGTCATGGATGTCTCCATCAATGCAGAGTTCTAAATGGAGTGATCAAATTTAAAACTTAACAATAAGAGCATGTCTCTTTAAAAGCTGTTTCATACCTTTCCCCTTAAATTTTGTGCCATTCTCCTATCAGCTGATAACACTCCTCCTCTTTGATTATAAAATAGAAATTATTAAATAGAAATTTCCTTCTTTTTCCATCAGCAACTCTGTAATCTTATTTGTACCTGACCCAGTCGTATTTAATTTCCCATCACTTGTTAAGTGTCACTGCTGGTAACAAAGGCTAATATCCCCATTTATGGCATGGATCCCATTGCCTCTCACCTGTCAAGAATTTTTTTCATTATTATATTCTTTTTCTTCTGAGACTTCAAGTTATCCTTCTAATCAATTATTCTGATTAACATTTAACCGACCTCTAATATCATCTCCCATTAAAAAATGGTACAGAAACTGTACCATTTCTCTGCTCCCTTGAATTTCTAAACTCCTTAAAAACCAAGGGTCTAAAAAAAATGTGGCAGATTTATTTCCTAATTGCCTATCACCTTTTAATCCTCCAATCCATCCTCTAACTCAGTCTCCATATTGTCAAAGGCAATGAACACTTTGATAAGGACTCATCATGGTTGTTCGCTCCTGCCTATAAACACTTCCTTTCCCATGAGTTCTGGACATGCATCTGCTTTCCCCACTCCCATCCCAAGCCAAGCTTCTCTTCTTTTTCTTTCTGCCTACACCTTCCTGGACTCCTTCAGTAGCTCCTGTTGTCAATATAGCTCTGCTCAGGGCCCAGGGACAAGTGGACAATATGTAGTTCTGCTATTATAATTGCTCTCCTAATAACCAGGGTGATAAAATGCCTAAAATTTTAATGAGGATACATGATTGTGTCTACGTACCTGTCTAGGCAAGGCTATACTTCATATCACCTGAAAGCCAGATGAATTATTTAGCTGTAAGTCATATTTTCTTAAGTTCAGGAATTATTCACTCATATTTTCATTCAATATGTATTATTTAGCACCTGCCATGTGTCAGCATTGTTATAGACCGTGTTGCTTTTAAGTATTTTATTACCAGAATGACTCATCTTTATTTTTAGTAGGAAATGTGATGGGGGCTGATTTTGAAGGTCCAACTGTATTTTTCATTCCAAATAGTAGTCTTTTTAAAGTAAAATCAGGTGACCCAGAGATCCTGGGGGTAAAACAGTAAACAAGATTGACAAGATCCCTGCCTTCATGGAACATGAGAAGGTAAAGGTGGGGTGAGGGGGCTGGCTATGTTATATAGAATTAATAGCATTACTCATATCAATTAAAGATTGGACTTTCATCAATTCATAAAACTCTAAACCCACCAAGGCAAAGTATTGGTTTCACCCAGAAATATATGCAAAAACCAGATTACCTGATGTTGTGGTGTCTCCATAGCTCAAGAAATTCTTGTAATAAAAACTGAAGGGAGGGGGAGGAAAAACCCTTCCTCATTTTAAAATCTACTCTTACCCAGACTTGAAAAGCATAGAACCTGATGGTTGAAGGTAAGTATCAATAGGATACTTGATTTTATTTAAAAACTACTATTTGGAATGAAAAATACAGTTCAGCCTTGAAGATCCACCTCCCAACACATTTCCTCCCCCAAATAGAGATGGGTCAGTCTGTTAATAGGAAACTTAGAAATAATTTGCATCAAATAAATGCCAGGACACCAATTACAGAGTGTCTGTTGAAGCAGGTTCAACAGACATAAGAGTAAGACATAAGAGTATATAAGAAGTATGACGTTGCTTTGCCTGGTTTCTGAGCACTGCGGAGTGCCCCGCCCCCACATCCATCTGGGCTCGTGGCATACATATGAATGATATGATTTGTTTCAAAGCAAAAGATGCCACTAATTTTGGGGGAGGACAGTAAAGCAAGATATATTGAGTGATAGTTCAAAGCTCCTGAGGAGGGAGGGGACACGACGTGGTTGCCCACCAATAATTTTTTTTAAGATTTATTTATTAATTTGAGAGCGAGAGCATGAGTGGAAGGTGGAGAGGAAGAGAGAATCTCCAGCAAATTCCATACTGAGTGTAACCCTGGCAGGGCCTCTATCCCAGGATCCTGTGATCATGACCTGAGCCGAAACTGAGTCAGAGACTCAATCGACTGTACCACCCAGGAGCCCCAGTTACTAATTTTAATAAGCTAAAACATCAGCACAGAATTAAATAAGCTTTTCTTAGTGTGAACCTAGCTGGACCTCTTCACCTTTCTTTGCCTCTCTTTTTTCATTGATAAAATAATGACTAATAATGTCCATTCTGACTCATCAGATTGTCTTGAGAGGAATTATAGGATAAGCATTAAACTTATGAGTTCTTATTGAATTATAGAATACATTAAAATATGACTTACAATTATGTCCATTTCTATTATGATAATATTAACAATAATATTGCATGCCTTCCAGATTGTATTTACTTAAAGGATTTCATTTAGTTTTTCTTTTAAATTATGCTTTATATTTGTTTATACATATACTTGGAAACTTCCTTAAATTCGTTGTTATAAGATGTCTTAAATGTTGAACATTTAAGTCATTGTGAATAGCTAATTTGAGCATGCATATGTTGTGGAAAGTGAAAGTTTATTCTATACACTTATTTGAGATTTTGACTAGAAGTTGTCATGATAGTCCAATTAGATAGCCCTAGTTTAAATGGTGCTAGATCTCTTTAAAAGATGTTTTTGTGAATTTGACAAGTAGCAATTACTGAGTGAGCACACCAACCGTGATAAATACTCTGGTTTCAGCCTGTCAAAAACTAACCAAAGACTGAGAGGAAACGCATGATAGGAAACATCTGTTGCCTTTTCAGGCCTGCTGAGAGATGATGAGGATACACCTTTTGACAATATATAAATAAATAAATCATAAAATAAAATTCTAAAAGTCAGGGTTTTTTTTTTCTCACATTACTTTGTTGAACTAAAGAGCGGCTCTATAATTTAAAATATGAGACAGGTATTTCCCAATGGTTGGCATACATTTTAAAAAGCTTTGAATAATTCTCATCTCCATTATCTTAGTGAAAGACATGAATGAGCAACTGAGGATAGAACTCTACTTTAGACGCAAAAAAATTGCCAAGGCATAGCTATGAGGAAAAAGATTCTAACCCAGTGTCTGGTGACTTTTTTAATCTTTCGTATTAGGAAATCTTTATCACTTATAAGGTAAACTTAGGCATTGAAAGATATTTTTACTCAAAGTTCGGTTATTTTTTGGTATTCAGTATTAAAACAGAAAATTACATATAATTGCTCTACATTCAAATTAAGAAAGGTGATAACTGTGAACTTGTTCTTTTCTTCCCCAAACAAGTAAAAGTGCTGATAGTTTTCCTTTGCACACCACCCCTTGTCTTTTGTACCATCACTGCCTTCCTGAGTAGCCAGCCTGTCTGTTTGGTGGGAGGTGCAGGGGTGGAGTGGGAGGGCTCTAAGGAACATCAGTGTTTCCCACAAGGTAGGACTGGGCATTGAAGTCATTCCTGCTTAACCGATTAGCTGACTGTTCGTGGCACTTAGAAATACAGGGGTTCTGATGTTCTGGCCTGTGATGCTGCGCCATCCTGAGTGGAATGGTTTGAGGATGGTCCCCCGAGGTTGGCTCAGTTTACACAGGTGCTCCCTGGCATGCCCCATGTAGAGACTTGACAGCACTCAATGCTCATTATTAGGATTTTCAGGTGTGGTCCCCCCACTACAAACCCCTTTCCTCCGTCTCATTTCTTCTTTTCTCTTTTTGCCTCAGCCCTGGGCAGCCCTTAGGTTGGGGGGTTTGGCTCCGTTTTTACTGCTTTTATAATTTGTTGTATTTGGCATAATATTTATGATCTGCTCCCATCAAGCCTTAGCTTTTTGAGCTCCAAAATACCCAACTCTTGCAAATGAGAAATTTACTGTCAAGATTATTGTCTCAGTTGTATGTTTTAAAAGACTATTTTGGCACCCAAAGCTAGATTTCAAATATTCTTTTTATGTGCACCATGTAGGAACTATACATATTCTAATCTGTAAGTTTAGTTTTAATAGCAGGAGGGACTTATGGTATAAAACAGATATTTATAATAATAAAAGAATCAGAGGGATAAATATGTTAATATATCAGAAATATTCTCCCACTATACATACTGGTACACCTTAGAAAACAAAACACAAACAAAATGAACAAAAAACCTGAGTAGCAATAATACTGTAGCAATAATTAGCTGTTGCTATTAATTACCACACTGTTGATTTTTAAATAGTGTTTAGTTATTATTTCACTCTCTTTTAAGTATATGCTCTAGTGAACTTCAATGTAAGTTAAATACAAGGTGAAAAAAATGAATTTCAAGGTGACAATATTCAAAATAAAACAGAACAAAATAAAGGTTGCAAACTACTTCCTCCAACCAAAGGAATTTATTTCTGATGAGAACAGCTTTATCTATTGAATCCACAGAGGAGTTATTTCTGTTTAGAGTACATTTCTTTGCCATTTACTCCTAGCATTAATAACATTAGCTAGAGAAAGAAGAGCAAAGAAAGCCCAAACCCAGCAGAAGAAGAGAAATAAAAATAAAGATCAGAGCAGAAATCAATGAAATAGAAACCAAAAGAACAGTAGAACAAATCAACAAAACTAGGAGCTGGTTCTTTGAAAGAATTAATAAAATTGATAAGCCCTTGGCCAGACTTATCAAAAAGAAAAGAGAAAGACCCAAATTAATAACATCATGAATGAAAGAGGAGAAATCACAACCAACACCAAAGAAATATAAACAATTATAAGAACATATCATGAGCAACTATACACCAGCAAATTAGACAATCTGGAAAGAAATGGATGCATTCCTAGAGACACACAAACTACCACAACTGAACCAGGAGGAAATAGAAAACATGAACAGACCCATAACCAGTAAGAAGATTGAAGCAGTCATCAAAAATCTCCCAATAAACAAGAGCCCAGGGCCAGATGGCTTCCAGGGGAATTCTACCAAACATTTAAAGAAGAATTAATACCTATTTTCCTGAAATTGTTCCAAAAAATAGAAATGGAAGGGAAACTTCTCAACTCATTTTATGAGGCCAGCATTACCTTGATCCCAAAACCAGAAAAAGACCCCCATCAAAAAGGAGAATTACAGACCAATATCCTTGATGAACATGGATGTAAAAATTCTCACCAAAATACTAGCCAATAGTATCCAACAGTACATTAAAAGTATTATTCACCATGATCAAGTGGGATTTATTCCTGGGATGCAAGGTTGGTTCAACATCAATGTGATACAATACATTAATAAAAGAAAGAACAAGAACCATATGAAACTCTCAATTGATGCTGAAAAAGCATTTGACAAAGTACAGCACCCTTTCTTGATCAAAACTCTTCACAGTGTAGGGATAGAAAGTACATACCTTAATATCATAAAAGCCATCTATGAAAAACCCACAGCAAATACCATTCTCAATGGGAAAAAACTGAGAGCTTTTCCCCAAAGATCAGGAACATGGCAGGGCTGTCCACTATCACCCCTGCTATTCAACATAGTACTAGAAGTCTTAGCCTCCACAATTAGACAACAAAAGAAATAAAAGGCATCCAATTTGGCAAAGAAGAAGTCAAACTCTCACTCTTTGCAGATGATATGATACTTTATGTGGAAAATCCAAATGACTCCACCCTAAAACTGCTAGAACTCATACAGAAATTCAATAAAGTGTCAGGATATAAAATTAATGCGCAGAAATCAGTTGGATGTCTATATACCAACTGCAAGACAGAAGAAAGAGAAAGTAAGGAGTTGATCCCATTTACAATTGTACCCAAAACCATAAGATACCTAGGAATAAACCTAAGCCAAGAGGCAAAGAATCTGTACTCAGAAAACTACAGAATACTCATGAAAGAAAATGAGGAAGACACAAAGAAATGGAAAAATGTTCCATGCTCAGGAATTGGTAAAACAAATATTGTGAAAATGTCTATGCTACCTAGAGCAATCTACACATTTAACACAATCCCTATCAAAATACCATCAACTTGTTTCAGAGAAGTGGAACAAATAATCCTAAAATTTATATGGAACCAGAAAAGACCCCGAATAGCCAAAGGAATGTTGAAAAAGAAAAGCAAAGCTGGTGGCATCACAATTCCGGACTTCAAACTTAATTACAAAGCTGTAATCATCAAGACAATATGTTACTGGCACAAAAACAGACACATAGATCAGTGGAATAGAATACAGTGCCCAGAAATGGACCCTCAACTCTATGGTCAACTAATCTTCAACAAAGCAGGAAAGAATGTCCAATGGAAAAAAACAAGAAAACAAAAAAACAGTCTCTTCAACAAATGGTGGTTGGGAAAATTGAACAGCCACAGCTGAAAAATGAAACTGGACCATTTGCTTACATCACACACAAAAATAGACTCAAAATGGATGAAAGATCTCAATGGGAGACAGAAATCCATCAAAATCCTTGAAGGGAACCCAGGCAGCAACCTCTTCAACCTCAGCCATAGCAACTGCTTCCTAGAAACATTACCAAAGCAAGGAAAGCAAGGACAAAAATGAACTATTGGGACTTTATCAGGATAAAAAGCTTTTGCATAGCAAAGGAGACAGTCAACAAAACCAAAAGACAGCCAACAGAATGGGAGAAGATATTTGCAAATGACATATCAGATAAAGGGCTAGTATCCAAAATCTATAAAGAATGTATCCAACTCAACACCCAAAGAACAAATAACCCAATTAAGAAATGGGCAGAAGACATGAACAGACATTTCTGCAAAGAAGACATCCAAATGGCCAATAGACACATGAAAAAGTGTTTAACATCACTTGGCATGAGGGAAAAACAAATCAAAACCACAATGAGGTACTACCTCACACCAATCAGAATGGCTAAAATTAACAAGTCAGGAAATGGCAGAGGCTGGTGAGGATATAGAGAAAGAGGCACCCTCCTACACTGTTAGTGGGAATACAAGCTTATGCAGCCACTCTGGAAAACAGTATAGAGGTCCCTCAAAAAGTTGAAAATACAGCTACCCTATGACCCAGCAATTATACTACAGGGTGTTTACCCCAAAGATACAAATATAGTGATCCAAAAGGGCATGTACACCCCAATGTTTATAGCAGCAATGTCCATATTAGCCAAACTATGGAAAGAGCCCAGATGTCCATCAACAGATGAATAGCTAAAGAAGATATATATATATACACAATGGAATATTATTCAGCCATCAAAAAATGAAATCTTGCCTTTGCAATGACATGGATGGAACTAGAAGGTATTATATTAAGCGAAATAAGTCAATCAGAGAAAGACAATTATCATATGGTCTCACTGATATGTGGAATTTGAGAAACAAGTCAGAAGACTATGGGGGAAGAGAGGAAAAAATGAAATGGGATGAAACCAGTGAGGGAGACAAACCATAACAGACTCTTAACCTCAGGAACCAAACTGAGGGTTGCTTAGTGGAAGGGGGTAGGAGGGAGTGGAAGGAGGTAGGAGGCTGGGTGATGGACATTGGGAAGGGTATGTGCTATGGTGAGCGTTGTGAATTGTGTAAGACTGATGAATCACAGACCTATATCCCTGAAACAAATTATACATTCTATGTTAATAAAAAAGAAAAGAAAGAAATACCAAGTGGATACAGAAAGAGCAGGGTGTGTAAAGTTTACAAGTTAGATAATCAGATGCTGAGTAATCCAACGTTGACTCGGTTAAAGTCCACTTGCACAATATTCAGCCCTTTTCAGTTCCAGTGATAGTCCTGTCAAGAACAGAGTATGATTTGAAGCAAGTTTTCAAATCTTTTTAAAAAATTCTACTGTAAGGGACACCTGGGTGGCTCAGTCAGTTAAGCCTCTGACTCTTGATCTTAGCTCAGGTCTTGATTTCAGGGTTCTGGGTTCAAGCCCTGCTTTGGGCTGCATACTGGGCAGGGAGCATACATAAAAAAAAAATTAAAAAAATTCTAGTGTTGTAAGAATGGAGACAATCTTAGAAAAACACATTTTTTTTTAGTTAAAACTTCAGTGTTAAACCTAACAAACCAAACATACCAATATATATAAGCTATATTATATATAAGCTCTTACTTGAAAGTGCTTCCTCTGATAATTTGTGAATCCAATGTTATTTCCTGAGCCAAGCTAAGGGAGAAATGCAGTTTGCCTGTTTGACTTTGCAGGTGAACTTTAGTCCCAGTGGTTTGAATGCATACATGACACACTTGTAATTATTCACCAAATACTTCCACACCTTATATCAATAGAATAAAGTGTCACAGCTACTTTTTGTCTTTAGAGAATAAGATTGCTAAGTCTTCAATCTGTGCCAAACTGAACGTGTTCACACACTTCAATTATTGCTCATCATTGAATCTACCGTACACCACCTACCTTAATTCTACAAATAAATGAATAAAGGTAATATGAGTTTAGAATTCCATTGTAAATAAATTTTTCAAGAGTTACATATCTTGAGCACTGTGGTTGCACATTCACCTGTGGGTAGAACACTTATAGAAATAATAGGTAGTATTAAGGAGTGTGTCTTCTGTTTGGCTCTTTTACCTAAAAGGTTTATATAAGAATAAAAAAAAAGATTATTTATTCAGAGCTTGCTACAGAAAGAGAGCACCATCACTTGCATTTTGGCAGAGACTTAAAGGCAGACGGGGGAGTGGGGAAAGTTTTATAGAAAAGAAAGGCTTTCAGGTGTGCCTTGATTAGTCCGTTGGCAATAGGAAGCTGCAGGTGGGTTCACTGGACGCTGAAAATCCTATGTGATTAGCTACGGTGCATATTTGTCTTTCTCTGGTTGATCTTTAAATTAGAAGCTGGGATAAAAATTAGGAAAGTTGTCAGTTGTTGATCAAGTGCTGGCCTTTTGGGGCCAATTATTACAGGGATTACTGTTAGCTGCCTAGGTTGCTACTAGTGATTGATAGTCTGACTTTCTACAAGTCTGATTTATAGATAGCAGGCTGACTTCTGGAGCTGTTCCTGTAGAGAGTGGGTTGGTTTCCTGGGCTTGTTACTGCAGATTGTGGGTCAGAATCCTATTTTTATATACAGTCTGGCCATTTTCCATTTGCATATTCAGTTTCTTAATAACCATGAAAAATAATAACTCACTGTGACACTTTCAACATTAATCAACCTGGAGATTTTTTTTTAATTAATGGTGTTGCTTTTCTTCTTACACTAGTTAGATTTGCATCTATCTTTTGTTATTCTTTTATGCAGGGGTTATCTGAACTTCTCAATCTTTGTTAAGTTTTTTTAAAGAAAAAAAGAACAAAATATCTGCTTGAATGTAATTTTCTAAACTTATCAATCCTAATTAGATAGTTCTTTGAGTTTTATATTCGAGACCAAGAAAGGAATTCAGAAGTGGGATAAACTGCTTAAATAGAAGTGCAATCAAAATGCTTGGTGGAGACACTGACTGAAAGTGATGTTTCCAAATTTAGTTTATTTTATTTTTGTCATAAATGAAGAAACACTATGATAAAATTTTCTTTCTTCTTAAAAGTCTGATTATTGGAGATCTGGCAAGATGGCGGAGGTATAGGACGCACAGAAACACCAGGTCTCAGAAGTCCAGCTAAAGAAGCAGAAAACTACTCTAAAAGCCAGCAAACACAACAGGACAGAGAAGAGAATAAGAACAGCAATTCTAGGAGCAGAAAATCAACCACTTTCAGAAAGGTAGGAGTGGAAAAAGTGAATTTAAAGCAACGGGAAGAGAGACCCTGGGGGGAGGGGCCGGCTCCCAACAGCCGCAGAGCTGGGGAGCACAAAATCCGGAACTTCTAGTCCGCTCTGCTGAGGGACATCACTCTGGAGGATAACTGGGGGTTCGGCCCTCGGGAACAGTGTGGTTTCAGGACCCGTGGGGTCACTGAGGGACCAGGGGAGCCGGAGTGTGGCAGAGCTCCCAGGTATTGGGGCGGAGGGGCCGGCGGCAGAGAGGGAGCCATGCAGCACCGCGTGGGCCTGCCTTGGACTATAGGAACTGGGATGTGTAGTTCGTGTAGGGCTGCCATGCTTCAAGAGGGGACCCCACGGGAGGCAGCTCCAGAGATACCCCCTCCTTCCTCCTCCGGGAGGAGTGGTGCGGGAGCACGCAGCAGGAATCTGCTGGTTTGGGGACTCCAAACGGGGTCGTGCGCGCCACAGATAGAAGCGCTCTGCCATGGGCTAGCCGAGCACAGAGCGCCGGCCGCAGACAAGGGAGACAGGAGTGATAACAGCTCTCCTCTAAGGTCCT
>CM053611.1:80892130-80942048 GCA_028646535.1 Procyon lotor
AAGACATCCAAATGGCCAACAGACACATGAAATATATACAATGGAATACTATGCAGCCATCAAGAGAAACGAAATCTGGCCATTTACAACGACATGGATGGAACTGGAGAGTATCATGCTAAGCGAATTAAGTCAGTCAGAAAAAGACAATTATTACATGATCTCTCTGATATGAAGAATTTGAGAGGCAAGGAGGGAGTTTGGGGAGGGTGGGGTAGAGAAATGAAACAGGAAGGGATGGGGAGGGAGACAAACCATAAGAGACTTCTAGACTCACGAAACTGAACTGAGGGTGGTTGGGAGGCAGCAGGGTAGGGATGGGGTGGCTGGGTTGTGGACATTGGGGAGGGTATGTGCTGTTAAATGCTGTGAAATGTGTAAGCCTGACGATTCACAGACATGTACCCTGGGGCAAATAATACATTATATGTTAATAAAAATTAATTTAAAAAAAAAACAGTAGAAGGGTCTGCTTATGCTCTCTCTATTAAACAAAAAAACAAACAAATAAATAAATAAAATCTTAAAAAAAAAAGTCTGATTATTGTGGGGCACAATGGTGGCTCAGTTGGTTAAGCAACTGCCTTTGGTTCAGGTCATCATCTAAATCCTGAGACCAGCCAGTGTGGGGCTCCCTGCTCAGCAGGGAGTCTGCTTCTGTCTCTCCTCCCCCTCTCTCTTCTCATGCTCATTCTCTCTCAAATAAATAAATAAGATCTTAAATAAATAATAAAAATATGATAATGGTATAATCCTGAGAGGATAAAAATTTTAGATGAAATATTTAAAATTTAAGTAAAACATCGTCTTCCATTTTTGTCATCAAAGCATGATTAGACAAAAGGAGGAGATGACACAAAGAATGAAGCATGTATAATTCAGTCAGTTGAGTAGAAATTTTGCTTCTTTCCGGATTATTTCCATCAGAATCACAGATTTCTAAGGTGAGAGATTTTATTTATTTGTTTGTTTAAATAATTTGAAGTTAATGAATATCAAGTACCACAAACTCAGTGGTTTAAAACAACAGAAATTTATTTTCTCATGGTTCTGCAGTCTGGAAATCTGAAATGGCCACATTCACAGGGCTATGCTTCCTGTGAAGGGTCTAGGGAAGAATATTTTCTTGCCTTTTCTAGTGTCTGGTAGTTGTCAGCCATCCTTGTCATTCCTTTGTTGATGGCACCATAATTCCAATCTTTGCCTCAGTCTTTACATGACTTTTTCCCCTGTGTTTGTATATGTCTTTGTACCCCAAATTTCCTCTTTTCGCAAAGACACTGGTTTTTGGATTAGGATCTGTCATAATCCAGGACGACTTCTTGATTACATCTGCAAATATCCCTTCCTAAATAAGGTCACATTCACAGGTACAGAGAGTTAGGATGGCAACATATCCTTTTGGGGGACAATTCAACTCACATCATTGATTGTCTCAAGTGTTAGCATCTGCTAATATTAGATTTTCCTATGGAGAGCTTTATCCTTTCAGTTTAAAGCTTTCATTCTGATCAATGTTCCGGTATTTATAAAATTTTCAGTCTGAAAGGGTCTTAAGATATATAGATAGATATCCATATCACTTTTTGTTATCCTCATCAAATGCCAGGCACTGTTCTAAACACTATATATATATCTGGTGAAAAAGTTATATATATAATCAGATAACCAGATTATATAAACTATATAACCAGATATATATAACTGGTGAAGAAGCAACTCATAAAGGCTTGAAGTAGAGTGATCACAAAGAGGACAGCCCAACCCCCCATCCTCCCCACCGCGTCCTTGAGCCCCAGTTCTCAGTGTCCGTGGCCTTGGGCCCTCTCCCCCAAAATAGAAGTCACCCTCAGGCCCCCCAGCACCTTTCCCGGGGGTGCACAAAGTAAATGCTGGACTATAGGATTCTCTTGTCATCTTTCCACCTTCACTTGAGCTCTGCTTCCCCCACCCTCAGATGAAACAAAGCAGCTCAGGGCTTTCCTACACCTTTTCTGGGTCCTCAGGCTGGCTCCCTGACCACAGAGCTGTCCCTAGGCCTGAGCCCCAACTCAGGCCTAGGGACATGTTCTTACACGGGAGTTCAAAGAATGTTCGTATTCACTCCAAGACATGGGAAAACCTAGTTCTCTACCTCCCCCAGTCCTGCCTAGCATCAGCACTGTAGCCCAGCACCCCCTTACACACACACACACACACACACACACACACACACACACAGCAGGGAGAGGCTCAGGGGCAGTTGAATGGAGAGTGGTGCCAACATCTCATCACACCACAAACTTATATATATAAGTATATATATATAATTATATATATATAATTATATATATATAATATATACATAATATATATGTGTATATATATATAATTGTATATATATGTATATATATAAATGTATATAAATGTATAAATGTATATATATATATATAATTCTCTAAATTTTCACAAAGATTCTCTCTGTTCAGTACCATTATTACTCCCATCTTATATAGGAGGTAACTGTTATGAACCAAATTACTTCAATTTGATTGTTCACGATTATTGAATTGTTTTAGGTAGCTATAATTAAATATCATTGAGAGTCAACTTTGATCCAGGTGGCATGAATTATAATGAACTTAAGTCTCCAAGTGAATTTTGTCTCATAGTTAAAAGCAAATAGGTACACAAAATTCTGGTACATGCAAAGTAATGGAGAGTAACACAGAGCAGATAAATGATTGCCCATAGTGCCAAAAGTTACCTTTAATATGTACATTTTATGTAAATGAGACCTTAATAAGTTGTTAAAGAAAACAGTCCTAAAGTGTTCTTTCTAAATTTGAGAAGAGAGCAACCAGAGGAAACAGAGGAAAGATTGTTAGTCCTCTAGGACTACAAAATCCCACAGACTGGGTAGCTTCGACAACAGAAGTGCATTTTTCTCATATTTCTGGAGGCTAGAAGTCCAAAATTAAGGTGTCAACATGCTTGGTTTCTCCTGAGGCCTCTCTCCTTGGCTTGCAGATGGCTGCCTTTTTTATCTTCATCCCAGTCTCTTCATGTGTATTGTCTGTGTTCTGATCTCCTTTCCTTATAAGGACACCAGTCGTTTTGGATTAGGGCCCACCCTAATGACCTCATTGTAATTTAATCACATCTTTAAAGGCCCTATTTCCAAAAAGTCCTATTCTGAGGTATTGGTGTTTAGGGCTTTAACGTATGAATTTTGGAGATGATTCAATTCATAACAAAGATAAAAACTCGTGTTTTCTGCTCCCTCCCTATTCTTCTCTCATAAAGAAAGCTCTGAAAGAATAATCCTCAAACATCAACCTGATCACTAAGCAATAAATATTTCTGACAATGCCAACCATGTTTACTTTGGAATTAGATGATCAAGTTATCAATAATTATATGTCACACTGAAATGCCTGAATCTATATATCTTATAAATCACACTCCACTACACATGCCAAAATCATTGGATCAGACTGATTTATAAATGTTTACCTTCACAGCTTCCCAGCACAGCAGCTTATCAATCTGATCAAATAATATATTCCTACAGGGAATTTCCTCTTTGAATCTGCCTCCTCACTCAAATATTTCAGCTAATTTATGCATATTTGCCACTGCTTTGTGTTTAGCCCTATTCTACTTCATGTGCAACCAGGACATTATCTCATCTGGTATTTCCCTGTGTTTTATAATCTTCTCCTTTGCAATATGCAACATGAAACTCTTTTGAACTCCCTCTTAGAATTCCCTTTGCTGAGTCTCCCTGCCGCCCTCTGATTCCCACTCTTCTCAAGGAAGAAAGTGTTCTTGGTTCCTACTTGTAGAAGAGGGTAATCAGTGGAAAATCCCTTATTAGGTCACTGCTATTTCTACCAGTGAAAAGACTTAATAACTGCGGGGGTACAATGACACAAAAGCCTATGGACACTCAGTCTCTCTCTGAAAATGTGCCCTAAGAGAAAGTCTGTGAGTCATTTCATGTACAGTAATGGCAGCCTGTCACTTGCCTAACTGACATATGTCAGGCTGTACCAAGGCCAGAATTCTCAAAGTCATTTATAGGACCATCCCAGCATGTGTCCCAGGACTGAGTCTTTTCTAAAATATCTCAGTGCCTTAGACAAAGAACAGGAATAAAAGATAATGGATTAGGAGAGGTAAAATAAGGCCCATGAATTCTTTTCCCCAGGGATCAAGATTGCAGAAGGAAACTGTTATTCACTGTTTGCCTTGCCATTCACTGCCTCAGCAAGTTTTATGCCTCAGTTTCTTCACATGAGTTGTTAACATTCCTGAAACAGTATGTCATACAGAACTAAAGGTGGTAATGACCTTGAACATATGGAAGTTTATTATAAATTCTCTGTGCATTCCACACACTAGTGAAAATAATACTTATATTCTCTATGAATGCCATGCAGAATCTCCAAAAGAACTGCAGTTCTTATAGCCAGAAATTAGTAGAGGCAATCTCAGTCTGATGAAAGAATAGTAAATTAAGCCAAGAGACGGGGTGAAAAGTGTTTTATTTGTTTTGTTTTGATTTTATCTGCAAAATTCAGCTACTCTATCTACCTTTTTATAGTTCCCCAAATTTTCATAAAACAATTTTGAGCAGATAAGAAAACTTTTATAGTTGATATTTTTATGTAACACTATAGAAGATAATTCCCTGGGTGGCATTTTTTCTCCTATATCAAGGGTTTTTTAACCGTAATCTCTATTTTTTTCCCCTTCAGAGATCTCGGGTGGTATGAGGATCAGACCAATAAAATTTAACAGAAACGATTTCAGGTAATTCAGTTAATTAACTCCTAGAAGCCTAAGACACCCAAACATCCCCTGTTCCCAGATTTTATTTCTCTTGTTATGATATTTTTGAGCCTCTATTTTGATATTCACAGGAAAGATGCTAACATCAAAATATATCCAAAGTTGTCCAAAGTTGCAAATTAATAACACATTATAATACCATATTATTATGATTGAATTGAATTAAAGTCTGTACACTGTTTCATTGACTTTATTTCATTGACTTAAAAAGCCTGAAGTCAGGGTAAAGTCATTCCCAGAATGTATAACTTTTAAACATTACCAGTCAAACATGTGATAGAATTTTTTCTTACGAAGTTTTTCCTTGTAAACCTAGTTTCAAGTTCTAAATAAAGCTTGGAGGTAGAAAAGATCAGCAAATGTTTTAAGGAAGACTCTAAAAATTTTGTTAGAGCTACCTGGTAATTTCAGGATATTTGTGTAGTCCATTCAACATCCTACCCTCCTGGAACATTTCATACCCTTTTCTTTTTTCTTGAATTTAAAAATATTTCTTGCCTTATTCTGTGCTTATGAAATTGATTCCTTTTCCAATTAGGAGATAAAAGGAATCAGAAGAGTGCGGTTCTTTATTTCAGCCTCTACTACCCTGCATCCATCTGTTTGAATAGGCTTTATTTCCTTGTAACCAATGGACAAAGGAAGAACCTGTCTTGTTCATGGCCAGCCTTTCTTGTCCACCAAAGGACATTGCTTCAGTAATTTCTCCCTCTCCATCACTATCAATTCTCTCCCCTTCACTAGATCAGTCTTATCAAAGCATAAACATATTGTAGTATATCCACCTAAAATAAGAAGTAATTTACTTTTCAAAAATCCGATTCACTCTAACTTCCTTTTGAGCTCCTATCTCATTTCTTTCATCCTCTTTACAGCAAAATTCTTCAGTAGTGTTGCCTTCTTTGCTCTCTCCTCTTCTATTTTTTTTTTGTCTTGTTTTGTTTTCTCTAACTCACTATAATCAGATCTTCATTCCCATTATGCCTTTGGAATTGCTTTTGATACCACTTGTCATATTCATTCGTTCAATAATGCATCCAACAAAAATTTTGAGCACATACTATATGTCACCTGTTTTCCAAGGCAATGAGAGAGCCTCAGGATCACATTTTTCTTTCCTTCTACACTGGGAATAAAATTTTTAACTCTCCTTGAGAGTATAGCTGGATATATCTTGGTATACTTTTAACAAAATTACACAGATGAGCAAATCTTATGACCACTCAACATTCTGTTCATCAGAGGAGATAAGAAGCGTAGCCACTCCAAAACAGATGCAGGGTATCTTGACCAGTGAGTACACTTAGTTGTGGGGCACTGCCCTTGACCTGAGTCCCGCAGTCACACCCTAAATCTCTGTAAATTACACACACATCAAACATACAAAGAATCGCAATGCAGATTTCTTTTAATCAACTTTATCTCCATCACTTCCCCAGACTCCAAGACTACATGCTTAAGTGCTAAATGGCTTATAGACATTGAATGTCTTAGGTTATATGACATTTTCCTCCCATTTCTCCTTTCAAGCACCATGACTATATACACTTCAGATTCCCTGATGACTACGGCTTCCCTTCTTATAATGATCTTTTATTACTTTTCTTGAAAATTCTTATCAAAAATTTTTCAGTGGCTAGTCTAGATAGAGGAAGAAATTGGATAATTCCTTTGGGCACCAAGATGCTGCTTCAGGAAGATATTTATGGTCTTTTCGAAGATAGACTTTCCTGAGGAATTTATAAGGGAGAAGATAGATGTCTTCCCTCCTGCTTCTCAAAGGGATAGATTTTTCCCAAATATGGTTTTAAAAATGGAAATCACCTATTTAATCTTTGGTAACAAGTAATTTGGGCCCTAAATCTCAGTTGTTGATTTTTTTTAAGGTTTGTTTGTTTATTTATTTATTTATTTGTTTGTTTATTTATTTATTTATTTATTTTTGACAAAGAAAGCACAACCAGGCGGAGCTGTAGAGGGAGAGGAAGAAGCAGGCTCCCCACTGATCAGGGAACCTGATGAAGGGCTTGATTTCAGGAACCTCGGATCATCACCTGAGCCAAAGGCAAACATTTAACCAACTGAGGCACCCATGCACCCCTCTCAGATCTTTTATATGATAAACTATAATGATCACTTTTATATGCTTGCTGCAGTTGATATCACTTTGTAATTTCAGTGACAGGTATGATCTGACCTAAGAAAGGCATTGTCTTTGACTAGTCTAGTGGGGGCAACTGGGTAAGAATAACCCCTCCATCCAGACACCTCAAAGCCTGGTCTGAAGAGCATCCTCTTTTTAAAGATTCCAAATTTAAACCACTTATTGGGCCAACTGGTCATCTGTATCTATTAAGAAAAACATAAAGTGAAAGCTTCTCTGGAAAAATAATAATGAAGCTATCAACATAACATGCAGTAAGATGTTACATGAAACAATCACAAAGAATTGCTTTGATTAGAATTATGAACACAAAAAAATAACAAAACTACAATTACAGAGTTCCTTCTATTGTGTAACTTCAGAGCCTTATAACCAACAATAACAACACATTTTCCAGTGAGGTATTTATCTCTAGGCTGGTTACCAATAGGTAGTATTATCAGTGTTTTTCAATCCTAGTTCTTTTTTAACTCCTTCAAATGGAAAAAAGTCAAGCATTTGATATAAAGCAACCTTTAGAAATATTTAAAACAGGTTTTCTCCTCGGCAAAGTAGTAAAAGATTTGAATCTTCCTAGCATACCTCTCACAGTTTATGCTGGCAACAACGCAATTTCAAACAGCAGATGGTTACTTGCATATCACAGATAAGTGGAGGAAAAAAAGCTAGCGATACACCAACTGGGATTGCAGGTCTGGGAAAACTTGTAAATTTCAGCAAAGCCTATGGAGATTGAATGTTTATGAGTGAGGAGGAAAGGAAAAGTGAACAGGAGACAAAAACTTATAAAGAAAAAAAGAGGAAAGGAAAAATTAATATGGCAGGTGGTCTGGGCTTGTTACTCTTCCCTGCGGAAAGAATAAATGGATTTGATAATTTTGTTGCTGCATAATATGTACACCATCAGAAGAGTGCAGCAAGGACACAGAGTTCTGTAATGAGGCAGAGAGAGACTCATTTGTGTTTACTGCTGAGAATATCAGAACATTTCATTCACTGGACGGCTCCCCTCTGCATACACAATCAAGCCCATGCTCCTCGCCTTAGCTTTCTTTTCTTTTCTGTTGATCCTAGTGGGTTGTTTTTTTCTCATTTCATCATTAACCTATACCGATTATACAAACTTATTAATAAATATATCACCTCTGTAGTGTGTGGCTAGTGCTGTAATTGGCTCACAGTCTTTACCAAACATCCTCATATGTGAATAAGATTTGAAACAAATTATAAAGGCTATAGAGTTTATTATATTTTAGGGCAGTTCAGAATGATCTCCTAGAGCTCATTTGATATGTGATGCCCATTTTGTTATTTAATCTATATGTTTCTCTCATCTGCAAACAAGGATAATTATAGGATCTATCGCAAAGGTTTGTTGTGAATATTTCAGGAGTAAACAAGCGCTGGATAGAGCAAGCACCTTGTTGGTTACTTGGTGTTACCGTGGTAATAGGATTTACTATGTGTGAGTAACACTATAGACCACTATGGAGACTTTTATCTCTTTAAAGACTTGTTTCCCTTCTTCTACCCTCCCAGTGCAGCAGATAATTTTTTAAAAATAAGTGTAGCTAGCATTTAGGATTTATCATGTGCCAGGCTCTATTCTGAATGCTTTATAAGTATTCACACATTTCCTTCTCACAAAGAGGCTATGATGAAGATACTGATACTGATAGTATCCCTTTTTTAGATGTGAGGAAATGAAGGTACAGAGAAGTGAAAACAATTGTCCTGGGACAGCGTAGTTAAAAACTGGAGGAGCTCAGCCTCCGACCCAGGCTGTCTGGCTCCAGGGTCTACACCCTTTACCACTTCTCTACATTGCTCTCTGTACTTATTCCACATCACCCGATTTCTGTCTCAGCATTTCATTCGATCCCTGGCTCAGCTGGCTTCTCACCTGATCTTTAACTTCATGACTTGGCATAGGCTCTTGTCTTATAATTCTCTTCTTCCTTTCAAGTACCTTCCATCTCTCCCACTTCACTGACTTTTCAACAGCTTTCCAAACAACCAGGTTTCTTTTGTATTTAAAATAAATAAACTAGATATCTTCCTTAATATTATTGTGTCTTGGAATATTTAACTTCTCCCTTTTCTGTTTATATTGAATTTCATGAAGACAAGGATCATGCCAGCTGTCAGCAATGGTAACCACATTCTCTTTGTCCCTTCCTCGTCTACTGTCACCACTCCAATGGAAATGCTTTTTGAAAGTAACCGTGATCCAGGGAAATCTAAAAGACTCTCTTGGTTCTTTCCTGCATGACCTTTGAGAAGACAGCCCACAAAAGCAGCTATTTTCAGCAATGAATAAATGAGGATAAACACTAGGGGAAACAGTATAAAAGACTTCCTTAAAAACATTTGTGTTCTTTGTTTTACGTCTATTTATTAGCTTTTCATGAATTACTCATGATTTCTCAGGACTTAAATGTTTCACTCTTTTATATGAATTTTGCCAGTATCTTTGGAATAACTATTCATACTCTACATTTAAAGGATTATTTTTGTTCATGATTTTGACATTTCCTTAGCATTTTTCTGTTGCCTTAAACTCTAACAATCTTACAAAAAAAATCTTTGCAAATAATGTAGGTAATTAGCATAATAATGTCTGTGGCCCTCCATTTCTTAAAAGAACTAACATTTAAGAATTAGTAGTACAGGTTGTCATTAAACTGTAATAATCACCTATGGACTTTTCAGGTAACTAATTTTAAAATATTCGTGGTTTGATATATTGTATTGTTTCAAAAGATATCTATATATACATATAGATATATAGTTAAAACATTTTTTTAACATTCTCTAGTGACTTAGATCCTGAGTTAAATTCTGCATCTCTGAAAGAGTATTTCTTGATTGAACTGGCATTCACGCAATGCCATTTCCTGACTCGGTTTTAGGCTAAGCTTTTTAAGGGCATCTTTGTATCCCTCAGAATACATAGCACAATGTCTGATATAGAATAAGAACTAAATAATTGTTTGTTGAATAAATGCATAAATTGATGGTGGGCTGAAAAGGAATAGGAGGCTATTTTCAGTCTCTCTTCCTTCTCATCCCCATGTTTCATTTAAAAATGATATGGTAAAAAAAATAATAATAAAAAAATAAAATAAAAATGATATGGTATTCCAGGAGAAGAATCCTGGAAGTTGAACTAATAAAATTGATAAACCCCTAGCCAGACTTATCAAAAAGATAAGAAAGAACCCAAATAAATAAAATCACAATTGAGAGGAGAGACCACAATCAACACCCCAGTAATACAAATAATTATAGGAGAATATTATGAAAAAATTACACATCAACAAATTGGGAAATCTGAAAGAAATGGATAAATTCCTAGAAAAATATAAACTACCAAAACTGAAACAGCTAGAAATAGAAAATTCGAACAGACCCATAACCAGCAAGGAAATTCAATCAATAATCAAACATCTCCCAACAAATAAAAGTCTGAGACAGATGGCTTCCCCAAGAGAATTCTTCCAGACATTTGAAGAAGAGTTAATACCTATTCTCAAACTGTTCTAAAAAATAGAAATGAAAGGAAAATTTCCAAACTCATTCTATAAGGCCAGCATTACCTTGATTCCAAAACCAAGGACCTCACTAAAAAGAATTATAGGCCAATGTCCCTGATGAACATGGATATAAAAATTATCAACAAAATCCTAGCAAATCCAATCTAATGGTACATTAAAAGAGTTATTCACTATGAGTTATTCACCTGTGTAGTTCAGTTGGTTGGGCATCTAACTCTTGATTTGGGCTCATGTCTTAATCTGGGGTCATGAGTTCAAGCCCTGCATTGGGCTCCATGCTGGGCATGTACTTTACTCAACAACAACAAAAAAGAACTATTCACCATGATCAAATGGGATTTTCCTGACCTGCAAGTGTGGTTAAATATTAAAAAATCAATCAATGCAGTACACCACATTAATAAAAGAAAGGATAAGAACCATATGATCCTTTCAATAGATGCAGTAAAAGATTTGACAAAATATAGCATCCATTCTTGATTAAAAAAAAAAAACCTCAACAAAGTAGGAATAGTGGGAACATACCTCAAAATCATAAAGGCCATATATGAAAGACCCACAGCTAATATCATCCTCAATGGGAAAAAACTGAGAGCTTTTCCTCTAAGGTCAGGAATAAGACAAGGGTGTCCACTCTCACGACTGTTATTTAATGTAGTACTGGAAATCCTAGCCTCTGCAATCAGACAACAAAAAGAAATAAAAGACATACAAATCAGCAAGGAAGAAGTAAAACTTTCACTATTTGTGAATGACATGATAGTCTACTTAGAAAACTGGAAAGATGGGGAGCCTGGGTGGCTCAGTGGGTTAAGGCCTCTGCCTTCATCTCAGGTCATGATCTCAGGGTCCTGGGATTGAGACCCGCATCAGACTCTCTGCTCAGAGGGGAGCCTGCCTCCCCCTCTCTCTCTCTGCCTGCTTCTCTGCTTACTCATGATCTTTCTCTCTCTGTCAAATAAATAAATAAAATCTTAAAAAAAAAACAACTGGAAAGACTTCACAAATAATTACTAGAACACTACATAAATTCAGCAAAGTTGCAGGATATAAAATCAAACATACAGAAATCTGTTGCATTTCTATACATTAATAATGAAGCAGCAGAAATATAAATCAAGGAATTGATCCCATTTACAGTTGCACCAAAAATCATAAGATATTTAGGAATAAACCTAATCAAAGAGATAAAAGATCTATACTCTGAAATCTTCAGAATACTGATGAAAGAAATGGAAGAGGACACAAAGAATGAAGAAAATTCCATATTCATGGATTGGAAGAACAAATATTGTTAAATTGTCTATACCATCCAAAGCAATTTACACATTTAATAAAGTCTCTATCTAAATAACATCAGCATTTCTCACAGAGCTAGAACAAATAATCTTAAAGTTTGTATGGAACCACAAAAGACCCCAAGTAGCCAAAATAATCTTGAAAAAGAAAAGCAAAGCTGGAGGCATCACAATTGTGGACCTCAAGCTATATAACAAAGCTGTAGTCATTAAGACAGTATGGTACTGACACAAAAACAGACACATAGATCAGTGGAACAGAATAAAAAACCCAGAAATGGAGCCACAAATGTATGGTCAACACATTTTTGGCAAAAGAAGAATGAGTAGACAATTGAAAAAAGACAGCCTCTTCAACAAATGGGAAAACTGAAGAGCAACATACAGAGAATGAAACTGGACCACTTTCTTACACTATATACAAAAATAAATTCAAAATGTATGAAAAGCTTAAAGGTGAGATAGGAAACCATCAAAATCCCAGAGAAGAACACAAGCAGCATCATTTGACCTTGGCTGTGCAACTTCTTACTAGACAGATCTCTGGAAATAAGGAAACAAAAGCAAAAAGAAACTGTGGGGACATCATTTAAAATTTTATGAATCAGAAGCTGGCAGCTGAAGCATAGTATTTGAAACTCTGTACTAAAATATTCCATAAAAAGATACGTTATGAGCTTAGAACAGTTCCTGGCATATGGTAAGCACTCAATAGATATCAGATATTACTTTTCAAATATTAGGATGGCGAATTATATACTCTTTTATTTTAATTATATTTATATAGTTCATATATAAATTTTTCAGATGCTCTCAATTTTAATATTAAATAATTAATTTTTATAAATTATGTATTGAAAAGCTAACGTATATGGGATTCTATGAAGAGGATAATAAGGTTTATAGCATCATAGTGAATTATAAAAATATGGTAAGCATTCCAGTCATGGCTTGTTGTTGTTTTTTATAAAATAAATTAATTAACTGTCCTGTAAGAAAATTTAACGGTCATTCACTTTTTTCCTACTAGATAAAATAGAAAAAACACTTCTTAAAACCTTAAGCAGATAGCAATTGTTATTAAAATAACTTCAGAGATTTAAAACAAACTATTAATATAAATATAATATATATGGGAGCAATTTAAATGTGATGATAATAATAATAATAATAATGTGTTATTTGCCCCAGAAACAGTATTATTAGCCACAACTAAAACAAAAAGCAACTACCATAATTTCCACTGTTTAGCATTATAAAATAAGTTATATATAAGCCAGTCTTACTCAGTTTCAGGTGTGGTACTAAGTTCTTTTTTTTTTTTTATTAATTATTTATTTGAGAGAGAGACAGAGAAAGTGAGAGCACGCACAAATGAGGAGGAGAGGGAGAAGCAGGCTTTCTGCTGAGCAGGGATCCCGATGCGGGACTCCATCCTAAGACCCTGGGTTCATTACCCGAGCCAAAGGCAGACGCTTAACTGACTGAGCCACCCAGACACCCTGGTACTACGTTCTTTATATGAATTGTAGCTTTTGATCTTCATGACAAGCCCAGAAGGCAGATTAAGTTATTTAATTTTTCAAGCAACAGAATTGAGGCTTACAGAATAATATGGTTTATCTCTCTGCTCTTCTCAAACCCCACTAAAATTCAAACAGGCATAGAAGGAGATCAAAAAACAGAAGTCTATCTATTATAAGAAATGCCTAAGAAAATGCAGTTGAACATCAGTCCATCGGTTTATCAACATCGGTTTCTGTTAGTGAGAGATTTGGGGGAAAGACTTGATATTATGTGTGCTAGAATTTTATTTTCCTTCCCACTCCTCCAAATTGAGGGACTCTTTAAAAGGACTCTGACAGTTTATATTTCTAAAGAGAACCATGAATGGTATGTACCATCACTCTCAAAAAGGGCTTTTGAATAAAAAACTAGCTGAAGAGGCCTGAGGAAGCAATATATAAGATGGTGTGCCAGTGTAATTTAATGATCACCAGACACTACCCTGCTCCTGCTTCTGCCTCCCCTCAAATTTTTAAAAGCTCTGATTTGTAGCATTTGCCAATTTCCATTATGTAAATGTTTCCACTGTGGTGGATTTCAAGTTACCACCAGAGGTTACCAAACACAGAATTGGGAATTGATGCAGTTTGCTTTCTTGAGCCCTAGGAATAAACTGCATTCCTGTAGTAAGCATTACCTTGCAACACTGAAATGCCAGCAGGAGATACTGTTGGAGGAAAAAAGATTTCATGGGGGGGAAAAGCCAGCATCCAATACAAAGACCCAATATTAAGTGTCTACTGAATCTATCACGTAAGACCATTTTTGCCTCTTCACCAATCCTCTACTCGCCAGTACCTGACATTTTGGAGACCAGAAAGTTGAGTTAAGAAGTACCAGAGAGTGGGGCACCTGGGTGGCTCAGTTGTTAAGCATCTGCCTTTGGCTCAGGTAATGATCCCAGGGTCCTGGGATCAAGCCCCATGTGGGGCTCCCTGCTCAGCAGAAAGCCTGGTTCTCTCTCTCTCCCACTCCTCCTGCTTATGTTCCTTCTCTCCCTATGTCTCTCTGTCAAATAAATAAATAAAATCTTTTTATTTCAAACATTCTATAATTTTTGAAATTAATATAAAATACGTGTTAGTTATTGTTTCGTGGTAACCAATGAGAAGAACACTGTCTCTTTAACAATTCATTGGGACAAAGCCTACTAGCTCTTACATTCATTCTGTGGTCTGAAATCTGAGTCATTTGTGTAGTAGGCTTATTCTTGATCACATGTATTTTGGAATTTCCTTATTCACGCTCTTGATGTACTTACCTCCCAAACTTGCTACAAGCGTAGTTTTCCACAACTCAGTTGTGGAAACTAACACTATCACTTTATAGTTGTTCTGGCCAAAAACATTAGCATCATTCATGACTCCTTTGCCCACACTTCACATTTATTCTGCCAGGAATCTTGCTGACTTAGCCCATAATATATGTGGAATCTGACCCTTTTACTAGGTCCAAACCATCTGAAATAGTTACAAAATTGATATTCCTATTTCTACCTTGCCCTTTTACTGGTTTTTTTTTTCATGATAAACATTACCTTCTTACAAAAAAAACATTAGTCACTTTCTAAAGATTATATTTTCTTGTTCAATGGCTATCTCCTCCACTAAAATGAAAATTCCCCAGGACAGCATCTTTCTTTTTTTTTTTTGTTGACTGATGTATCAGTGTTCCTTAAAACAGTACCTGGCTTACAGTAGGCACTCTTTAAATATTCACTGAATGTATAAATGCTTTTACATGTATATGTATGTGTATAGTTATGTGTCACATATACATACATATATGTGTGTATGTATGTGTGTGTACATTATTTACATTATAATTTATTCTTTTGGTAGACTGATTGCAAATATATTATTTCGGATCTTATTAAACATAATATTTGTTCTTTCAAAATCCCATTCTACAAAAAAAAATCATATTTTAACTTGTATCTATAAATTTTAAATCAGCCTTTTAATGAAGACAGCAGAAAATTAGCACTCACAGACTATGGGAAAATAATAAAGGAATGGACTTATGTTGCTTCTGAATATATCCACAAAAAACAGCATGCTGCTTGTGTTATTTAACAGAAGCTTGAGTAAACTAACCTCCTCATTCAAAAATATTTTTAAATATGTACTGCGTGCATGTTTTTATGAACCGTTTTGTTTGTGCGTTTGTATGTGCCCCCAAATTAATGAGACATGGACATTGCTCTTAAGGCTCTAATAAATATTTGAATTGTATTTAATGTAAAAATAATTATATATGTGAGTCATAGTGTTAACTCAGTCATTAGTCTACCACTACTATATACACAGTGTTATAGCTACTCAAAGAAAAGAGAAATACAGAGTTTTGTGTTTTATTTCCTTATTGTGCTGCTGTGATGGAGAAAAGAAAGGAAATTTTTTCAAATTGGAAAAGTTTTCTTTCTGTTTTGAAATAAAATATCTGTAAAAGAAAATTAAAATTTCATACAGCAATTAAGGACATTTTGGAAGTATTCTCTTTTTTTAAATTCAAAGCTATTGTACTTTGAAACATGAGATGGTTAAATTTTTATAACATGAGGGACTACAGAGGTTTGTTTTTATTGAACATTATATTATGGCGATTTCAACGAAAAACATCCAAGCCAGGCACTAATTAACTGCATATCAAAAGGGCCACCCATATGAAAAGAATCTTAAATACCCCTGGAATTAAGGTAATTTATGTTCATGATTAAATGTATGAATAATTAGCCCATCCCCAAATTATAGAATGAAGAATGTAAATTCATGTTACAGAAACAATGATCTCTGGTAGCATTTACATTTAACTATAAAAGACATGGTGAAATATATTTGTATTTTTGAAAGCTAGTCTAATTATTCTAGACTCAAAATTCATAGTTAATTCACTTGTCAATTTCTGGATATAAATTTTATTCATTTGTTCCTTAACATATCTGTTTCTAGAAAAGAAAAAAAAAACAGCTATGCCCTAAGATATGCTTTGCTCCGCCAAATGAAAATCTTGCAAATTCAAAATATTTGGAAAGTTTTCCCTAATTCCATTTTCCCCGTTCCCATAGAATATATTCCATTTCCCTACTATTTATTTTTCTTTTATTCTTGACATTTTACCTCCAACCTCTTACAAATTTCCCTGCGTTTGCTACCCATATGACTTACTTTTAATATTTTTAATTTAGCTTTATATATTGTTACATATTAATGTATCCACTGGCTTTTAACTTAGAAGAGTGAAAACTTTTATTTATTACACTGACGTCATTTATAAATATCCAGTGGTGTGCTGGTTAACTGGATCTCAAAAGAAAAAAAAAATACTAATTTATACTGTTTGCCAATTTCTCTAGTGTAAATATTCCCAGTTTGCTGATTTCAAGTTACCAAACCAGCTGGCAAAATTCCCAAATATTTAAGAATAGAAATTCACACACTGGTAATCGCTGACTCAAGCACACACTGCAGATATTCAACTATCTCTATTTAGAATATTTTAAGTGACCTGTAACTACTTCATGAAGTAGCCCATGTATTGATGGACAGTTCAAGTTTTTTAAGAAATTTCTCTTATGTTGACCCTACATCTTTTCCCATGAAATTTGCCCCTGGATTGGCATTAATCATGATTCAAAAGCTATACAATGTAAATAGAAACCCTTTGCCATATGACAGTTGTTCAGACTTCAAGGAAGCTTCTGCAAGTGTCTATTTTCCTAGGTTAAACCCAGATCCTTCCTTTTTTTTGTTTTTTTTTTAAAGATTTTTTATTTATTTATTTGATAGATCACAAGTAGGCAGACAGGCAGGCAGAGAGAGAGAGGGAAGCAGGCTCCCTGCTGAGCAGAGAGCCTGATGCGGGGCTCGATCCCAGGACCCCGAGATCATGACCTGAGCCGAAGGCAGAGGCTTTAACCCACTGAGCCACCCAGGTGCCCCAAACCCAGATCCTTCTAACTGTTCTTCATATCTCAGGGTTTCCATAGTCTTTAACAACTGATCCTTAGGGTGTTCTGTAATTAACTATCAATGGGGTCTAGAAATTAACACATAACTCCAGTTGTGGTCTGGCTAAAACAAACAGTCAGAGAATTATTAATTTGCTTTCCCCGGGCCACTATAATTTTGCTAGTGCAGTTTGAGGATTCATTAGATATTTCTGGCTGCCACATCACACAGTTGGCTTGTATAGAATTGTAAAACCAACTTTATCCACCCAGGTGTTTACTTTTACCTAAAAGGCAGTTAGGCCAGTTTTCGATCATTCTGTGCTTGTCCAACTAATTTCTGAACCTAGGTGTAAGAATTTACACTAATACCTCTTACATTCCATCCTATTAATTAGGCTCTTCTTTTCAAACAATACAATTGAATCCATAGCCCAACAATCCTTCTCATCTTTATGTTTATGATACTTTCAGGGATAAAAGCATGCTTTCCCTCTTTTCACTCAAACTAAAAATAATCTAAAATGGTAATGATGAGAAAAACGAATTGAATGCCTTCTTATAGGAAGCAGGATTTGGAAAAACCTGAACTTTAGATCTTTTCGTTTTCTCTTATTCCCTTTTCCTCCCCTGATGTCCATTATTCTGAAATGAAGAACTGTAACTCAGAAAACACAATTAAGTTTTTTTATATCATCTAGATGGACTTAATTCCAAGTGTATCTTTGTCTTCAAAATGCATTTTTTTTTTTCAGTTAAAGAGATGAGAACTGCACCTATATGATCCAAATTCCCTGCCCCAAATCCTTCAGGCTTCAAAGTTACTAGAGGTATAATTCATGCTCCTTTTTGAGTTCTCACTCATTTTCTCATGACTCTAACAGCTTGAGCTTTTTCTAGGTTTTGGCAGATTCCTCCTTATCTCAGATAAGAATTTCTTAGAAGATAACACCCTTCCCAATAAGCTGTGGGGAAAGTTTACATAACCAATTCTCTGTACTTCAGGAGAAAATCACTTGTACTTACTCTAAGCCTTTTCTCAAGGAAATGATACTACTCTTTCTTTACTTATTGCACATTGCACTTTTTATTTTGCACAAGTCAATGTAAATATATACTTGTAAAGGCCTATGTTGTCATATGCTTCTGTGGATGTGTGGTAAGCTTATTTCCTTAACTCCTTAAAATCAGGATCTGTTTTCATTATCTTAAGGCCCACAAAGAACTGAAATTGCTTAACAGGTTTTTGTTAATGTGTTAACATATGCATCTTTTAAAAAAAGATTTATTTGTTTATTTGAGAGAGAGAATTTGCGCTGGAGAGAAAGCATTGGGGGAAGGGCAGAGGGAGATGGAGAGAGAGCATCATGCCTACTCCTCCCTGAGTGTGGAGCTCTACAGAGGGCTGGATCCCAGGACCCTGAGATCCTGAACTGAGCCAAAACCATCTCTACTACCTCCACTGAGGATAAGATTAAAGAGGAAGTAAGAGGTAGATTATTTAAATCTTTTTTAGTTTTAGCCTTTGGCTTACTTCAGGCCTGGAATACAAAAGATTTTTAATAGCTTTTCAGCACATTTATATGTGAGGGATACTCGAGCTAGAATGAGAATTTATAGGCAGAAGAGTGGGAAAGTTAGTATGAAAAATAAAAATTCTAATTAAGAATATTTTTAGAGTTGATATGAAAGGCAGGTATACAGCATTGGGATTCTTAGTCTACTTTGCATTCTACATACAGTTACGCATTTCATTCTCTCCTACTTGATCTGGAGCTCCTGTAAATAAAATATTTGCCTTACCTATATCTTTTAGCACTGCTAGAACATAATACATTGCTTTACTCATCAGAGTAGGTACATAAAATAATGTTTATTGAGTCAAATTGCATTCGACTAAATCTCATGACAAGAGAGCTATTTCAAAGAGAGGGACGAAGTATTTAATAGTATTGTTGTTTTGTGATTATAAACTGCAACACTCATTAAAAGGTCCAAGCAATTTATATTTAGAAATGTATACTCCAAACAACATTAACGTTGATCCCAAAAATTCCTCTACCAAAATTTCACCACTCTAGTAGAAAATGGGGAGTTTCATTCATTGCTGTCAAGAAACATTCACATAGAAACCAAATGATGAGAAATATCCAGCACCTGCTGCCTTTAGGCAACTCTAAATTAAAGCTTTCTGTGTTTAGACATCCTGTATATCTACATAGCTGAAGTGTAAAATTTTGCTTGGCAAGATTTTCCTACTTCATCTTTTTTTTTTTTTTTTAAGATTTTTTATTTATTTATTTGACGGAGGGAGAGAGATCACAAGTAGGCAGAGAGGCAGGCAGAGAGAGAGGGGGAAGCAGGCTCCCTGCTGAGCAGAGAGCCCGATGCGGGGCTCAATCTCAGGACCCTGAGATCATGACCTGAGCCGAAGGCAGAGGCTTTAACCCACTGAGCCACTCAGGTGCCCCTCCTACTTCATCTTGTTGACATATAGATATCTGCATGAAATAAGTCAGTCAATCACCATTTGTTGGCTAGGTGACAAAATCTTTGTACCTTCCTTCCAGAGAGTTCACTCAATTTATTAATTGCTATTCCCAGGATTTCCTTCTAACTATAAAGCTATTAATCTATAATTTACAAAAATGTAAAATCATGACTCTCACATAAAATGAACATGAGCCAAAAATTTTATTTAACGCATGAATTGATGAGGAAACCAGTAAGATACTCTAATGAATTCAGAGGAGATTTTTGGCAATCAGACCTTCAGAAATGCTGAAATTAACTTGCAAAAGTAATTAGAAGCAAAACTGCTTAATCTTCCATATAGCAGTAATGAGTAATATTTGGTGCTATGTTTTCTAGAGGACAGAAATAAATTTTATCTTTCTGGGCCATACTGATTTGGGCTACTAACTTTTTTTAATGTTATCTTATACTTTTACAGAGATGTAAAATGGCCTAATCAACAGAAAGCCAGTCAAAGCTGCACACCCTGGTAGAATCAGTTAAAATCCAGAGGGCCCGCTAAAAGCATATCCAATACTCTTCTTTGTCAGTTTGGGCATTTTTTCTTGAACGTGTATCTAATGTTGGAATGTGATCTTTAATCTTTTTCAGGATTTTTCTCAGCAGTAGAGCCTATTGCAGTTTATTAACACTGTTATTCGACAACGAGATTACTTTTTTAAGGGTATTAACCTTTGATGGGCAGCTTACTGGTTCAGGATTCAGCTAGTTACAAGAATTATTCAACTAAGGAGGGAACTCTTAGGAATTTCTTATTCTGTGTCTTCCCTGAGCTCAGTCCTTTCCAGTCAAAGCTGTACCTTCCTTTCTCTGCTTCTCTAACCACTGAGCATGGATTCATGATCTGTTTTAAACTATGAACCCAATGCCCTGATTAAATTCAAAGCTATTTCCAGTTCCCAAGATCAGAAGCTCATTCTATTTCCTCCTTAACTCCCATGGCTGGAAGTTCTTTTAGTCTATGTTCAGTCTAAGTTCTTTTAGTCCTGTGACACGTGGGCCAGGACAAATTTCTTTCCTGTCAAAGAGACTCAAGAGTGGGAGTGGAAGGGCAGTTTAAACAGATTTTCTGTGATAGGATATGTCAGTGGATCACTTTGTCCCTGACGGAAGCCGGGAGAGTTCCACTTGCTGGAATGGTAGTGAGGGGCAGATACATGCACTTAGAGCCATGTCTTAGCCAAACAGATAATGATAATCCCTTTAAAAAACACATCAGAGAATATTTTCCCCCTTCAAGTCAGAGGGAGCATTTGTACAGAGCTATATTTCCAAGCACTCAGTTTGTAGGAGTGAAGCTATGAGGATGAGGAACAATTATTTTACAAGCTAATCATATTGTATGCTTGGTGACCTGAAGAATGACATCCCAGATTATGCACCAGGTATATAACAATATGATTAACTACTCCTTGAAGCCACTTTCAAATATAGTCAAATCACACTCTATCTATTTAAATTAAACATGCTTTCATGTGCTGTTACTTGGAGGGGTATCATAGGTGAGTTAAAGACAGGTAAGAATGAAGGCAAGGAACCCAATTAGATGTATACTTCAATAGTCCACCTAAGATACAATGGAAGTCTGGACCTAAGGCAGTTGCTATAGAAAAGAAGAGATAGTTCAAAAGCATATTTAGCAAGATGTGATGAATTAGGTGTGAAGGAGAATGCAGGGTTTAAGATGACTCAAAGGTATCAGCATCTTTGTAAACAGAATCTCTGTAAACAGTGGTTTCAGGTATCTAATATGTTAGATATTTACATAGCATACCTGGATATTTTAGGTGTTATGAAAATACTTTGCTAAATCCATCCTCTGAATGCTCTGGTTTCCCTATTTCCCCCAATCCCTTCAACACATAACTCTAAATCTTTGGTTAGTTAGTTTTCCTGAGACGAGTATTTTGACTTAATGGTTTTAATATAAAGTTTCTAGAGTACCTTTAACTGGAGAGTCTGTGGAAGGTTTGGGATAATCATAAAAGTTGGTGTCTAATTTATAAATGGTCTGACAATAAATATCTTTCTGTCTCTCGAGACTCATTCAAGTCATTTATTCATCAAACAGAGGACTCATGTCTTACATATATTAAGGTCATTTTTTGTTAACTATTATATGTACCAACCATAAGGCAGATATTGGAAATACAAAGATAAACTACATTTAGTTCTTATCCTAAAGGAGCTAAGTAAGCAACTAATAACAGAACTAGGTATTTATATAGGTAATACTTAATGGTAAGAGATGTCAATAAAACATTATGAGAATATAGAAGACCTGAAGCATGTGCCAACTGGAATTGAAATCTGAAAAAATTTATAGTATTCTCAAATTAATACTACTCATATAGAGTTTTGTCTGAAACTTTTCTTCATTCTATAGAAAGTCTGTTTTGAGGCAAACACTTCAATGAAGCATTGCATCAGACGTTCTTGGCCCACCAACATGAAACTGCCACCCACACCCATATTTATGAACCAATTCTTTTATATTTTTGTTGTGGTTGTGTTCTTGGGCTTAGTATGCTACAGTCAGAACATTCTTGGGTATAACTCAGAATGCTGTTGAGCAATCACGTTCAGTCTCAATCTCACATGATCCTGGGGTCTATTTCCTCCTATATATTGTTTAGGACAAAAGAAAATAAATGCATTGCTTTGTGGATGAGAAAGCAGGCCTGGGCTTGTTGACACCTATCTGTGGCTCCTTTCCAAGGGCTTATTTTCCAAAGCCAGATCCCCATCCTTTTGTTGAGTTGAAAACTCAAAAACAAATAAAAAGCTATAGGAAACTTCCTTTGTGGAAGAAGAAGAAGCCATGTGTGAAGAATTTTCATCCACCATGCACTGCCAATGTTTCTGAGTGTAAATAGCAGGAGCATTGCCTCATGATTGAATTTGCCTACAAGTGATTAAGGTCATAAATTACATAAGGAAAATGAGCATACTGCTAAAATAATTGCTCCAACACTAATTCCACCCTGTTACGTCTTGCTAAGAATCCTTTGCCATCGATGCAGTCCCATGTTTTTGCCAAGTTTCAAGCCTGGCCTATTACAATAAGCTTTTTCACTAAAACTTACTTTTATTACCTTTCAGGATCAGGAGGACTAGATAATGAAAATTTAAATTACTCCCATTTGTAATTCTGTTGCTTACAAGGTTGTCAAAAGCTACACAATTTTATTGGTATGTTTAAAAAGCCATATAAAAGAATTAAATTTATGTGTTTTTATGCTAGCGGCTCTATTACAATATTCTTTTTCAGTTTCTATGGAAAGGCCTTTCATCCACAGAACTACAAAATTAAGAGGCATTCTGCAGTGAAATAAATTCCTTTCATGTTTTAAGAACTAAAGAAGTGATTTACAACTCCCCATGGAGATGAAGGTGCTCAAATTATCCCCCCACCCATCTTTCTTTTCAAGTTTAAAATGAACTAAGTGAATATGCCTTTGGTGTTTTATAATGTCAGTGAACTTTAAAGCACTTTGAACAACCCCAGGGACTAGATCATCATTTTCTTTATGTTCCTATCCAATTGAAACTACCTCACTGATTCAGGCCAGGGCTCCCCAACTTGGATGGCTTGGTACTTTAGGGCGCCATGGACAGTTCCCAAAAAACTTGCCCAACTGGGCTTTCCCTGAAGATGAGTTCTCTTACATTGTTCTCCTCTGAAGAAGGATTACTACCAGAAGATGGTCTTCTTGCACACAGGTGATTTGGCCCTTCCTTCAAATTAAGCCTCCACTCTCTCAAATAAAATCTCTCTCTAAGGCTCCTGTTGTGTACATGACATTTTCATAAGAGCTCCATCCTTTGACAGCAGCTGGCCTGCCCACCACGCACCACCCACATCCCATTCAAATTAGAAACTGTCTTATTCGCCTTTCCTCAGGCACCAACAATGTAGGACAACCACCGCTGTTTCAGTTGTGGGGCAGCTAAATTGCCTTTGATGACCAGAAGTTGAGCTTGCTCACGAAGTCGACTTTCAAAGCTTGGGACAGGTATAGGACATAACTAATATAAAAATAATAGTTCTTTTCAATTCTGAGATATTATTAGCTGTCACAAACCAAGCAGGCTTGGGCCTGTATCTCTCAGGAATGATAGACCTTGAAATAAACACAGGCCGCTTCATGAATCTTGTTGAATCTTGAGAAACTTTTTTTTTTTTCAGGGTTGATATCATTTAGGAAAAAAGAAAAACTAGATAATGCTCTCTTGAAAGGTTTAGCTATTTATAGGTATATTTAGCATAATATGTTAAAAGCTTCCTTTCAGGGTGCCGGGGTGGCTCAGTGGGTTAAAGCCTCTGCCTTCATCTCAGGTCAAGATCTCAGGGTCTTGGGATCAAGCCCCGCATGGTGCTCTCTGCTCAGCAGGGAGACTGCTTCTCCCTTTCACTCTGCCTGCCTCTCTGCCTACTTGTGATCTGTCTCTGTCAAATAAATAAATAAAATCTTTCAAAAAAAAAGCTTCCTTTCGTAATTAAGATTGTAATAAGTACCTATGAAAAGGTAAAAGACTTTCTAAACAATTAGAATAGTTTCTTAAAGTGAAGTCAAATTTATTTCTTTAAGACACAACTCAAATGTTACCACTCCAATTTTTCCCAACATAATTCAATACAATTTCCTTTGCTCATCTATCCTATTATTTTTGCCTTGATTATACTCTTTTATTATGCTCAATCTTTGATACCGATAGTCATTTCATCTGAGTATAGTCTAATAAAAATTAGATTTGTATCCTAGATATTTAAATAAATGACTGAATTTTATTTTATGATAAATAACTGTATTTTGCAATTTGATAAATTGTTTTATATGCCTTTAGGTAGTTCCATAGTAACAAAGTTATGGAAGTTTTAGAATGGTCTGACAGTAAGTTTTTGAAGATAATATAACTGTAAGTAGAGATAGAATGGTTTGTTAATCTGTTTTCAACACATATCTGATTGGGCATGTCATATTTTCACAAATAAATGTGTCCTCCTAAATCCAAATATGTGCTAAACAAACTAAATTTAAATTTAGTTTGAATTTAGATTCTAATTTCTAAATTCTGAAATTCCTAAATTTCAGTTTTTAAGAACTGAACTTGAATAGAAAAGTGTTTCAATTAAGAAAAGGTAATGACATCTCCCTAAACAAGTATGCAGGTATACACCTTGGATGTAAAAGTTGTTTCCTACTGCGAGGGCTGGCAGACATGATGCAAATGGCCCAGACAAATGAAATTTCAGTGCTCCCCACCTGACTCTGATCCTCATACATTCTCTTCTTATTTTCAACACACTGGATCTGCTGATAGCATTTTAATGTAGGCCGATGATGATGCTCTCTTCTGAGATTACACGGGTGTTTTATGGGAATTTTTATTCCAGAGCAGCCAGTTGGAAAACTGAATCGAGTTATAGGTCATTAACAACTAGAAAACAGAGGATGTTTTCTTCAAACTTGTTTTCTTCCCTAGAGAACATATATGTGCTTGTCAAAATATTATTATTCTTTGAAAACATTTATTCAACTGAACAATGGTTCTTGTCATGTTATAACATGCAGGAATGAACCTTTAGGGAATGAAAATGAAAAGCAAAAAAAAAAAAAATACCTACGCTTCTGAATTAATATTTCTAACTCAATCAAGAAATACGTATTCGTGGAACTGAGTAAGAATTCTGGATACAAATATGTGATTTTATTCACATCGGTCGTCTTTCGATGGAGTATGGCAATATGAATTCTGTCCAAATATATCCATCTTTATATAAAATATTGTTGAAAACACTAAATATGTGACTTGTAAACTTTTTTACACAGGGTAATTGGATATATGACAATAATTTAGTTAATCTGATCCCTGGAATATTCAATATGGAAAAATTCAGATGAAACTGTTGGTTCTACATTTCTTTAATTTTGCATCTAAGCTGACCAAAATAATTTGATTATTCCTAAGTGATCACTTTTTTTAGATAGAGACAGATATTAAGTTATATCTATTTTATCATTTGTTTATTTTTTATCAGTTATTATATTCTTTAGATCTTTAGTATATCCTCCACTTGGTCATCAACTCACCTTATATGTGCTAATTTTATTCTAAATAATGATATCAAGGTTTTCTAACATGTTTGTCCATCCCACTTGTGTGGGGGTGTGTGTGTATGTGCTTGTGTTTATTAGGCCTAAATGGAGATGGGTGAGTGCTAATGGTTTATTTAGAATAAAATACATTTTTTGTTTTTTAAGATTCTATTTATTTGACAGAGAGAAATACAGCGAGAGAGGAAACACAAGCAGAGGGAATGGTAGCGGGAGAAGCAGGCTTCCTGCCGAACAGGGAACCCAATGCGGGGCTCGATCCCAAGACCCTGGGATCACGACCTGAGCTAAAGGCAGAGGCTTAACAACTGAGCCACCCAGACACCCCTAAAATACATTTTTTAATCCATAATAAATTTTAAGTTGCTGTTTTGTATTATATTTACCCAATAATTTATTAATTCCTTTCACATATGTTTATTGAATGTCTTTTTTCTTCTAAACATGTGGTAACGAATAATTATTCCCATTTCAGTTAAAATCTAACTAAAAGATATCTAAAAATCTCTTTTCCTCCTGATAAATCAGATTATGCAATCCAATCCATATTAGTCATATACCAAAAGATGGTTTCTCTGTCCTAGAAACCCACTGGTCCCATGAAAGAAAAGAAAATTAATGGTTCTCTCTCCTCTAAATACTGTGTAACTGGAATTATGCCTACTGTAGACCTAGAAAAAAATTCTCATGTGTACTTACTATAACCAATATTTTAGTTTTGTTTAATATGAAAACCATGAAAAAAGATTTGCAGTTTTATAAATAGCATTTTTGAACTTACTTTATTCTTAAAGTATCTAAAGTTCTCTTCCAATCACCCAAACCATTGTGTAACTCTAGTTCTTTTTAAATATATTAATATTTTGGGGGCATCTGGGTGGCTCAGTCAGTTAAACATCTGACTCCTGATTTTAGCTCAGGTCATGATCTCCATGCCTGGCATGGAGCCTGCTTAAGATTTTTTTCTCCCCCTCTCTCTCTGCCCCCCCATATATACATTTCTTCAATTTTTTTATTTTAAATTTTTTTCAATTTATTTTAAAGTCCAGTTAGTTAACATATAGTGTAATATTGGCTTCAGGAGTAGAATTTGAGCACTGGGTGTTATATGTAAGTGATGAATCACTAAATTCCACTCCTGTAACTATAGTCTCTTATAAGTAATTTTAGGGCCAAAGTTCATACATTTTTATATTTACTTTATTTTAATTAAGGGTAATATTCAAATAATAATTAATTTGATATCTCAGATAACTAATGCTTATGCTGTAACAGGCTGTAACATCTCCTAAAACATTTACCTGTAATAATATTGTTCCTTAAACTCATCAAATGTGTATTCATGCTTAAAATCTTCTTCATAATTTATATTATTGGACACTCAAAGAAAAACTACATGTTTGTTATTATTTTAAAATAAAAGTACCATATATCATTCAGGTGGTTCAGACTTTATAAATGGTACAAAATAAAATTACTTCACATACCTGGCCCTATTCTGACTTCTCTCAAAAATTAACCACTATTGAATTTCTTATGTATTCTACTAAAATAATTTAATTACTATTTTTTAAAACTATACGAATATGCTTACAATGATTCTGTTTTAATTTTTATGTGAGATCTGTCTATATCAATATAAACAGTCATTTTTGTCTGCATATAAGCTTTATCATATGCCATAGTATTGACACATTATAACTCATTTCACCAGTTTTCTACTTAATACTGGTTATTGACTTTATTTCTAGTTCTTTATTTTTGCCCCAAATAGGTTTTTCAGGGTTACAAGATTAATTGTTCATGCACTACGCCAGTGCTCCATGCAATACATGCCCTCCTCAATACCCACCAGGCTTACCCAATCCACCACCCTCTCCCCTCCAAAACCCTCAATTTGTTGCTCAGAGTCCACAGTCTCTCATGGTTCATCGCCCTCTCTGACTTTCCCCCATTCACTCTTCCCTTCCTTCTCACAATGTCCTCCATGTTTTTCCTTATGCTCCACATGTAAGTGAGACCATAAGATAATTGACTCTCTCCACTTGACTTATTTCACTCTGCATAATCACTTCCAGTCCCAGCCCTGTTGATACAAAAGTTGGATATTCGTCCTTTCTGATGGAGGCGTAATATTCCATTGTATATATGTATCTTCTATATCCATTCATCTGTTGAAGGGCATCTTAGTTCTTTCCACAGTTTGGCATTTGTGGCCATTGCTGCTATGAACATTGGGGTACATGTGGCCCTTCTTTGTACTGCATCTACTTTGGAGTAAATACCCAGGAGTGCAATGGCAGGTCATAGGGTAGCTCTATTTTAATTTCTTGAGGAATCTCCATGCTGTTTTCCAAAATGGCTGCACCAGCTTGCAATCCCACCAACAGTATAAGAGGGTTCCCCTTTCTCCACACCCTCTCCAACATTTGTTGTTTACTGTCCTGTTGATTTTGGCCATTCTAACTGGTGTAAGGTGGTATCTCAGTGTGGTTTTGATTTGAATCTCCCTCATGGCTAAAGATGATGAATATTTTTTCATGTGTCTGTTAGCCATTTGTATATCTTCTTTGGAGAAGTGTCTGTTCATGTCTTCTGCCCATTTTTTGATGTGATTTTCTGTTTTGTGAGTGTTGAGTTTGAGGAGTTCTTTATAGATCTTAGATATCAGACCTTTGTCTGTAGTGTCATTTGCAAATATCTTCTCCTATTCTGTGGGTTGCCTGTTTGTTTTGTTGACTGTTTCCTTCGCTGTGCAGAAGCTTTTAATCTTGATGAAGTCCCAAAAGTTCATTTTTGCTTTTTTTCCTTTGCCTTTGGAGATATGTCCTGAAAGAAGTTGCTGTGGCTGATGTTGAAGAGGTTACTGCCTATGTTCTTCTCTAGGGTGTAGTGAGTAGCTTTGAACATATGTTTTGATAATTCTTGTGAGTCTGTCCAAGATCACATTAATAGATATGAAATGTTGGAACAAAGAGTACCTGCATTATACATTTTGATAGATATAACCCAATTTCCTCCCTTCCATCCTTTTACATCTCCACCAAAAATTTGTGACAGTTCTTATTTACTATCCTCTAATCAATACTGGGTATTAGGCCAATTTTAATATACATCTATCTGATAGGAAAAACATGGAATCTTATGTTTTATTTGTACATCTTTGTGTATGAATGAGGTTGAAAATCTATTTGTACATCTATAGTTTTTTTTTAAAGGTACACTTTCTTTTTTTTTTTTTTTTAAAGATTTTATTCATTTGACAGAAAGAAACAGCGAGAGAGGGAACACAAGCAGAGGGAATGGAAGCGGGAGAAGCAGGCTTCCTGCCGAGCGGGGAACCCTATGCGGGGCTCGATCCCAGGACCCTGGGATCATGACCTGAGCTGAAGGCAGACACTTAACGACTGAGCCACCCAGGTACCCCTAAAGCTACACTTTCTTAATCTTTTCCTTTTGTAATTGTGATATGTATCATTTTACTTTATTGTGGCTTTGTGTATATATACTATTTAACTTGAGAAAATTAGCTATTTGCTATTTTGTTTGCTCTATGCTGCCAATCCAAACTGATATTTTCTCCTTAAAAAAACAAAACAAAACAAAAAAAACACTGTGTATCTTTATGTACTAAAAATATCAAAAATTATATCTGGTTTTTATTTTGCTTGCCTTACACTAAAATTATATAATTTAACAAAGTATTCTTCTAGCATTTTAATTTTTTTATTAGTATCATTTAATTATTAATATTGTAAGTATATTTAACATTTTAATATGAGTGGTGAGGTAAGGAAATACTTTAACCACACTTTAACTTAAGTAAAATGTTAACATTTATTATAGCCACATGCAGGCACTTCTCTTGTCCCCCTCTCTTCCTTTCTAAACATTCCCACTCTCAAAAGCTCCCCTTTTTTTTGTAGTATAATTCATGTTTGTTTCTTCTGTATTCCAACTTGCCAGCCACACCTTTCAAGGTGATCACCAACAGAGGCTCTGTTGCCAAGCAACCCAAGCCAAAAAAGTCTTCAGCAGCTCTTAGCTTATTTATTAGTCTCTCTAGAAGCAGTTTGTGGTAGTCAGAATTTAATCTACCATGTAGCATCACACCCAGTTTATAATGAAAGTAAAGAGATTCTCATATCATATCTGCCACACATAGACATTTAGTAAATAATCATTCATTATTATGTAGGCATAAAACTCTTTCATTCACACTGACAAGATTCATAAGATACTACTGTCTTTTCAGGGGCTGTCTCCATAACATGTTCGCTTGCCATCATTCCAAAGAGCTCACTCAGAAATACACCAGAAGCAGAAATCTTTTAACCTAGCTGTCACCGGGCAACCTGGAGTCCTTCTAAGGATGGCAGGATGTAAAACCACTTAGGAAATGAAATCTTGGCCTCCATTGCTAGACTAAGGCCACAGACCTGGCTGGAGTCTGATACACTGTTCACGCAAAGGAAGTGTCTCTAAAGAGTTTAGCAAATCCACAGATCTTGAATACTTTTAATTTCACCGGTGGAAACCCATTTCTTACATTCATTATGCTAACTCAACAAACTACTAGTATCATTTATTATGCTAATTATCGAAGCATCTGGCTTATATCAGGATAATAATTTAATATGGATTAAGACCTTTCTGATAAAATGCTAACCCATCACCCCTGGGTTAGATTCTTTTTGTTTGTTAGTTTGACAGAGAGAGAGATCACAAGTAGGCAGAGAGGCAGGCAGAGAGAGAGGGGGAAGTAGGCTCCCCGCTGAGCAGAGAGCCTGATGCTGGGCTCCATCCCAGGACCCTGAGGTCATGACCTGAGCCAAATGCAGAAGCTTTAACCCACTGAGCCACCCAGGCGCCCCTGGGTTTTTGATTAGAATATGAACTGCATCAAGTTGTAACTTTAATTGACTAACTCCCATATGCCCACTTTTTAATGCTGATGTACTTAAATATCACTGTTTGTCACACTTCTCCAATTAATATAATCTATTTAGAAGGCAATTGGGAATCAGCAACTACTAAGTTTTTTCTGTATACATATTTTATATATGAAATTAACTTGGGTCTTGTATGTTGAAATTGAGAAATGCTGAAGTCTAAGTTCAGCGAGGAGTGAGTGTTAACTATATTGTGTTGTATGAAATGCAGCATTGTGTGAAAAAAAAGAAATTCCAGGAAATTACTGAAGCCAAAAAAGATGAGTCTTCACAATTTAGAGAGGAAGGATTTTTATGTTATTTGGCATGCTATGACAGAATTACTAGTTCATGAAATAAGGAAATTAGCTGAAGTGGTGATATAAACAGTTCCCCAGACTGCCCATTAGAAGAAAAATATAATTAGAAAGTGGGGGCTGGGGAACAGTTCTCAAGCCCTATTTGAAGAATTTTCCTAACAGAGTAAAAGTGGTCCAAGGAATAAATAATTTTTGTTCCATTACATTCACTTTGTAGAAATGGGAATATATTGAGACCTATTGATATTGATAAACGGAACACGAAGTTGCAAAGATTTTAAGGACACCTAGGTCAGCTCCTTCATTTAACAGGACAAGTCTAAGTCCCTGAACAAGAATATGATCATCCAACCAGAGTTTAGTGGAAAGAAATCAGATCTAGGGGTGCCTGGGTGGCTCAGTGGGTTAAAGCCTCTGCCTTCAGCCCAGGTCATGATCTCAGGGTCCTGGGATCGAGCCCCACATCGGGCTCTCTGTTCAGCAGGGAGCATGCTTCCCCCTCTCTCTCTGCCTGCCTCTCTGCCTACTTGTGATCTCTTTCTCTTTGTCAAATAAATAAATTAAACCAAAAAAAAAAAAAAGAAAGAAAGAAATCAGATCTACAAACAAACTTCTTGGCTAATGCAAATTCTACAGCAAAACACCCAGTAGTGTAATTCTCTGCCACCAAATTATGAAGATGTCTAACCAGGCTCAGAAAAAAATAAAAGCCAAATCTTACTGAAAGAAAGGCTATGAGGAGAAAAATAATGAAATTCCCAGCTCAGAGAATAAAGAGATGGAAGAATTAAGCAGCCAGTGGCAAGTTAAATCTAAGAATCAGAGAGAAGTCTAACATCTGAGTCCAGCAGCTCTAAATAGAATGAGATGTGGAAAAGACTTAAAGAAGAAAGGGAAAAGTCCAACAGGGAAATGGTGATCAGATTATTATGTGCTAAAACTACATGATCGGGGGGACCTGGATGGCTCGCTGTCTGTCTTCAGCTTAGGTCAGGATCCCAGGATCGTGGATCATGCTCAGTGGGGAGTCTGCTTCTCCCTCTCCCTTTGCCCCTCTCCTGTTTTGTTTCTGTCTCACATAAATAAAGTGAATTAAATTAAAAAACTACAAGCAGAAGGGCCCATGGAAATATTAATTGAATTTAAGAGCTGAATTATCTGTCTGTCTAATGTTTTGACAGATATTGATTTATTTGTTGACAATACATTTATTGACTGGTATGTCGGAAAATAAATAAGGATCATAATTATTATGATTTAAGCATGTTCACTTTAACAAGATGGTTCCTTTTAAATAGAAACCAATCAACTTATAAGAAACCTTATGTTTAGTATCTAACAACTATAATGATTTTTGATAGGTTATAGAAACTACCTTAATTTGTTCTGACAGAGTGAGTATGTTATTACAGCAATTATTATGAAGCTAAAATAATTTACTGTTACCATAGCAATACACTTGGCTCTACAAGCATATTCTTGAAATTCATAAACCAATTTGTTAGCACTTTAAAATTTACTTTTAAATTGTGAAAAACTATTTTTATCAAGATTACCTATACCCACCATTAATGAAGCACAATGCTTTAAAAATTGTGGACAGGCAGAAAAGTAATCGCTAATGGTTAAAAACAAAACAATAGGACAAAGAGCAAAATAATCACAGATAACTAAAAAACAAGGCATTTAGTTTAGAAAATTATTTTCTCCCAATTGTTTTATTGCAACGACAGTAAATTGAAAAAATTAAAATAATTCTATTTTAGGATTTCATGCCTTAAGATTTAACAAATAAAATTTAATAAAAGTTTCAATAGTCCAGTACTGCTTTATTGGTTTTGCTTCTGTTATATTTTTAGAAAAAGAGGTCGTGAGAATATGCAGAGATCTATAATCCTTAAGAAAAGGAACTCTTTTTACTGTATTGAAACAGTGAACTCATCATGTGTCTAAAGAAAAAAAAAGTCATCCAAACCAAACATCTGAGAGTTCTGGCAAGAATTCTTTACCTTAGGCAACTAAATTAATGATCTACCTTATTTTAAGAATGTTTCTAAATCTTTAAGTAGAATGCTACAATCTAGTTAAGTAACATTTGTCACTATAAATTATATAGTTGTTTTATTACAAGTGTGGTTCCCATGAGGCACAATACAGGCAAACTACCAAAAACATAATATGAGTGATGCCTAAGCCAGAATAACTACAGTGAAAAGATGTATGTGTGCCCGTAAGGCAAATGGTATCTTATTGACATATGTACACATCCTGTGTTACCTCTAAATTTTAAAAAAGGAGACTGGTGACGAGTGGAGATAATAATTTTTTTTATAATAATTTATTTTTTACCTCAGTGAGTCCTGGGGAAGAAGGGGGCTGTGACAAGTGCAAAGAATAGCTCAGAAGGGAAAAATGAAGAGATACCATAGCTTAGAATCTACAGGCTCTCTAAAACCTTTAAGAATGTCTAAAATTTATATGAATAGTTTAGACCTAATATTTTCATTAGAAATCAAATAACTGGATATTTATCAATACTGTCATGAGTAAAAATGTAAGAAGCAATATATTGAAAGAAGGTTTTATTTTATATTGTTTATATTATTTATATTGTTTATATTTATATTTATATAATATATAATATATATTATATATATTTAGAAATATGTTACAAACTAAGTATCTCTTCCTTAAGCATTTTTTTTAAAGCCTAACAGATTTCTTGACCATTCCGATTCAATCCCACCCATTTTGTCTTTGCAGCTGTTTCCTGTTTATCCAATATCTCCCTTCTTTATTTTATCCTCAAAATAAAGATAAACTTACATGAAAAATTATAATTAATCGTGAGTCCATTTTCCTACCTAAACTTAATTCTCTCCACACACCTCCCTGCCCCGAAAATAAGTAAGTCATAAGAAATCCTTTTTTAATTATCATAGTTTTAAATGAAGAAACTGAATTTTAAGGATGCATAGTTACAAAGCCATAAGTTATGAACAGAGTTTGATTGGGGAAGAATTATTCAGTCTACTATTTTTTTTATCCCTCCTTCTCTGAATTCTAACTGAATGCTAAGCTATATCTATGTGTGTTGCTGGATTTTGACATTAATGTGGCATGCAACAAATTGAATAATAAAGTTATACTCAGAATCTTTGCTTTGTTTCATCCATACCTATCTCAGGTACAATGATCAGTTACCATCAAAGGTAAGAAAATTATTTCCTAAAATAAAACACTAAAAACTGCCTACTAGTGGCTTTTGATTTATTACCTTTGATATATATTACCTTTGATTTATTAAATGTCACTAATTGTATTTTCTTCAGAATGGGCTTACTTTTTTTTTTTTTTTTAAGATTTTTACTTATTTACTTGAAAAAGAGAGAGAATGTTTGGAGGGAGAAGCTAAAGGGCAGAGAGAGAAGGAAAAGCAGATTCCCCCCTGAGCAAGGACTCGAGACTCAGGGCTTGATCCTAGGACTCCAAGAGCATGACTGAGATCATGACCTGAGCTGAAGGCAGACGCTTAACTGACTGAGCCACCCAGGCACCTCCAGAATTGGCTTACTTTAATCAAATCTTTAGAAAATTGAGTAACAGATCAAGTGGCAAAAAATATTTAAAAGTGAAAAGCTTAGGATAGAGCATATTTGTTTCATTTCACGAAAAGACATGGTAAGACATTGCTATTGGCAATGACCAATTAAATGGACAATTACCAGAACCACCTCATGCAAACACCTCCCCCAGTTCTCCTCTTGTATTGAATTCAGAAGTGCCAAATAACTCGCTTGAGTAGCCAGGGGAAACACGCCCTAGTTTCTTCTCCTATAATTAGCTGTGATAACTGAAGTCACAAGTTATTACCATTGATTTATTACCTTTGGATTAAAAATGGAGAAGTACATCCTCAGTATAATACCACTATGTACTGTACTAGCATTTAAACCATATACGTATATATCCACTTAACATTAACTCATTACTTACAGACTAGAAATAGTCAGGTCTGTGCATCTATGAGATATTAGCTGAGTGACTGTTGTTCTTGTTGGTATTTTCCTTTTTTTTTTTTTTTTAAGATTTTATTTATTTATTTGACAGAGAAAGATCACAAGTAGGCAGAGGCAGGCAGAGAGAGAGGAGGAAGCAGGTTCCCTGCTGAGCAGAGAGGCGGATGTGGGGCTTGATCCCAAGACCCTGGGATCATGACCTGAGCCAAAGGCAGAGGCTTTAACCCACTGAGCCACCCAGGCGCCCCCCTCGTTGGTATTTTCAAATCAATAAAACTTTATTTTGTTCTATACAAATTAATCTTTTTAAAAAATCAAGTCAAAGAAATATCTTGAACTAGACTCATCCTCTTGTCACCTTGTCATTCTAAGAATTTATCATAAGAACATAAAAAAGACACTTAAGAGTTTGCCACTATAGTCCCATTAAAGCATTGTTTGAAATCACAGTGTAGCAATTGATAATTATTTAAATAAGTCATGACATAAAATATCTATATAGTAGAATAGTGTGAAGCTGTTAACATTACTCCTTGTAATTACATTTTGTGACATCAAAAATAAGCAAAATGTATTATTGAGTAAAAATTTTATGTTACTACAATGTAAAATAAGATGTCATTTTTGTAAGTAAATGCATCAGATTATTTAAATGGTACATACTAAAGTGTTACTTGTGTTTATTCTTGTATGGAGAGAATAGAGATTGATAGTAATTGTATTTTCTTCTTTCTATTCTTTCAAAATAAGAATTTTATTTACTAAATGTTCTATTAGGGATTTATATTACCTACATATTAGTTATAATAACAACAAAGTGATCTTGTAACTGTTCTTAATATGCAACTAGGTAATAACTTTAAAATCAATCAATCAAATTACTTTTGACCAATGAGGGGCTTTTATTAGCAACACAGCTGAAATGTCTATTAATCTCTCAGAAAAGTATACAGGAAGTTTTCAGTTCATGTATGGGTTGGTTTCCCCAAACCTCACTAATAAGCTATTTGGAATTCAGAATGCATGTCACCTAAAAATGCAATGTTATAAACAATTGTTAGGTTTTCAGATTCCTCATTAGTTTGCCAAATACATATTAAGATCCTTCTATGTGTCAGAAACTAGTGTAAGCACTGGGGAATGAGACAGAGAAGCTAAGAGAAAGATGTGAGAAGGACTACCCCCTAAATACTTCAGAGGAAGCACAGCCCTACAGAGGTTCTAGCCTCCAGAACCAGGAGAAAATAGATTTATCTTTTTGAGAAGAAAAATAAAAGCACACCTTACTTGAAATGTATTGAGAACAATTTTTAAGACCTTTAACACCTTAAATTTTAAGACCTTTCAGCTTTATTAAAGTATGACATAGTAGGGTATATAGCCACAAGGGGAAGGAGATGCTCTTGTACCCATTAAGAATGGCTTCTTTGGGGGCGCCTGGTTGGCTGAGTGGGTTAAAGCCTCTGCCTTCAGCTCAGGTCATGATCTCAGGGTCCTGGGATCAAGTCCTGCATCGGGCTCTCTGCTCAGTGGGGAGCCTGCTTCCCCCTCTCTCTCTGCCTGCTTGTGATCTCTCTCCTCTCTGTCAAATAAATTAAAATCTTTAAAAAAAAAAGAATGGCTTCTTTGTTTGCTATAATCCCAGGATGCAATCACTGTTGGCTATCAGAGCCATATGCTCTGGGTAGCTATCTCTTGAGCATCAAGTGCAAAAACTGAGATACAGATATATGTACCAGCTCCTTCTAGGAAGATACTGGTGACTGGGAGTAGGCTAGAGAGAGTTGGTGGGGAAGATGTCTGCCAGTTTCTCCAGGGTCCAGGATGGACCACAGCCAGCCCCAAGTTACCATAATATCTTTCAAAGTATGCGGACAGATCTCTGTCAGGGAAAGACTAGGGATGAGCATTTTTGTGTGTTCCCTCTGCACTGAGCCTGAGGTGCAACTGCTTGCTATGAGTACTTGTGTGCTCTTAACAACTGCTGCTTTATTTGCTGTGGGCTTGTGAGTCTTGTGAACCCAAACATCAATGGTTTTCAAAGCAAATAGAGACCTGTACCTTGGGTGGGGGTCTTAAATGTTGGGGTATTAAGTGTGGGTTCCAAATCCTTTGTTATGCAGGATGAAGTTGGGAGTTACGAGTTCCCTCCTAATTTTATGTTTCTGTCAGGAGTGGCACTTAAGGTGAGACTGTGTCTCCACTTTTCCTAGCCTTTCAGTGTGGATATTTTCTCATTTACCTGATGTATTAGCTACTTTCTGAATTTGTTTCAGAAGTAATTTCTCCTTGTGTAGTTATATTTTCAGTGGGTCCATGGGAGGAGGGAAGTTCAAGAGCTTCCCATCTCATTCAGCCCTCCTTCACAATTTCTTATTTATATCATTTTTCCTAGGGAGAGTTAAAAAAAATCATTAGGTCAGTGGGGATTATAACTAAATAGAACTTAACTAAGAATTTCTTGGAAACATGGAATCATCAGTAAAATTACTAATTATCTTATTGTTCCTTGCACATACACACATAAAAAGCAATAAATCAATAAATCAGAATAAAATAAAACAAATTAAAATATAAATTTAATTTAGATACAAAATTTAATGTAACATGTTATCTGAGAAACATCCAAATAAATCGGTTACCTCTATTATATTTTTGGTTACATGTACAAAAAGTAGACATCTTTCTTAATGGAGGTTCTGTGTTATGTAGGTAACAAAGAAGATAGATATTACCTTATCTAGATGTTGGCTACATGAACCAAAGATATCAATCTTAACAAAATATATGTACATCTGTTGTACAATAGAGACTATATTTTAACAATTCAAAGTACTATTTTATTTAGCATTTTTTTTCAATCATGTTTGTCACAAAACATTTTTCTAAGTTATTACAACTTACATTTGTTTTACTAGCCTTCCAGGAAATACAGAGGAGATATATAAATATGTCAAATTAAAAATGAAATGCTCCCATTTCTTTTCATTATCAAAAGAATTAACTGAAATACATTAACCTTTGTGTTTACTTTCTTACAGAAAACAATGTGTTTTAATACCTAATAAATTGTCTTTCTCTTGCATCCTCACTTTGTTAGCAGTGAGCCAATCCTTTTGAGAGTACACATTCACGCATATAATCATTCTTTTTCAAAATGATGAAATTAATAGTCAAGGTTATGGGTGTTTAAATTATTTTTATAATTACTGAAATCCAAAGTTAACTTAACGTTTTTGATATGAATTCACCCAACTGCTGCCATTGAAATGAAGACTATCACCTATTTATTTTCAGAGAAACTTGTTTTTGAGGCATATAACTTTCTTTTCTGCCAGCCTCATGAAAAGGTAAATTCTTCTTTGTGTTTCTCTGATACTATAAATCTCTGTGCAGCTGAACTCTGGTAGTTAACATCGGTTGCTCAGTTGTCCTGGGTTGGTCCTTCACTTGAAAGAAACTTCTCAACCTGGTTTCAGGAAGGAGTAAATTGATATTTTTTCCATCCTTTAGCTCTTGAAGGTGGGGGATTTGTGGCAGAAACCTGTCTAAATTAAAGTCATTATACCTTCACTTTACTAGTCTCACCAAATCCCCTTTACTTGCCCAGTTCTCACACCAAGGAATTCTTCTGAGTGATGAATAAAATTTTTATTTGCCTTTCCCACAACTTACCTCTAAGCATCCCTCTAATTATCTTGTTTCCTTCCCCAGCGAACAACCTGTTCATAATTAACATTAATTTTATTTTGGAAAGATTCATTTATCCTTTCTTTATACACGAGTGTTACACAAAAATGGTGGAAAATTATTTCCTATGTGGTCATCATAGGAAGAGTGATATATATATTATATATTCACTTCTGATGTCGTAGTGTTTTTCTGGTTATTTTATTTCCTGGACAATTTGTGCTTTTCTGTAATGGAAAAGATCATTACAGTTTAAGTTAGTGGTTTTTCTGAAACAAACATTTTTGAATTAGATGAAAAATGGAATGATATTTTGATTTTGATCCATATGAGTTCATGCGGTTGTGTTATATATCTTAGATTTTATTATATTTTGGTAATTGTATTAAATAGCAGTCATATTAAAAGGCAGGATATGTTGATTTTAGATTCAGTAGAAAGCAATACTACATGATTCTAATGGAAATGATTGATTTCAAAACTCAATTATATCGATTGGCAATTAAATAAATTGAATAAAATTGAATATATATAATTGAAAATAAATTGAACAAAATAATCAGATCATTTTAAAACATTTGCTGTCATCAGAATTAAAGGAAACTGGAATTAAAGGAATTAATTGGAATTAAAGAGAAAACTTCAAGGAATTTTGTTGCACCTGTTATTGTATCTGGATGTGCAAAAATGAACCAAATTGTTATAAAATATTAATATCTGTGGAATTTAAATTTTGCTTTCTTGATTAAGATTTTATCTCAAAAAGTTTTCCCCAACTTCCTCAAATAAATCACCTCAACTATTAAATTAATTAAAATATTTGAATCAGAAAATTGTTTTGGACGGAAAAGAGTATGTCGTTACTGAAATAGAATTCTGTTACTATAGAGCCAATTATGTTCAGTTTCTACTGATGCCTTTTCCAGTTGAACTACTTGAAATGCTGTGTCAATTGCTAACAAAGGCTTATTGACAAAAACTAATAAAGAGCTCAGTCTGACTTTCTTCTTCTCTCCTAAAAAAGCTATTGAAGGCCATCCAAAAGGTGTTAAACAGCTGATTTTCCAGTCAGCCAGCATTCTTTGTCTCCTCATGTTTCTTGGCCTCTGGAAAGTAATTGTGTCTAAAGTATTTATACTGAGTTGAAATTTCTATTTGTGCTTTATTTACATAAAGTACAAACCATATGCCCCCAAATTTTATTCATCACTGAAAAATTAAGTGGTTTTGCAAGTTCGACAATAAACACAAAAGAAAAGATTCTAAAATATGTTACTTTAAGACTATCTAGCTGCCTAAATTGTCTTTCAAATTCTCTCAAATGTAGCAACAAAGATAAAAGGATAGAAAGAGCTTAAAATTGGGCCTGGAATATATCAAATTATGACTCTAGTCCTCACTGAATGGCTGAGTTAAAATATTGATAGTATTTTGAGAGCTGAACAAATAACAGATGAATGTAGTTGACATTAAAAAGTCTCTGGCTAAATAGCTCTCATTATTGGCTAGAACTAAAACAGGTAAATATTTCAAACTCTGTTATGTCTTTTCTAACTTACTTTATTATCTTCTTCTCCTTTTGAATAGTACATTTTACCTATCAGGTAAGAAATTACCACTAGATTGGAAAAGAAAAACAGGTATTTGATCTATTAATTAGCATCAAGAGTTTAATACAAGATTCAAGACACAGGAGTCAAAAAGTGAAGATTTAAATTCCAGTAGAGTGACATAGTAGGGATGATAATGTTGTAGAGAAACTCAGGGGTAAGGGCGTCCGAGTGGCTCAGTCAGTTAAGTGCCCCACATCAGGATCCCTGTTCAGCAAAGCATTTGCTTCTCCCTCTGTCTCTGCCCTTCCTTTCTGCTTGTGCTCTCTCTCACACACACACTGTCTCTCAAGTAAATAAATGAAACTTAAAATAAAAAAACCTCAGGAGTAGAATATGAGATTAAGAAAAACGAGGGCATCAAATATTATGAAAAAAGAGACAAAACACAATTTTATAAGAAGAAAAGGTATTAGAGACCTGAATAGTTATTTGGAATGAAATTCATGTTCTACCTCTAGCTTCCCCTGTCCCTAATTGAAATGAGATTTCTATCTCAGTATTTAATATAGCATAAAGAAAAAGAAATACTATCTTGACCTGGCTGGTGAATAAAAAAAAAAACAAAACAAAAACAAAAAAACCTTTGGATAAGAAATGTATCGTAGGGGCGCCTGGGTGGCTCAATGGGTTAAAGCCTCTGCCTTCGGCTCAGGTCATGATCTCAGGGTCCTGGGATTGAGCCCCGCATCGGGTTCTCTGCTCAGCGGGGAGCCTGCTTCCCCTTCTCTCTCTGCCTGCCTTTCTGCCTACTTGTGATCTCTCTCTCTCTGTCAAATAAATAAATAAAATCTTAAAAAAAAATGTATTGTAGTAGTTGACTGGATAACTCCTGACCATCCTTCTGGTTTCAGTCTATATAATCCATTTCTGCGATGTCCATCCTGACTCACCACTGTTTGCTTATATTGCACCCCATTGCACTCTCCAGGAAGATTCAGCCTACACTTATCACAGTATTGTAATTGGCTTTATTGTCAGTCTCCCCACAGTCTCTCTTTCATGATTATTCTTTGAACTACCATTTAGCACGTAGTAGCCAGTCAGCAAATAGAAAAATCAAATAAAGGAGGAAAAACTTGAGAAGGAAGGAAAAACGTAGGGAAGGAAAGAAGAGAGGAAAGGGGCAGAGGAAAGCAGCACATTCAGTGAAAGAGACTCTACAGGGATGGGGAAGATCATCTTTTTCTGAGTATCCTTGTGGTGCACAAAGGGCCATCTGCCTGCCAAGACAAGCAATGGCAATAGCAGAGAACAGGTGTTTCAGCCAGAGTATCCAGTTTCCCCGCAGTGAGGAACAGTTCAGGAAATTGAAGTCTGGGGGTGGGCTGGGGGACCAGACTTAGAGTTGCAGCTGAAAGACAAAACCAAGCCCCATTATCCTCTATAATCTCTGTAAGAGAATAATCCTCTTGCAAAGTATGTGCACTAATCAAATGCCTGTATTTATTGTTTTGTAAGGATATCTTCATATGCTGATACTTCAATGAAGATACTGGTGAGAAACCCACTTCCCAGTGTGTGAAGAGAAAGATACTCCTTGGGTGAATGATTCTAGAAGATATAGAGTTGGGCCAAATGAATTAAATTGAATGGAGACGATTCCAAACCATTTCAACAAAAATGATAGTCACCTTATAAATATTTTTTCATATCACAAAAATTATTTGGAACTCAATTCATACAGTAGTTACTGGGTGGTTACTTCTACCCAGTTATTTACAAAAATCTACATATCTCAAATACTTTACATTAGAGTTGGGGATATCTATATATTTTTATTTTTAATATTTCAAATTTTAGTTTTCCCTATACCTCAAAAAATGCTCTATTCACTTTGTACTAACTCATTATTCCATTTGATGTACCATCTGGTTCACGTTCATTGATGTATTTTTTTTAAGATTTTATTTACTTATTTGACAGAGAGAGACACAGCGAGAGAGGGAACACAAGAACACAAGCAGGGGGAGTAATAGAGGGAGAAGCAAGCTTCTCACCGAGCAGGGAGCCTGATGCGGGGCTCGATCTCAGGACCCTGGGATCATGATCTGAGCCGAAGGCAGACGCTTAAGGACTGAGCCACCCAGGGGCCCCCACTGATGTATATTTTTAAATGACTGATCATACGTCAAAATAACTTTAATATTTCTCATAAAATTGGAAAAACAACACAATCATGAAAGAAATAATTTTAGACATAAATCATTCAATAGTTTACATATTTGTATACAGCCTAATTAGGAAACCACATCAAAATGGATTCAAATATATGTGAAAAAGCTCTCTGCTTTTTTCTGTGCTGAAGAGAAATATTCTGCTAATTGTAGTTTCTAAATGACAATGTAAGGCCTAGCCCAGAGAGCAAAAGTCATGCAACAAGGTGATTATAATATAACTAACTCAAGTAGGAGGAAAAAAGAAAAAAACTCAACATGTATGAGTCCAGTTTGTTTTCCAGAGATAGAAAGCTGGGATGCCAGGCTTGCCACTTTAAGAATACACTCTGACGTTTGGCAATCCCATTTACTAATTGTTAGAATTTTGGAAAGTGTAATAATTTACATATTTACATACAGTTTATGACCTCCCACCAAATACAAAAAACATTAAATTAGTACTATTTTTCAAAAGAAACACTAAAGTTTAATGAGGGGTGGAGTAATTGTAGTATGGGATGTATTTTTAATTCCCTTTCGAAACAGTATCTTGGACACAAGAGAAAGAATGCTCTTTAATGAAATTAAGATCAATAAAGCCTATTTCCAGCTTAACTTTAACCCATATAGTAAATAATTTAAGTCAGTAATTTTGTACACTTCTTTTTTTTTTTTTTTTTTTTTAAGATTTTGTTTATTTATTCGAGGGAGAGAGAGAGATCACAAGTAGACAGAGAGGCAGGCAGAGGAGGGAAGCAGGCTCCCTGCAGAGCAGAGAGCCCGATGCGGGGCTCGATCCCAGGACCCTGAGATCATGAACTGAGCCGAAGGCAGAGGCTTTAACCCACTGAGCCACCCAGGTACCCCTATTTTGTACACTTCTTTGACACATCTGTCATAATTGTTGCTTTGTTACATTGGACGATAAATTTAGACAGGAATTTGGGTAGGTACTGCCAAAATTATACTAGTTGAACAGGTAAATGCTTGGCCAAATTCTATGTCTTTAAAATCAATGACTACAATTTTTGGAGTAAAATAGCTTTTAATAAGGGGAAATAGATTAAAACACATCTTCAATGGAATTAGAATAATAGTGCTTAATTTCACCACTGACAAGAAAATCCTGGATGGAAGCTTAAATATTTTAAGGTATGGTAGACATTTGTTTTCATAAGAATAATTTAAGTAACCAGAATAAAGCATGAATTTACATTTATAAATAATGTTTATGATACTATACTTATTAATTAGCTGGGACTTCATAAAAATGTTTTCAAATTTTCTAGTAAACTATACTGAATTACAACGTATACTAGTAACACTGATATGCAGTTAATTTCACAGTAGATAAGAGGTAGACATTATTTCCATTGAATATAAAGTTGTGAATTACTTTAAAGTGTATCAAATATTTCTAAATAATTTGAATCTGATATTTTATTTCCTAATCCGAATTTGGCAAATACAGAATTCTTTAGGTAGTATATGTCTTAATTCTTACAAGAAGACATTTGGTAGTACATAGTATACTAACATATAAAAACAAAATTCAGAGAAAATATGTGTAAATCCAGATCGGTTGAAAATGAAACTAAAGTTTTACATTAGTCTTATCTAATTTAGATAATCAATTGGCAAATATGGAAACAGATGTTTTGCTTACTGACTTGATAATTTTGACAGCTCTGATATTTGAGTAAGTTAAGCATTTCATCATCATCACAGAACTTATTAGTAGATTAATAATACCTTTAATACCATTCCTTTAATAATACCTGTAGCAATAATAAAAGTCTACATTTTATTGATGCCTATGATTTCAAGGCAGGTGTAGATTAGATAAATATACAATAGGCAAATAAATATAAAATAAATTAACAAAACAGAGGGAGACAACATATTTTGTTATAAATTTTGACAACTTTGTGTTTATTTAACTATATTGAATTTTTTTAAGGATTTAATTAATCATTCAATCAATCAATCAATCAATTAATTAATTTGACAGAGAGAGAGATCACAAGTAGGCAGAGAGGAAGGCAGAGAGAGAGAGGAGGAAGCAGGCTCCCTGCTGAGCAGAGAGCCTGATGCGGGGCTTGTTCCCAGGACCCCAAGATTATGACCTGAACCAAAGGCAGAGGCTTAACCCACTGAGCCACCCAGGCGCCCCTTAACTATATTGAATTTATAAGTGAAAATATTCTGGTGTGTTTCATTAAAAGGTAGTTATCCTTAACAGCATATAGCTTAATATGACTAGTTTACATTTTATACAAAAAGTTTTTAAATCATAGGTCATGCTAGTTTGTGACAAAAAAAAATTGATTCATCTGTCTTGTCTCAAAAAGTGATACCAATTACCAATAAACTGCTGATCGTGAAAATGACCAGGATGGAAACCCTATCCTATGGTTTCCTACTAATTGTATATGTAGTACAGTCATTGTTGCAGCTAAGAAATGCTAGAAAAAGAAAAAGACTAATTAGAAAACGCAACTGTAAGTTATTAAATCGCAATTTACTGAAGCCATAGGGCTAAATTTCTAGGACAGTAACAGTCAATGTAATAGGTATTACAAAGCATCTACTAAATAAAATAACTATCTGAACTTACTTGAATACCCAGTGTGATAGGGAACTCATCATATTGCAAGTGAGTTTCTAAACTTTTAATTATTACTAAGGAGTCTTTATTTCCATGACTTGGACAGAAATATTGTTGAAACACACTGAAACCTCAACAGATAGCAGTTAGAAATAGAGAAAAGTTGGAATTGGGAGGCATTAGACCTTGGGAAACTGATGTTGATGAATGATGAATGATGTCATTTATAATTGCAGGCATAACGCAAATCACATGTGTCTAAAGATATGTATTGAGGGGCGCCTGAGTGGCTCAGTGGGCTAAGCCTCTGCCTTCGGCTCAGGTCATGATCTCAGGGTCCCGGATCAAGCCACGCATCAGGCTCTCCGCTGGGAGCCTGCTCCCCCTCTCCCTCTGTCTGCCTCTCTGCCTACTTGTGACCTCTTTTTGTCAAATAAATAAATAAAATCTTTTAAATATATAAATAAAAATAAAGATATATATTGAATATGGGCTGATTCAAGAAAATATTTTTGATTCCAACTTTTTTATTAAGGGATAACCTCGAAAACAATAATAAGCACATATTTTATGCGTAATGAGTTTTAACTAATTTTACACCCATATAGTCAACACTCTGGTTAAGATACAGAATGTTCCTTCCTGCTAGTTTCCAGTCACATCTCCCTGCTCCCACTGCTGAGTCTATCATGATTTATTTCACCACAGAAGGATTTTGCTTGTTCTTGAACTGTATATACATGCAATTAAAGAGTGTGTGCCCTTTCTGTCTGGCCTTTTTTATTCAAAATTATGTTGGTGTTATTTATCCATACTGTTACATGTATCAGCAGTTCGAACATCTTTATTATTCAGTTGTGTTCCATTGTATGAATATATTGCAATTTATCCATTTCCTAGTTGATAAGTATTTGGATGTTTTCAGGTTTTTAAAGTTTATCATGAATAAATCTGCTATGAGCATTATTTTTATTTAATTTTATTATGTTATGTTAGTCACCATATAGTACATCATTAGTTTTTGATGTAGTGTTCCATGATTCATTATTTATATAAAAACACTGAGTGCTCATTACACGTGCCCTCCTTAATACCCGTCACTGGGCTAGCCCATCCTCCCACCCCCTCCCCTCTGAAACCCTCAGATTGTTTCCCAGATTCCATAGTCTCTCCTGGTTTGTCTCCCATTCTGAGGAGGGAAGATGCTATGAACATTCTTATACAAGTCCTTTTATGAATGTAAGGTTTCATTTTTGTTGTGTGTAGATTCCTAGAGGCAGAATTGCTAGGAATTTTTTTTTAACTTTTCAAGAAACTAGACAACTCTTTCCCAAAGTGGTTGCACCATTTTATGCTACCATTATCAAGAATTTTATATGAATTCTTTATCACGATCAAGTATGGATTCATTATCAAGTCTGTGCTGATATCATAGACTATTTGGAAAATGTCCTTCTATCTTCCATAAATGTTTAATAATGTTACCAGGAATGGGATATGACCCTGAAATTTTCTTTGTGAAAATGTTTTTGTGTCAACCTATTTTTTAACAGATATAAGGCTATTGAATTATGTTTTCCTATTTCTTCTTGTGAAAGAAATCTATTGAGAAATTTAGAAATCATATTTTCTTGACAGTTGCTAAAAGAGAAATTTGAAAAGTAGAAGTGTTAAATTTATAGATGACCTGCTTCTTTTTTCTTTTCTTATTTTAATTACTTTTATTTTAATATAGTTGACACACAATGTTACATTCGTTTTATGTGTACACGATAGTGATTTGACAAGCTTATGTGTTATGCTATATACTCACCACAAGCGTAACTACCATCTATCACCATACAACACTATTAAATAAATTTAAACATAAATAAAAAGGGGAATTTATTGGCCCATCAAGTTAAACGTCTAAGGTTATACCAGTAACAAGGCTTCAAATTACATTACTAGGATCTACTCTAAAAATATGTCTTAATTCTGCTTTCTTTCATGTTGGCTTCTGTCAGAGATTTAATACAAAAACAACAACTTCTCAGAGTCAAGTACAACTAGGATGGAGAGGGAGAAACCCAAATATCTTTTTCTAACAGTTTAAATATTCTGTGTCTAGGTGTCATTGGATAAAATTAGGGCACATAATTATCCTTAGGCCAGTCACAGTGCCCATACCCAGAGTATGTTGTTGAGTTAAAACATACAAAGCACAGTGAATTGGGACTGTGGAAGGGGTAATTCAAAAGTAATTCAAGATATTGTTACCAAAAGAAAGAATAGATGCTAGGTGCCCTGCAAAACTACTAGGAGGGTATGAAATTACTCAGAGCTCATTGCAAGCATTCCAGATGCTTAACAGAAAATGCTAGGCTCGCTATCCCAGAATGCATTCAGCCTTCAAGGAGAAATTCTCAGTACAGTTTCTGACTTAAATTTTAGTCAGGTTCTAAAATTTAGAACCTGGGAATTTGGGGAAGGCAGGAAGTGACACAATGGGTTGGTAAATAGTTTCTTCTAAGTCTCCTCTATTAAGCATATATGAAATATGTTCTCTAGAGCTACATAAAATAAGTCTAATGTTTATTTCATTTAGAATCCTTTAGGTTAAGCAGATATTTTACTCTGAATTCTCTTTCATATAAAGCTAAACTTCATTAACTTTTATGGGAATCTCTTGTATGTTATGGTTTCCAAATATATTCCTTCTTGAAGGACTGTGTATTATTCTAGATATGGTCTTATAAGTACAGGGTAAAGCAAAACTCTTGCTTGCATTTCTGGACACTGTATCCATGCTAATTAGGTAGTTTTGCTGGCATCTTCATTGACATACTGTATTTGAAGTTGAACAAACCATTTCTTTCGTACATTTACTCTTACCTTGTGTCACCTTTCTGATATTAGTCTTGTAAAGCCATGATTTGTTCTTTTACTTTACCTTTCGACTTTATTTCTATTTTAAATTTCACCTATTCAGATTTCGGCCCCTGTAGTTTTAACCATTTAGGATTACCTTTCACTCAATCTTCCCAATTTCGCATATCAGCATTATTCCTAGTGTTTTCTCATAAATAAATTTCAATTAACACGTTATCTGTGTCCAACTCTAATTGTTACTGTGTGTCTTGGACGTGATACAGAACTTTCACATAGATTTAACCCTGTTGGGATCTGGCCATTAAGTTCATCTGAGTATTTTATTGCCAAAAATAGCTGGATCTCACTATGTGTTGCAGATAGTTCCAAGAACTCTGTGTTGCTTTACCTAAAAATCAAAATAAGCTTTGAGGAGTCATGTTATCATCCCTATTTTTCAGATTAGAAAACTGAGTCACAGAGAGTTTATGTAAATTTCCCAAAGTCATAACACTAGTGAGTAACTGAGCCAAGATTCTAACTAAGGCAGACTCCTTCAGAGCCTGTGCTCTCCACTTCTCATCATTTTCCCTCACCAGTCACGCCTGCAAGAATATGAGACAATATCTCAAATGGCCATATTGAAATTTAAGTGTCATGAGAATTCTGGAACCCAAATCTGAATCACTGGAATTGTCATTTTTCCCAATTGCTTATAATTCATTATAACTGCAAAGAAATGAGTAGAGATGTATAAATATTCACTAAACCATGTGCTGCTTCTATAAGCCTAAGGGGGACCCACAGTACCCACAGTTACAGACTTACACTTACCCTTTATTATCACCTAACTTTTAGCTGGTCATACAAGAACCTCCATTCTATTGTAAGCTGGATAACCCAAATTTATTATATAAAAACTTAAACCAAGTCTATGATCTTGTTTTTGCTACAAAGCTGATATAAATATTTGTTTAACCATTTCAGGTCCAAGGTTCCTTTGACCTTTCTTACTATTTCTGCGCCCAAGAGAGACACCTCACAATTCTGTTCTTATATTTCTTAAATCAAGAACTCCCTGGGGTACCCGGGTGGCTCAGTTGGTTGAGTGTCTGACTCTCGGTTTTGGTTCAGGTCATGATCTCAGGGTCATGGGATCGAGCCCCACATCAGGCTCTCATCGGGACATCTGATTGGTATCCTCTCTCCCTCTGTCCCTCCCTCTGCTCACATATTCTCTCTCAAATAAAATAAATAAATCTTAAAAAAATAAATAGGATTCCTATTTGCTGTGGATTCCTATATTCCACATTCCTATGTGCTGTTAAGTGCTGTAAAATGTGTAAGCCCGAAGATTCACAGACATGTACCCTGGGGCAAATAATACATTATATGTTAATAAAAATTAATTAAAAAAATAAAAATAAATAAATAAAATAAAATATATGTATCAAATAAATAAATAAATAAATAAATAAATAAATAAATAGGATTCCCACCAGCCATGGAGATTCTTCCTTTCATCTCACATTTGCTTCAGCTGGTAAAATTCATTTCACCTTCTACCACCACATGTAAAGTAAATTTTAACTAGAGCTGTTATTCTTAGTAATGATTACTATGCCTCTAAGGACTCAGAAAGAATATGTACTTAGGGTTCTCAAAGTCTGCAAATTTTATCAAGGCATTGACAATGAAATAAAGAGA
>CM053611.1:80942548-81123763 GCA_028646535.1 Procyon lotor
ACAAACCATAAGAGACTCCTAGACTCATGAAATGAACTAAGGGTGGCTGGGAGGTAGGGCGAGGGGTAGGGATAGGGTGGCTGGGCTGTGGACATGAGGGAGGGTATGTGCTATGGTAAGCGCTGTGAAATGTGTAAGCCTGATGATTCACAGACATGTACCCTGAGGCAAATAATACATTATATGTTAATAATAAATAAATAAATAAATAAATAAATAAATAAATAAATAAAATGAAAAAAAGAACTATATGGCAACAAATCTGAAGACCCACATACTGAAATTCTGCTTATTATGAGCTCTCCTCATCTATTTTAATTTGTGTCCTTTTCTCTTCTTCTCTCCATTTCCATACATAATCATCTTAGTTAGACCTTGTGTTGGTTAGAATTCTATTGGTAAAACTTAAGAAAAAGAAAAAAAAACTCAATTAAAATTAGTTCAGAAAAAAAAGGAAAGATCACTAGCTTGCTTAAGAAACCCAGAACAACAAGAAAGCCAGAGACTGCTAACACTAAAACAATTAGAGAACCCAATGCCACCATAGCCCAATTTCTCTCTTTCTCACATTTCCTCCTTCTCTTTATTCTTTTTTTTCCCCCCTCTCTCTGTGTTGGCTTTATCCTATCAAAGCATTAAGATATTGGAGGGTTGGACTTGGCAGCTCTGGGATCTCATTTCACCATCAGGGACTAACAGTCCCTTTTTTCTTTAATTACAAAAATCCTTGGGGAAAATATGCTCACTGGCCAGACCTCAGTCTGTGTCCATCGCTGTGGATAATGGATTGGGTTTCGATGATGAAAATTTCCCAAAACTACCTCAGAATGGAGTGGAGGAAGAGCTGTTCCCACCAAAAAGGGGAGAGGGTTTTTTTCTGGAATAAAAGAGAGTGTTTTCAAAAGACATTCATTGTCCAGTGCCTGCTCTCTTGTCGTTATTACTTTATTTTCCCCTTCTAGTCTACAGTAATGCAAAGGTCCTTCCCTTATGCTGTGGTCTCTATATTGACACAAGAAAAACAACCCTTTCCAACTCTGGACTTTATCTGCCAAATAAACATCTTGCACTATCAAGATTTTTGCACTATCTTTCATTCAAGTCCCAAAGCTGCTGTTGTTTCCATTTTTCACTGAGCTCACAATGTTCACAAGCAAACAAAATCCCTGCCAAGAAACTACTCATGGCTACTTATAACCTACCCAGATACACCTAAATATTCCATATAGACATAGATTAAGTTCTGCTTTGGATTTTTTACCATATAAAATTAAAAGATTATGTAGATTTTCCATACATTAAAATGTCAGTTTGAGGAATTTAAAAAGGATTAGGTATAAACCACATAATCAGTCAAGTATATGAATCACTTGTGTTGCTTAGCTAGTCCAAATGAAAGTAAGGTTGAAGTTATTTCAAAAAGTTAATTACTTTTACGTAGATCCAAGACCATTGGTTACACCCCTAACTCTCACAGCTGGTCAAAACATCACAGATGGAAAACAGAAGTGATTCAAATTGTTTAACTCCACAAGAGAAGCAACAGAAAGTTTCCTTTGATATATTAAAGTCCTAGTTCTCCATGTCATTTTCTCTACACATTTGTAACTTGCCATGAGTTATGATGTGTGTCATAAATGTTTTGTACTAACAAAAAACAATAGTATCAAATTTATAAATAATTGCCTTTTCAGTAACTTTATGTGGATCTTAGTTCATTCCATACTGTCATACATTATTCTCATTTACATCTGTCCTGTGTTCCTCCTTGAATGGGAGGGAAGCTAGTGATCTTACAGTGGGCCTATCCAATTAAAACCACTGAAGCATATTTAGTAAGGATGGATATCACCAGATATGCATCTGGAAAAGAGCACATTGTGAACAGTAGCAAACTAGGAAGCAGAGAGACAGTCTGTAGGTTGCTGCAGTAATTCTGCAGAGAATGATGAAGCTAAGACCAGACACAATGGAAAAGTAATTAAAAGGTAATTAAAAGATAATACAAGTTAGAAAGTAGATTGAGAAGATACAACACAAGTCACATACCCAGACCACTTTTTAAAAATCACTCAAAGAAGTTACTTTACATTAATAAAGAATTAAATGTTTACCATAGAGGTACCCTGTGCAGGACACTTTTGTGAACACTGCTGATATTGTTACCAACAAAACATTAAATTTTCCTACTTTTATGAAGTTTACATTCCAGGTGGGAGTGTAAAGACAACAGACAATAGTAGTAGCTACAATATATACTACATCTGATACTGATAAATACTATAGGGAATAATAAAACAAGGAAGTGGTTAGAGGTATCTGAGAGCTGAAAATGTAGATGTTACCAAAGAAGACCTCACCGAGAAAGTGGGTTTGGGATTCAAGTCCAGAAGGAAATAAAGGAGCCAACCAAGTACACTGGGAAGAGAATCTCTGGCAAAGAAAATATTTGTGCAAGACACTGGTGTTTCCTGGGATAGCAGCATGACCAGAGAAGAGTTAAAGGAAATGAGAGCAGTAGAAGATGAGATCGGAAATATCTGGGAGTTGCAGGGCCTAGGTGACATGGCCTGATAAATAAATCATGGCAAGACTTGGGTTTTTATTCACAATGAGAGGGGAAAACATTGAAATCATTTGACACAGGAGGGGCATGATCTGACTGCTTTTCAGAGAATTACTCTGGCTGTTGTACTGACTTACAAGAGGAAGAAAAGACAAGGGTGGAAGAAGGCTTACCAATTAGGAAGCCACTAGAATAAGCCATTTAGGGATGATGGTGGATTAGACCAGGAAGATAGCATTGGAGTGGTAAGAAGTGGGTAGATTCTGAATATACTCTGAAGGTAAATTTTTTTTTAAGATTTTTTATTTATTTATTTGACAGAGAGGAGAGAGATTACAAGTAGGCAGAGAGGCAGGCAGAGAGAAAGGGGAAAGCAGGCTTTCTGCTAAGCAGAGAGCCTGATGTGGGACTCGATCCCAGGACCCTGAGATCATGACCTGAGCCGAGGGCAGAGGCTTTAACCCACTGAGCCACCCAGGCACCCTCTGAAGGTAAATTTAATGGGATTTTCCAATGGACCAGGTAAAGGGACAAGGCAAAGAGATGAGTAAAGAATTCTGCCAAGGATCTTGGATTAAGCAATTGGAAAACAAGAGTCAGGCCATCATCCTGCCCATTTTAAATAGGTATCATTTGAAATGTGAGAATCAAGTAAATCATTCCTGAGAACTATACTGGAATTATCCAACTATATGTACTAGACAGTATTATTCAGAATCTATGAAGAATATGATTGACAAAGAAAAAGTAATGAGATATGGATGGAGAATATGACACTTAATGGCACTAACTGAATTTTTCCTCTTTTAACTGTGACATAATAAGCAGATATTTACCTTGCCTTTGTTGTTTAGGCTACAGATAAAAATGTGATTAATAATAATTCTTATTTTATCAGGAGGCTACATTAATTTATGAACATGTAAAAATGTCACAATAATTTAAATAGAAAAATAATATATTTATTAATATTATATACTATTACATAATATTATAGAATATTCATCTGTATATACTTTAAGAAAAACATTTCCCCAGCACAGTCTTTTGTTATCTCTCATATAACCACAACTTTGAAGCACCATTTTCTATAATGTCGATATAAAGATAATTTAGTCTTTCTTCTAGTTAATCAAATTTTATTTTTTAAAGATTGGGAATTTAGAAAAATTTATTTGTGATTTTTTTACCACCAGAAGTTTTAAATTCCACTATGATATAATAAAACAGTTTTGACATTCTGAAACTCTGCTGGTCTTTTTCATTTTTTTTTCAGTGTCTCACTTTCCACGAGAATATTTTCTCTTGCTATACTTCAATTTCAGCCAAATGAATAATTCTGAAAAAAATGTAAAAACTTAATCTGAAATTAGGCCCTGCCTCAGAGCACTTAAAAATGCATGCTTAGATTATCTTGTGTTGCACCGAGCTACTCAATCATGCAAACGAATTACTCTTAGACTATGTATTTTGAAGTATGAACAAATGTGTTGGAGTTTTATCACTGGAACACTTGCTTCTTCAGGCTCTTTGCTGCACTGGTATCAGTTTTACACGTCACTTTATCTGAAACTTTTAGGCAAAATGTGTTAGATATTCCCTGTACATAAAGCTTGAGCCTTCCTGATGTAGTCAGGATTTGTGGTGGTGCTGAGAGTCTGCAGCTACCCTACAAAGAGGAATTCTGAGAAGTCCCAGTTTGTACAATTCCCTTTAACAAATAGGATGCACATATAATTGTATTTGCTGCTGAAGTGAATATATTCCTGACGAGAGGAACTTCTGTTTTGGCAAGGCTTGGAAACAGCTAAAATCTACTGCTTAATATTTTGCCCATAGACCCACTACAAGAGTTTTCCACAGACTAGTTCTCATTCTGGTTCTTCATATTTCAAACCTGTTTCTTCTCCACTACCTACATAAACCTGGTACTAGGAGATATAGGACACACGTGTATTGCCATACATGCACCTTTGTGAGTCAACGTGGTAAGTGATGGAAGGCTTTCTGAAGGCCATTCTAACTGTGGCTACCAATAACTTAATTATACACAAAAGCAACTAACATCAAATAATAGTATACTACTGAACCAAACTAAATATCAATTCAACTCAATTTCCCTTTATCCAGATCCAAAAAAATGCCTGTGATTACTCCAAAGACAACCGTCAAAGGGAAGTGTGTCAAAGACAAGATCCAAATAATATGATCTACGAAACTGTAAGTATATAAGGCATCATTATATAATAAGATATAATTGTAATATATAAAAAATGAGAGTTCACACACAGATGAACTCACCACTTGTAGCAGTGCTATGGGTTTATACCCAAAATATAAGAATTTTTATAAAATTTTGTATAAAATTTTGTATACAATTATATATTTTGTATGATTCCATAAAAGAGGGGGAAAAGATGGTGCACTTATAATTCTAATAGTGAACATATAGAAAATATTATATAATGATTATGTTTGGCCCTATATCTCATGATGCCAGATGAATCTTGAATGCCCAATTTGTATTCAGATAAAGTATAAAACTATAAATGTTACAATATGACATCTTTTCGCAGCATGTGGCATCCTAGATATTAAACTCAAATGTCATTCTCTTTTTATCCCTAAGTAGTCTCAGAATCCAGATGAAATCTACGTAAATAACATATTTGAAACTATTTTTAGTAATTTGGTGGAAAATGAATTTTAATATTTATGAAGATAGAATTTATTTTTAAGTATATTGTTCACAGGCCTCTTTCATAAAACCAAAGCTTATAGGAAGATATCAATCAGGGATCATAATTCTATTCACTATTATTTATTAAACCCTGAGCAGAACTATTTTCTATGAAAGGATGTTTTATGTTATGGTCAACTGCTGAGTAAGATAAACTGACTTAAAAATTGCCAGCCATTTCTGTTTCTGGTAGTGAGTATTTAGGAATTAATTCGAGCAGATCTCCTTTATTCAAAGCAAAGCAATATAGAGCTTGACCCTTTTTCTTTTGAAGTTCAATACTATTGAAATATATTTGATGAAATTCGAATGCTTGACCGAGGTCAGCTTGCAAGTATGGACAGCAGGTACTCATGAAGGGGAATTCGTTGAAAGGGTGGAAAAATAGGGATTGTTTGACCTAGGCTCAAAACCAATTCCTAGAACACTGTGTGGTTGAGACAAGATCCCCCTTCTGGCCTACCCATGCTGGCACTCTACAGCTTTTCTTTGGGAAAATGGCTTTGTGCATACTTGAGCATCTAAAGTCATATGAAATTGAACTGTTTACTTTTGAAGTCTAACTCTTCTTTATCATGGAGTAACTATTGGTAATCCTAGTATAGGGTATGGGATGGAGAGAGAACTTTTCTAACCTATTGTGACCCAGGCCCAGAGAAACTGCTGTGGACCAGCAAATAGAAAGAATATCTAGCTCTCTACAAGTTTACTTGTTTTCAGTGTATAGTTCTCACTGTGTAGCTATAATCATAGTACAACAGGATTCTCTAACAACTTATGCAGGTTTTCTATCACTCTGCAGTAATAATCAATTTTTGCCTCAAGACAGGAAAAAGAATACAGGCAAGGAAATAAAGCCATTCTCTCAACCTGTGAACTGGAGCCTGAGATGATTTAATCTGAATGATCTCATATTGTGCTATTCCAAGCTGGAGTAGAATAGAACATTTAGAGCAAACTCTAAGCTTCACCTTGGACAATGAATGTTATGGTTTCAGTTGATAAGGTAGAACACTATAAACTAAGTATTTCAGATAATTTTGTTTCTAAAGTTGATGAAATTCTTTAAATTACCTGATAAGTAGCCAGATGGGTAACCTGAAGTTTGGCGTATTTAACTGATGTATTTAAATTATTTCTTTATTGTTCTTGATTAAAGAATGAATATTAATATAAATTAAATTGGTAAGCCATAATGAAATGACATTGAGTATGAATGAGATTAGCTAGAGAGTGTGAGTGTGAAAAAGAAGAGATAAATATGATGACTACATGAACACCAAATTTCAAGAGCTGCGCTGAGTTAGAACAGCTGCTAATTAAACTGAGAAGAAGACCAAACTATAAGAGAAATGCTGACAATAGAGGGGTGATGGAATTTTGAGAAGGAGGAAGTAGTCAAATGGGCTGATTTGACACCTAGAAAGCCAAAGCCACTGGTGATTTGTGAAGAGAGTGTGATGAAATGTTAAGGATTGAAATCCAGAATAGAAGGAAATGTAGGATGGAAGTTAAATAGAGATGAGGAAAAGAGGCAGTAATTCAGGCTCTGGATGTTTAATCTTTAAGTCATATATATAATTAAATATATAACGTATTTATGATAAGAAAATATGTATATAACAATAGTTAAATTGAAATGTCTTAAATATAGTTAAATTCTTAATTTAACTATAAAAATTAATTATAATAAAATTAAATTTAACTATATAAAATTAACTTTTAAATATTTATTTAATTAATTTATTTTTAAATAAATTATATTTAATTTAAAAATTATAATAATTATTAAATAAATATAAATAAATATTTATTTAATAAATAAATAAAATTTATTTATTAAAAATAAATTAATTATATTTATATATAAAATTCAATAGTTAAATTGAAAAATATCTTCAGGTGTGCCTGGGTGGCTCAGTGGGTTAAAGCCTCTGCCTTCGGCTCTGGTCATGATCTCAGGGTCCTGGGATCGTGCCCCGCATTGGACTCTCTGCTCAGCAGGGATCCTGCTTCCCTCTCTCTCTCTGCCTGCCTCTCTGCCTACTTGTGATCTCTCTCTCTGTGTCAAATAAATAAATAAAATCTTTTAAAAAAAGAAACGAAAGATGTCTTTAGAATTGAAAACATTTCATTTTGAAACTTGGGCCTGATACTTATTAGCTGGATGACTTTGGGTTGCCTCAGTGTTATTATTTCTTAAATAGAGATATTAATGTTTTTTTCACAAAGTGGTTTTAGGGAATAAATTGAATATCATGCACACACACTTTAGCCAATTATAAGTACTTAATAAATGGTAGCTATTGATACCGTTAAAAAGTAGCTTAGATCACCCCTCCTAATTAAATTATTATTAATTACATTACTTGAGACAAAGATAATGATACTACTACTAATAGCAAATGGGAATGAGAGACTATCTCTACTAATTAGATGGCTAAGTGATGGCTAAAGTGAAAATTAGTTAACTTAAGCATTGAGGAATTTATTGGAAGAGTGTGTTGTATAGCTTACAAAATTAAATTTAAAAAACTGGATGCTGAAATCAAGCAGGAGTTCCAGGAGGCAAGGCATGGTCAAGATGCCAAAAGGCTGTCACGAAAGCCATCTTCCCACAACATGGCAGCCTTGTCAGCGGCTAGACCTCCCTGCCTCCTCCTCACACCCTCTGCTGTGATGTTGCATTGTCCTCTCTGTTGCTAGTGCTATTCCAAGGCTGTGCAACCTCAGCATAATTGACGTTTTGGACCAAAATTTTATTTGTGGGGCTTTCTGGTAAATGGTACAATGCTTAGTGGCATCTCTGGCCACTGCCCATTAGTTGTTGGTATCACTTGACATCAGAAATTTCTCCAGACTTTATAAAAGGATCCAGCTGAAAACCACTGTGCTTTGCAGATATCTCTAAAAGTGACTTTACTCTCAAAATTCAAATATGGGAAAGGGCATCCGCTTCATTATACCTGGGTCCTACAACCAGGCTGTAACCACCAGAAGCTGAGAGCAAAAATAATATTGACCCAATTTAATTCTCCTTGCAGGAGATAGCTGACTTCCACTTTAGAGTCCCCTGTTATCTACGAATTGTGTTGAAATATTGCTCCACAAAAGCAACAAATATCCATAGAGACTCCTATGTGCCAAATATTACGCCAGACCCATTTATAATCTTTACAACAACACTTTAAGGCAAATATTGTTTGAATTATTTTACCAATGCACAAATGATGTTTTTAAGACTTTACATCATGCCTGTTATCGCTCAGCTAAAAACAGAGTTTGTCTGATGTAGACGTTCATTATCCTCTATCAGATCAAATTCAACTGCAATTTATAACAATCCCCCAGCAAGTTACTATGTTTTTTTTTAAATTTTGTTTACTACTTGGAGCAAATGGTTTTCAATTATGTTAAACTATAACATCTCCATTGTGGAAATGCTTCCACATGGTGTTTACTGTAGTACATCACTGCAAGATGGTTTTTGACTTATTATCTCTATTTAATAAACAAAGGACACTGCCTATATTTCTCATTTAAATTCTCTTTCTAGTGTTTCTCAAGTTAAAGTTTAGTGTCATGTATTTAAAAAAAAAATCAGGTCTGAAAACTCCTTGAAATATTTTTCAGATGACATCTATGTAAAAATTCCAATTCTGTTTCCTTTTTACCTAAGAGAGTTCATTTTTCCTTCCTAATTATCTATAACCTTGCCAACTCAGAATTTCTCCTCCAAACTAGTAACCTAGAACCAGTCAAATTAAAGAAATCCCAACATAGAAGCACGCAGGCATGCAGGCTGCATGCTTAGTATATCTTGAGGATGCTACCCAATTGGTCCATGTATTTTTTGGCTATGATGACTTATAGTCCAGCGGTATTTATTTGTATAAACATACCTGAGTGGCCCTTTGTTGACCCTTATTTTTCTGCAAATTGGCAATCTCTGTAGGTATCTTATTGTCTTCATCCCTATAACAAAATACCATAGACTGGGTGTTGATTTCTTACAGTTCTGGAGGCTAGGAGGTGCAAGATCAAGGAGCAACAGAGTCAGTGTCTAGGAAGAGCTTGGTTCCAGATCATAAATAGCCGCCTTCTCCTCATAACTAACATGGCAGGAGAGAAAAGGGATCTCTCTGGGATCTCTCTTATAAGGGTACCAATACCATTCATGAAGGCTCACACTCATGACCTAATCACACCCCGCCTCCTAATACCATCACAATGGGGCTGAGGATTTCAACATGTGAAGACTCAGGATAAACATTCAGTCCATTGCATTTATTTTCCTTTATATTTCCTCCTCTCCACCTACAACATTTGTTAATCGACTCTTATTTTTTTCTCAAAATTTTGAATCATTTATACGTGTTTGGCTTCAACAAATATCAACTGCCCCACATAAACATCCAAAAATTGCCAAATGTTTAAGACAGTTTTGTTATCAATAAATGTTTTTGACTGCACACCCATCTACTTGCCAAAAACGTTACAGGATCCGTCACTGATAATGATCATTTTGGGGCTGAAAAATCTGTTGCTCTTATTATGACCCAAACCCTTTCATTCTCTGGTGAATATCATGTTTTTGAAGTTTTATCTTTCAGCGTGAACTATAGATAAGAAGAATTGGAGAGGTCGGCAAAAGAAAGAGGCTTAATCTCAACGGATTTCACTCTCTTTCCCCACAGTGTATCCATATCTGCCAAGGTGCCAGGAACTAAGAGTAACATAACAATATTAATAGCCATCCTTAACTGAGTGTATTTCAGGTTACATGTGCTGAGCAAAATGCTTGATAGGCCTTATTCATTTATTTTTCAAAACTATGGGACGCCTGGGTAACTCAGTTGGTTAAGCAGCTGCTTTCAGCCATGGTCATGATCCCAGCATCCTCGGATTGAGTTCCAAATCAGGCTCCTTGGTCAGCAGGGAGCCTGCTTCTCCCTCTGCTTGCCCCTCCCCCTGCTTGTGTTCTTTCTCTCTCTGACAAATAAATAAATAAAATCTTAAAAAAAACCGAACTACTAGGATATCAATTTATTTTTACTCTGTTGTTATAGCTGAGGAGTTCAAGTTATAGTAAAATTGATTATGAAGTAGTAGGTCAGTACCATGCCTGCATACTAAGTATTGCTTTGTAGTTCACAAGTCTAATTTACATTCTCATTACGGAAGTGTTGTGTAGGAGATGGTTTGCAAATGGTCAGTGGTATGATTTGGACTAAAGGAAAAAAAGGAGTTCAGATGAGTGGAATCTCAGCAGGAATTTACTTATGTTTGTATTTTCTTATGCATGTGATATATGCATGTATGTATTTAACAAACATGAAAAACACTTGCTGTTTGAAGCCTTTTACAAACATAACTTGTTTAGTTCTCATACTAGTTTTCTGAAGACGGTTTAATTATCATCATCATTAGAGAGGTGAGGAAAATGAGAACAAAGAGAATATATTGCCTAAGTCACATTGCTATTAAGTGGCAGAACTGGAATTCCAAACCCGGTGATTGGGCTCCTGTAGTCTTGCCCTTAATTGATATTCTGTGCTGATAGGTGTAGTAGGAGTCCCATATATTCTCACGTCCTCATCTCCTTTTCACTAGGCTTAAGTGCCATGGTGAATCACTAAAACCAGTTCCTGGCATATTAGTTTTTCCTTCTTTACTTGATATCTTTCATCAACTTACAAATATGTTTTATTTCAAAAAATAAATGTTCACTTTATTCTCATTCTTTTTTTTCCTTTTTTTTTAATTTAAAATCAATTGTTTAACATATAGTGTATTATTAGTTTCGGAGGTACGGTTTAATGATTCATCAGTTGCATATAACACCCAGTGCTCATTCCATCAAGTATCCTCCTTAATGCCCATCACCTTGTGACCCCATCCCCCCACCTGCTTCCCCTCCAGCAACCCTCAGTTTACTTCTCATAATTAAGAGTCTCTTATGGTTTATCTCCCTCCATGATTTCATCTTATTTTATTTTTCCCTCCTTTCCCGTATGTTCTTCGGTTTTTTCTTGAAATCGTGTAATATTTGCTTTCTCTGACTAGCTTATTTCACTTAGCATAATACCCTCAGTTCTATCCACGTCAATTTGCAAACGGTAAGATTTCATTCTTTTTGATGGCTGAGTAGTATTCCATTGTACTACGTACGTATGCATGCATGTATGTGTGTGTATGTATGTGTGTGTGTGTGTGTGTGTGTGTATGTATGTATATATATACACTTTTTTAATCCACGCATCAGTCAATGGACATCTGGAGTCTTTCCATAGTTTGGCTGTTGTGAACAATGCTGCAATAAACATTGGAGTGCATGTACCCCTTTGAATCATTATGTTTGTATCTTTTGTATAAATCCTAGCAGTGCAATTGCCACCACCTCTTCCTTGAGTTGCAAACATATGCATCCAACTGCTTATTCTAAATCTGCATTTGAGTGTCTAATAGCATCTCAAATGTAACAGGTTCAAAACTGAGTTCCTGTCTTTTCACCACTGAATCTTGTTTCCACTTCCACTCCCTCACAGACAATGTTCCCCATCCACCCCAGCGCCCAAAATGCCCAATGTTAACCTATTCTACCTGTAGTTGTCCATTTCAGTATATGGAAACTCGATCATTCTTTATCTGATTTCTTTATCACATATACCATAGAATATCTCATTTACCTCAAAATATAGTCACAAATTCATGCTTTTTATGGCCTTCCCACTTCCACCCTGATCCACTTGGATTCCGCAAGTTTCCTGATTGTGTCTATATTTTTGCCACTCTAGTCTGTTTCCACACAGAAATTAGAGTTATCCTTTAAAACATAGCTAGATCCTCTGTCAAAATTCTTCCATTGGTATTTCCACTCATTAAGAAGAAAATTCTAGAGGTGCATGGATGGTGCAGTTGGTTAGGTGTCTCACTCTTGGTTTTTGCTCAGGTCGTGATCTTGGTGTCATAAGATCTAGCCCCACATTGGGCTCTGCGCTCAGCATGGGGTCTGCTTAAGAGTTTCTCTCCCTCTCCCTCTGCCCATCCTCACCTCCCCTATCAAATAAATAAATAAATAAATCTTTTAAAATATAAAAATCTACATTCCCATAATAGAGGTTTCTTTAACCACTTCTACAACTTTCTACCTGGTTCTCTCTCCTCTTTCCACAATGACTCCCTTTACTCTTCTTTGAACATTTCAAGTATCTCCCCATGGCAGAGCCTATGTACCTGCTGTTTCTTTAAAAAAAAAAAACTATGTCTGTCCACAGCACTTACTCTCTTAATTCCTCCAGGTCTTTAGTCAACTGTGGTCTTCTCAGTGACACTTCTAGCAACCTAGTCAAGCATTCCAATCCTCCCTTACCTCCGGGCCCTAATATTCCTTTTTCCTGCTTTCATTTCCTCTTCAAGGATTATCACCAGAACATGTTATATTTTTTCCTTCTATTTAAATCATCACATAGAATATTAAAAAGATATCAAAGATAAAGATTTAATAAAATTTGGGCATCTAGGTGGCTCAATGGGTTACCTTGATGCCTTCGGCTCAAGTCATGATCTCAGGGTCCTGGGATCAAACCCCACATCGGGCTCTCTGCTCAGCGGGGAGCCTGCTTCCTCCTCTCTCTCTCTCTGCCTGCTTCTCTGCCTACTTGTAATCTCTCTCTGTCAAATAAATAAAATCTTTTAAAAAATAAAAGAGATTTAATAAAATTCATAATCATTATGCTTCAGTCAAGGATATTTGTAGGAGACACTGGCCACCTAATGGATGCTTGGCATTGAAAAGTACAATAGCTGCCAATATAGTTTAGGTCTTCCTCCTGCTCATGCTCTCTCTCTAGCTCTCTCTCTCTCTCTCTCTCTCTATCAAATAAATCAATAAAATCTTAAAAAAAGAGAGATAGACTTATTAAATTTCTCTTTAACTTAAGAGAAATTAAAGTGTCCACAGAAAACTACACTGGATGCTTGTCAGTCAAATAATCATCAGTTTAATAGCTCACGTTTCAGAGAAGATGCCTTTGAAATTTTATTTAAGGAGTCTGTGATTATTTGAATTATTTTCTATACAGTTACTAGCATTTACTTTTCTTATCTTCCAAAAAGATTTTTTTATATCTCACACCACATACTTAATACTGTATACATTCGTAAGAATCTGTCACTATGCATATCATTTTGCTATTTATCCTTTTCTAACTATGCTTTTTGGATGAAATAGAGTTTTACATTTCACCACTGCCTAGAGCATTTGATGGGAGATTCAAAGTAGTTAAACTTGTCTTTTTCTTCTAGCAATCTGTTTTCCCAAGTATCTTTCAGGTCGCTTTGCTTCTCTGCTGGACTTGAAGGTAAGTCCTAATATAGCTAATAATTAACACTGTCACTATTGGAACTCCAGTTGATCCACCATCAAATCTTCCCTTTTGTTCCTGAGAAAACTCAGAACTTTCACTTCTATTTTATTTTATTTATTTTAATTTTTTATGTAGACCCCATGCACAGCATGGAGTCCAACACGGGGCTTGAACCCACAACCCTGAGATCAAGACCTGAACTGAGACTAAGAGTCTACTCCTTAACCAACTGAGCCACTCAGACACCACAGGTAGTTCTTATTTTATTGCAAGTTTCTTGGAATTCATCGTTGCTGGTATTTTTCCATTTGATTATCACTTTTCCATATGGTTAGCTAGTGCTGTTAAAGAAGGGGGTTAGCTAGTGCTGTTAAACCACTCACTATTACCAGGGAAAAGAAGAAAGGGCACCATAGTCCACTTCTGGTTTTGCTTCCCTGACCCACTGTTTTCCTGCTGCCCATAGGTCCTATTCCTATGAGTCAGGGTTCATTGCTTTAGAATCAAGACAGCAGGGGATTTTTTTAATATTGCAAGTTTGGCAAAAAGACCATTGGTTTAAAGTAAGGTTATTTGGGTCTCAGGTTGTTTGCTTTTTTATTTTTTTTCTTTTTTATTTTATTTTTTTTTTTAAGATTTTATTTATTTGACAGAGAGAAACACAGTGAGAGAGGGAACACAAGCAGAGGGAATGGTAGCGGGAGAAGCAGGCTTCCTACAGAGCAGGGAGCCCGATGCAGGGCTCGATCCCAGGACCCTGAAATCATGACCTGAGCCGAAGGCAGACGCTTAACGACTGAGCTACCCAGGCGCCCCAGGTTGTTTGTTTTTTTAAACAAGGCATACATATATTTCTCTATATTATTATGAGTTCTTATCCAAAGCCCAGGAAATGGTATTTATGATATTTTAAATTAATACTGTGACCCTGATTCTTTGTATAGATTGCACTCAAATGTGTGTATGTGTGTATTTTTATTCCTCTTACATTAAATCTTTCCTCACAGTAAAATAATTATGGTAATTTTCAGGTAGAATAATTTTTATAAGAATGTTTGGCAAGAACTTTGCCATTCAAATCTTTTTTTCAGTATAAATTGTTGTTTTGTTGATCCCTTAGATGTAAAACCAATTTCCTTTTGAAGTCTGCATATCATTCTGGAAATATAAATATAAAATAATGCCATAAGCAAGATCATGAGGCAAACAAAATATTTCTCTAACTGAATGCAAATGTACTAGTGAAGAAAGTAACATTTGCACCAGGAAATCATAGCAAAGGTCAAAACTTTCAGTGGGAAAATTTTTAATGGCTGTTTAGCTATTCAGAGAATAATCTTTCTCAAAGCCTGATAATATTCATAACTACAGAAGCCTTCTCCCTGAGAAAAATTTACTAAGAATTAAAAAAAAATAAAAATGTGTTTCTTTCCTGCGGAAATAAAATCACTTAAATAGTCATTTAAATCAGAGTTCTCAAATGCAGTGCTATCGCCATTTAGACTAGACAATTCTTCGTTAGTGGAGGAAAGAGGCTTGCCTATACATTGCAAGATGTTTACCAGCATCCTTGGTCTCTACCCCTAGATCCTGGTAGCAAGTCCGCTTGTAGTGACAATCAAAAATATCTCCTGACGTTGCCAAATGCACCCTGGAGGACAAAAATGCCCCAATAAAGAACCATGGATTTAAATATATGTCTGCTCTACTCTGCTCACACTGTACCAAAGGTAATGATTTCAAACCTGGGTGTCATAGTCAAACAGTTTCTAGAAGCTTGTAGCATTTTTGAATGCTAAAATGCTAAATGAACTTCAAATGAAGTAATGCAAGTAGTCATTGAAGAAAGTGGACATTATTGAGTAGTGAGTCTATCCGGACAAAATCATAAATGTCTTCAGTTAACAGAGGAGAGATACTTGAGATAAGGATTTGTCTTTGCAGACTCAGAGGCTGTATTAGGGACATGTGTGAAAGTTACAGTGAGAAGGATTGTGCCTGAGTAGAATAATTTAAATAATTAGCGTCTTACTAACATGGCATTTTAATTTTTATCACTTCAGTTATTACTGAAGCTATGCATTTTTAATATCTATCAATCATATCTTATATTGTGAATTACCAATTCATGTTTTTTTTGTAAATTTTACTATTATGGTATTTGCGTCTTCTTGTTAATTTATACTAGCCTTTTGTTCAGGAAAGTCATTAATTTTTGCCTTCTACATTGCCATATTTTTAAAATCTTTCACTTCATTCTTGGCACTTTCGATACAGAGCTATTGTAAAAATTGTATACACCTCAAACCATTCATTTGCAGCTCTTGTTCCTCCATCTGTTTTTACTAAGCCCTTTCCCCTAATTAGAAAAATAAACATTCATCCATATGTTTTTTTAATCTATTTGTTTTCAATTTGCTCATAATTTTTATATTCTGTCTATGCATACTAAAAGACTTTTAATGCCAGGCTAATGAATCTTGAAAAAAGAAAGAAAACAATGTAACTGAATTGTTAGATTGTCAGTAAACTAATTAAAGTTTACCAAGTGCCTGTGGCATGCCTGACATAGTGCTAGTTGGTTTACAAGTTGTATCATAAGTGACCTTATTTAATATGCCATCATTATTTACAGTATCAGTATGCTTGGCTTATATACATGAGTAAACTGAAGCCCACAATATGTAATAGCTTGATCAAAGACAAACAGTTGGCAAGTAGTGGGGCAGAGATTTAGACTAGTTTTGTTTGACTTAAAGCTCATGCTACTTCTATTACAGCAAGATTCTAGAAGCAATAGTGAGTCTCTTGGACTTTTGAGTGGAAAATGACATGATCAGAACTGTACCTTATGAAAATCATGGATGCCTGGGTGGCTCAGTCAGTAAAGCATCTGACTCTTGATTTCAGCTCATGCCATGATCTCAGGGTCATTGGATCAAGCCCTGGGTAGGGCTCCATGCCCAGTGGAGAGTCTGCTTGAGATTCTCTCTCTCAGCTCCTCCCCTCACTTGTGTTCTTTCTCTCTCTCTCTCTAAAATAAATAAAGTAAATCTTTAAAAAAAAAAAGTAAAATCAATTTAGCAGTAGCTGACATGGAAGTTTTTTGGGTTTTGTTTTGTTTTTATTTTTTTAAGAACAATCTGGAGGCTATTGAAGTAGACCAAGTCAAGAATAGAATTCTATTCTTGTATCCAAATAGAAGTAGTAGCTGGAAGTTGAAGAGGAAGAAATGGAGAAGAGATATTATGGAGAGAGAATTCACGGGACAGAGTAACTGAATATTGGAGAAAGAAAATAGTTGTGTTAAAGATGATTAAGAATTTTCTGACAATTTGACTTGAAAGAATATGTGATAAGTTTTTTAAATATGAAGTTTCTTAAATATGAAATTTAAATATGTGATTAGTTTTTAAATATGAAATATGAATTTTTAAAATATGATTGTAAAGTCAGTTTTGAACATCCTGAGATGCTAAATGAAGAAGAAAGGCCCTAGAAGATGGTCTAAAGTATAATATTGAGCTTTGGGGCAGGGAAAAAAAGACTTGAGTTATAAATGTGAGAATCACCTGCACTGAATAATAGAACTGTGAGATTGCCAAGGGTAGGAGTTGAAACAATAAGAATCATGAACCGATTCTTAGGAAATATTTATATGTGAGTGATAGAAATAAAAAACAAGAATATAGATACAAAAATAAAGGAGTGAGTAGAGAAGTAGAAGGGGATACAGAAGGTTTTTATGAAAAGAAAATCTTCAGTTGCAAACACGGTAAATATTTGTAAGTAGTATATAACATGAGTGTGTACCCTTATGCCTTCATGTTAGTCAGTGTAGTGCGTGGCTCCCCAAATTCCAGCTCCCCACGCCTGTAGAACTTTGCCTGAGACACTCCCTTGTGCCTTGAGTAAGGTAACTGAGGCACATCTTCCACACTGGCAATGGTACTTTCCTGGCATGGTTAACTTGAAGTTATTCTCAGGAGAAACTTGCTTGACAACAAAGTTTTATTGCCTGTCTTCTTTTTCATCACTGCCCTCATAGTATTTCCTAGAATCATTTATGAAACAAACCTCTCATGTCCTTAAATTAAAATCTGCCTCAGGATCTTCTTCTGGAAGAATTAAAATGAAAGAAGAACATGATGAATGATACAGGGCATTGGTCTTAGGGACAGAGAAGTCATTGCTGACGTCAAGGATAGTCCTCACAGGTGAGTGGCAGATAAGTTGGGTGTAGGAAAACTAAGAAGGAGGGAATGCTTGGAGATGCCAGGTCATTTGAGGTGATGTAGGAGGAAAGTTCAGAGAAGGATTTGATTTCTGTCTGAGCCTAGAGTGAGACTGACCCTTGCTCCCCAGCCCAGAGTGTGGTAAAGGGGTGGGTGTTGAGGATCTAGGAAGAAGAATGAATTCTGGGATAAAATTCAGTTATTATTGCTGCTGAGGATAACATAAGCCCTCAATCAAGGTTAAAAATATTTTAGGATAGCACCAAGCAACAAAAAAAAGCATTTTTTTTTCAATCAGACAGGTAAACCTGCACAGGAATTCTGGCCTGACCCCACTGTGTGAGAATGTGCATGATATTTAACCTCTCTGGCTGCATTCCTACATCTGTGAAATGGGGATGATAACATTCATCCATCAAGGATCCATGGAAGAAATGAAACAACATGTAGATCTTCCTGGAGCAGAGTAAATAGTAAATGAGAGCTGTTATTCCAGCTGAGGGACATGAAGAATCCAGTTAAAATTTGAGTGCATGAGCTCAGAGTGGCAATATTCAGCTTGATGTTAGGTACCTTAAAAAAAAATTTTAAAAAATCAGAATGTTCGTCTCTATTACAGAAATCTACAGATAAAAAAAAAAATGCCAATTCGTTCCAAGTTTTTCCTTTCCCAGGGGTTTTAACAGACTCACAGGTCCTATTTTGATAACCTATTACATTTGTCGAGGCATTCACTTAAAAAAATGACAAAAATAATAGTTACTTCACCCGCAGCTTTGTAGATGTTTTACAGGGTATTATTTTTCAGACAATGAATGATATCTGATTATTCTAGGAAAATCAGATTTGACTTGAGGTTTCCTCCTGGGATTTTATTTACAAATCAAAACAATGTACTGAATAACAAATTAAAAAGAATTTTTCAAGCACATTGTTGTGTTTCCAGAGGAAGAAGCTACAACCTCAAGTGAACTTCCTTGTTCTTAATCCATATTCTATTTTTTAAAAAATTTTTTCTCCTACAAGTAGATTTGCCTTTATATACTTTAACATTATTTTTATTACTAGAATTCATTAGATGTGGATTACAGCAGGAAATACTATTTGACTATTATATCTATAACTATGAACCATGTGAGTTTTCTGTTTACTGTATCTCCTAAACAGGATGGTAGGCAAATAGTCACATGATTATTAACACTCCAGAGTCTAAGGGGGTCAACCAGTCTTAGTAGATACTACAAGGGAGGAAACAAAACATATGACAGTCAGCTATGATGTTTCTGGCCTCTGAACATAAATATTCTGGTGTTCTTGCAGATTGCAAGTTTCCTATCTTTATAAATCCAAATTCAAGTTAATTTCAAGGCAGAAAAACAGTAAAAGGTTCTTAGAAAGCATTTTTACTGCATTGAATTGCACATGAAATTATGTTTAAAACATGCAAAGAATGCTCCTTTTTTGGCAATCATAATAAATATGAATTTATACCATTGTGTTCACTTAAATTATTCCACAATGACCTTTTGAAACTTACTACTTCATATGTTCTATACTGAACACAAAAGTCATAGAAATAAACAACTCATGGTGCTTTTCTCCCAAGAATTTATCTAGGAAGACAATCATCCAGTCCATTTCCCTTTTCTGAACATAAGTTATAAAAATGGATTTTCTTTAGCCAGGAATTTAGTCAACATTAAAAAATTTTTTTTTCTCTGATTATGTGACTTCCAAAATTTTGACACCCATCTAAGTTCTGGACTTAGCCATCATCATGTGTAGCCCACACTACTAAAGTAACCTCTTAATTGATAACGCCACTGGAATAATTCTAGACATTTTAATGCTCTCTCCAACATGTTCAGTATTTCCACTCAGTTTGGCAGTGTGCTTAAGTCCCAAACCTAGGAATCATTATCCCCTTTCTTAACAACCCTTATCTAACATATCAGTAAGTAGGCCAGTTCTAACCACTTCTCATTTCTGCCATGTACCTAGTCCAAACACTATCTTTTTTTTACCTTGGCTGCTACAATAGCCTCACAACTGGTCTCTTTATTTCTACTCTCACCCTACGTTTACTCAGTCACTGGAATAACTTTTAAATCATGTAACGTGCTCATATCCCACAAAACATGACTTACAGCATTTGCCTTATCTTCATTCACCTCAGCCTGCTTTACTGTTCAATGGCTTTCATCACAATGTGATGCTTTGGTACTTTGAGAAAAAAACATGTACTCCATGTTTTTTTTGTATGTTTTATGTTCATTTTCAGTCATCTTAAAATACCTTCTAATTTCCCTTGTGATTTTTTTTTTTTGATCAATTGGTTATTTAAGAGGGGTTGGTCTCATTTCCACATATTTGTGACTTTACCAAATTTCTTTCTGTTACTGGTTTCTAACACCATTCTATCATTGCTATATAATATACTTTGTGTAAATTCTACCCTTTTAAATAGATTGAGACTTGTTTTGCATAATCTGAAGAATGCTTCTTGTGCAGCTGCAAAAAAAATGTGTATTTTTTTGGATGGAATGTTCTTCAGATGTTTATTAAGTCTAGTAGTTTATGATGTTGTTCAAGTTTTGTTTTTCTTTGTGAATCTTCTTTCTGATTATTCTTTTCACTACTGAAAGTAGGGCATTGAAAATTCAAGTTATTTTTTAAATTTTCTATTTATCCCTTTATTTCTGTAAGTTTCAGTTTCATATATTTGGGGGATATTTGGTTAGTAATTTTAGTAATAATTTTTATCTTAAAAATCTAGAATCCCAGAAATATATTTTTCACATTTCAAAATCTACTATGGATATCTTATCTATCAGCTTTTCTTTTTACGTTTACTGGTCAACTTGTTTGCCCCAATTTTTATTGCTGCCAAAGGCAGCCACGATGTTAAAGAATTGACGCTAATTGTTTTTCTTAAATGCCCAGAGGGAAAATTGTTAATCTTGGGTGAGGTCTGAATTAAGTCAGATGGAGACAGGTCCTAGGAATGCAATTTTCCAGAGAACTGCAGATAGGTCAGTAGTGACAATTCTCTGGAAATGAGGTTTTGGAAAAACTTCAATCCTAGTCTTTTGTGTATAAACTGAGGCTAGGTTGCATATGTCCACTGTGATTATGCAGCTGTGGTTTCCAAGGTTACTAGAGAGCTAGGGAAAGGAGAATGGGAATAGGACAAGTTACAAACACACCATGATTTGTTGTACTTACCTATATTTAGCCATTTATCTTGAATAAATGTCCTTAGGTTGTTGCAAGCTTTTGGTTAGCTTCCAGAGCTCTAAGACAGTTGACTCTGACAGTTTTTGCCAGTGCTTTCATTACATGAATAGACTAATTCTGAGTCCCATCTTAGTACAAAGAAATTCCAGTAAGTTCATTTTTTATCTCCTTAAAGAACTGTACAGTGATCTATCCAAGTTTTGATATGGTCCATCTCAGAGAGATTGAGCCATCATTAATATGTTTGCGAAAAATATTAGGTCTATGAAAAGGTCTGAAAGAAAGGAATATATCTCTGTAATTGAAGTAAATTGGCCCCAGTGAAAGAAAGAACATAATATTAATTGAAAGAAATTTTAAAATGAAAAATGCCATAAAAATAGAGGGCAACATGTTCCAAGAAAGAGCAGATGATAAATGGTATCAGGATACTGTAGAAAGGCACAGTTGGAGTTCACAATTGCCCAAATACACACAATTACAAAAGATCTTTCCCTGTTCAATTTTCTCTGGATATACAGGCATTAACCTTATTTATAGCTTTTTAGGTGAATTTGTATAACAAAATCCCGGAGACACACAGATAGAGAATGGAATAAGCGTTGTTTATGTTCAAACCTCATCTCTTAGGTAAATGCTAGTACTTACGAGCACAGGCTTTAGAAAGATACAAATCTAAATTCAAATCTCGCTTCCTCTACTTAATAGTTCTATGACATTGATAAGGAAAAAACTGTACATTAAGCTGACCGACGAAACTGGCAAAGGAACTCCAATCCCTGTCTCAAAGTCCTTTCGGTTCTTCTTTCCTTCCCCGATTCCCCCGAGCGCCAAAATACCAAGTATGCACATGTAGAAGAGTATAAATAACCCTCCCTGCTTGTGCTCCAGGCTCGGACCTTTGGAGAAGGGTCTCCTCTGGGCCCACTGGTGTTTAATAAATCTCCAATCCTTCTTAGTCTCTGAGTGCCACTTGGTTTTTCTGCCAGGATCCAGTCCAGGTTCTGCAACAACATTAAAGAAATTCCTTACTATTTGGTTTTCCCCTTTGTAAAATATAGAGTTTATGAGAAATTGCATCATCTATGTAAAGCTCTAGCTCAGTTCCTAGTTCGTAATGAGTACTATATGAATGGCATCTATAATTGTGTATTGTCAATACTAAATGTCTGTGGATATAAATGAGGAGTCCTTCTAATTCAGCAGTTTTAATAACATAATTTTATTTATCTATTTATTTTTTTAAGATTTTATTTATTTATTTGAGATAAAGAGAGAGAGAGAGATCCCAGGTAGGTAGAGAGGCAGGCAGAGAGAGAGGGGAAGCAGGCTCCCTGCTGATCAGAGATCCCCATGTGGGGCTCCATCCCAGGACCCTGAGCTCATGACCTGAGCTGAAGGCAGAGGCTTTAACTCACTGAGCCACTCAGGCGCCCCTAATAACATAATTTTAAATAAAGTCTGGTCCACATGTGAATGCGAATCATATACAATTTGATCAAAAGCTATTATATATAAGCACAATTACTAAGTGAGCATTATGAAACTATAGTTCTATCATTCCTACTTCTCTGTGTTGCTGGAGTAAACAACCCAGAGTTGGTTAAAACGAGAAGCTTAAAATTTTACTTATTATCTTGCTACTTTATTGATCTTGTCTTGCATCCCCATGATAAATCTGGATTGTTTTCTAATAAAATGCAATTTTATTCTTTCTTTTTATACTATGCTTATTTTTGTTTGTCATCAGAGCAAGTACACTACTGTGGAAAAGCTTTGCCATCATTCAAAGCCTTCTTTATCATTCTTCATTCAACCTCAAATACACAGTTCATAGCTGCAGCTTTGTTACTGCTACAGTTATATCTTTCTTAACAACAACAATGATAATATCACTACCATTCACTGAAGATCCCCTAAGGACTAAGTACAGCCTAAAGGGTAATAATAGCAATATCTACTATTTATTGAGAAAGATCCTATGCATATCTCACTAATCTTGACAACAAATGCATTAAAGAATTATTATTCTTACTTTGTGAATGAGAATACCGATATTCAGAAAAATACATAGGTAGATAATTGGACAGCCTCAATTTTAATTTTTCTATTTAGTTCCAAATACAAGTTCTTTCTACCTTACCATAGGCCACTCCATATAAAGACATTCAAAAACATTAGTCTTGCAATTATGACTGTTTATAAAGCTCTCTGGTGATGTTGAAGTGACATTATAGGTTGCTCTTAAATATAAAAAATAGTTTTCAAATTAAGTATTGTCTCTAAGATTGTCCTGCATTACTCAGAACTCCATTTTCATTGATGAATTCTTGCATTCTCCCTTCAAGCATATCTTGCCCTTGCTACCACGTTCCTTTACCCATAGCATCAGAAATTAAATATATTTAATGATTTTATAGTCATTGACATATAAATTATTCTATATTCCCCTCTCATTTTTTTTTGTTTTGTTTTATAAGTTCTCAACTCACTTCCAATGCTGTCAGTTAGTATGGTCACACACACACACAGACACGCACGTGTACATGCATGAAACACTACTGAACAAATCACCCTCAAACTGAAAGAGTTAAACAGTGTTTTATTTTTCCACAGTTGGAAAGTAAGCAGACTTGGCTAGACTTTGCTACAGTAATCTTTTTTCTTCTGCAATAGTTGGCTTGCTGGGCATATTCTTGCTGTAATAGTATATTTGCAAGAGAGGGACATCAATAATGCAAAGGATACAAACCTTTGTTTGTATCACTTCTGCTAAAATTCTGTTGAATAAAGTAAGTCACATTGCTGAGTCCATGAGAGTAGGAGTGAGGAGAGAGGATAATCTTGGAGAAGATTTAATATACAACAAGCCAGAAATGTATTATAGATTTCTTTCTTTTTTTTTTTTAAAGATTTTATTTATTTATTTGACAGAGAGAGAGATTACAAGTAGGCAGAGAGGCAGGCGGAGAGAGAGGGGGAAGCAGGCTCTCTGCTGAGCAGAGAGCCCGATGCGGGTCTCGATCCCAGGACCCTGAGATCATGACCTGAGCCGAAGGCAAAGGCTTTAACCCACTGAGCCATCCAGGCACCCCTGGAAATGTATTATAGATTTCTAAAAGATATCCTAAATAGTCTGAGTCTTGGACAAAAATGCAGACTATAGCTGGCATTCTGTTTCTCATATTTGAAAGACACTGGACATACCAATATACTCTGGGGCCAGTTCATCCTTGTCATAGTCCAAGAAGAGGACTTACCATCAGCCTCATCTAACAAGAGAGAAATAATTTTCAGGTAATTTAGTCTTCTTCACCATAATTAGTGATGAAAGAAGTTAGAGGTAGCTTATTAGCACAGTCATCTTGTATACCACACAAATAACGACCATCTTCCTCCAGCACACACTTCTTGGGTAGGTCTGATATAAAGAGTGCTTAGTTTACTGGAAAGACATGGATGGTCTAAAGATAATGTAGATTGTTAGTCATCAAATTTCTCGTGTCCTGAAGTGCTTCTTAACAATGCAGAAGGTGTTTCCTAACTCTCTTACATTTTCTGTCCTCAAATAATCCTCATTTCTGTATGTCCTGCCTATAAGGAACTACAAAAAAAGTAGTAAAATAAGGCAAGATGATAAATTGTGATTGTAGAAGCTTTGTGGTGACGATCTGAATTAAGATAAAGCTTAAATTTTTAAAAAAAGATAAAGTTTAAATTGTGTTTATAAGACAGATAAAGCAGAAGCTTTTTCTTTTGAGGCATTTATATTAATCAATTTTTCTAAATTAATTTGTCCTAGAATGAGAGACTATGTTTTTACAAGGTCAGCTGTTATTGACAGTATTTTCTTAGGATGATATAACAAAAAAATCATCCAATTATTTATATATTCCTAGGTATGTATACATTCATCTTCAAAGCAAGTAGAGATCTTATGATTTACTTAATAGTTTTACATGTATTTCATATACTAAATATGCCAAAAACACATATATCTAAAGCATAACCATTAGTAACCCAATAAAGATATAATTTAAATAACTTTAAATAATTAGGCACTCTTGAATTTGCCAGTATTTCTTAAAAATACATAATTATCAGGTTGATGCTATAGTAACTGTCACTGTTACTAATGGCAACCAAGAAAAGCAATCTTGCGGTTCAGCAATAAAAAAAGAAAAGCTCATTTGGAAAAAAAAATCTTATCAGATTCCTTCTAACACTATTATGAAAAACAGCAGAGAACATTTTGGGAATGTGCAAATCTTGTGTCAATTTATTAACATGGTTCTAAGACTAATTTTAATTTCCCCAAAGAAACAGGGCCAGAAGAATTTACATATTATCTAAATGTAGTTATTGATTTATTATTTACACAATTTGAAGTAAGTTTGTATAATTTTTGATGGTTTATTTTATTTTTTAACAGATGTGTGCTTCTCTTGTAGTAGAAATATGTATTATTTTGGAATAATTTTAATGCTGAATATAAATTATATCTTTGATTTAAAGCTGCAGTTCATATTTTTTAAAGCTGCAGTTCATTTTGAAGAATATGTAATTATTCCAATCAACAAAATTTTGTTTTTAAAATTATTTTAATTTAATCAAAAGATAAGGAACTTATTTGTACATTTTCTAGATCCACTATTTTTAATTTTTAAATATTTTTGAAAATTCAGAGTATGACATCTGCCTATTTATAGGCTAGGAAGTGAATAGCAATAGTCTTTCTGTGTGTTTGTGTATATCTATAAATGAATTAGAAGAGTACAACTCTACAGACCTATATTCATCCAATTGTCCTTAGTTTAATTATTTGCAAAGTGGTAAAACTTAATTTATATTATGTTTGAATTCCTGATTGGCCCTTCAAATTTATTCCAAAGATTATATTGTGGTGCATTCTCAAAACAAAAATTATTGTGTATACCAATAATTTTCCAACACAAGCCCAGCAGATTGGTTTAGGGAGTAGAAACACCCAAGCCCCTTCCTACCACCGGAGAATTTACAAAAGTTGAAAAGAAGATTTATCCATGTGTCACAAATAGCTATTACTCAGGCATTGAAAAAATGCCTGTCAGAACCTTCCAGATGATTTTTAAAAAGAAACTGGTTAACTTCCAGCCTTGAAAAAAATAAAAATAAAAGGAGAAGGGGCTCATAAAAAAGGAAACACACGTAACATTCTGGAATTTTTTTTTAAAAGTTTTTATCTATTTAAGTCATCTCTACACCCAATATGGGGCTTGAACTCACAACCCAGAGGTCAAGAGTCACATGGGCCAGCCAGGTGCCCCTAGAATTTTTTGATATGCTGTAAGATGAGAATCAGTTTCTTAAGATGCAAATAATTTCAAGACCATGAACAAAGACTATGAGCAGCAGTCACCTGATGTTGTGCATACTTGTAGCCATGATACAGAAGATGATTTAGACTGAATAAGGAAGAGATTTAAATTCCATGATATTAAAAATGAAAGTGGTTTGTTATTATATGGAAACAAATACTCTGCTATAGTTGTCTTTTAATATGTTTATAGTTAATGAAGTGTTTTGATTTTTTCACTGAGCTTCCAGGAAATGGGTGATGTGTCTTACAATTGATAGTGTTTATATAGTACTTTCACTTCCCAAAGCAAAATACCAGCTCAAATCACATTGTTTTCGTAAATACTCTTTCTAAAATGATTGAAATCACATTTGTTATCTTGAGAAGGCAGAAATTTTTCATATGGTTCTGTTTGATTTATTCATTTATATGACAAAACTTTTATCACAGATAAAGCATAACGCTTATTGAACTTCATTTCCATCTTATTACCAAGCTGGTAACATATTTTCTTTTCCTGTTTCTTCTAATACATTATACCCAGTTGTAAGGCTTATATTACTCTCCATTACTTTATATATCATATTATAGTAACAGGACAACATACTGTTCCACGGCTTCTCAACCTCAGCCCTAATGAATATGGGTCAGATAGTTGTGGAGGGCTGTCCTGTGCATGGAGGCTAATTTAGTAACTCTCTGGCCTCTACCCACTAGATGTCAGTAGCAAACGCCCCTTTTCCCAGTTGTGACAACCAGAAGTCTCTCCAGATATTGCCAAACGTTCTTTGAAGAGCAAAGTCACTCTAGCTGAGAAGTGCTCATCTATTTTAGTCCTTAAGTGACTTGAATGAAATCCATATACAGAACTATGATTCAAAACCTGAACTTATCCATCACTTACAGTTTACGTGTTCTTGGGTCTCAGTTGTCTAACTTCTAACATGTAAATAATATATTTCTTATAGAATTGCTTAGATTTAAATGGAATAACATATGTTTTAGAGTCACAGTGTATAGCTTTTACTATAAAGATTTGAAAGCAGTGTTTAGAGACAAAAGGAAAAGAGATTATATTTAAATGTAGGTAGGTATCATTATTTCAGCTCAACAGTTTTGAAAATTATTTGTTATATCTTATAAAACCATTATCAGGATATTTTTTCCTTGCACCTCTTGCTCTTTTCATGCATTTCCTTAGACCTAATGCTTTGTAGGGGTACAGAAAATGTGGTTACCTTCTTTGTTATTGTTCCTCATGAAATTAAGTAGAACTCTTGAGTTCCACTTCACACCTGCTGAAATTATACTCAGTTATGTGTGTTATTTTGTGCTTTTATTATACATTCCAACTATTAATCTTATCTTTCAACCTGATTTACTTCTCTTCATGCCTTGGCCTCTGAACGTTGTTTCTGCTTTAATAAGGAACAAGCTAGACATTGGGAGTGGTAACAGTTTGCTTGTACCTTGGCTTTTGTTGGTCAGTATAACTTAAGCCTATCCAAGTTCCTATTCTCACCAGTCTTAAATATTAGCCAACTTTTGGTGGCCTGGTCTGACTCAGGTGGCCTGGAAAGAATGGCAACAGGAAGAACTATTTGGAGACTATTTCAGAATCTATAAGAATAATGATATTGCAATGAAGAAGAGATCATATAGATGTAAAACTGATTGGATGCTGATGAGAAACAAGATGGTGGCATCTGTAGGAAGTTTGTGACTTGTTAGATTAGGAAATTATGAGGGAAAAGATTAGCTAGAAATGATGAGTTGTTCAGTTTTGAACAAGCTGAGTTTGAGGATTAAGTAGAAATTCCAGACCCAAATATCTAGTAGTTAGAATAGATATACATAATATCTAGAACATAAAGAATTTTTAGCCAAAGCTAAACATTTGGCAAATATATATATACACATTTATATATGCATACACATATATAGGTGTAAATGTGTATGCATGCACATATAAAAATATATTAATATATGTTGCATGTATATGTGTGTATTCATATACACACATGTGTTTATGTATGTATAGTAGTTAATGCTTTTTTCAAAGATTTATTTATTTATTTGACAGAGAGAGATCACAAGTAGACAGAGAGGCAGGCAGAGAGAGAGGGGGAAGCAGGCTCCCTGCTGAGCAGAGAGCCCGGTCTGGGGCTCGATCCCAGGACGCTGAGATCATGACCTGAGCTGAAGGCAGAGGCTTTAACCCACTGAGCCACCCAGGCACCCCATAGTTAATGTTTTAAAATGGATCATAAAAGATCAAATCCTCAGACACTGGAATTATTAGTATCATATAAGTCTTCTCAGCTAGCCCTATGAATTTTTAAAGTCTTAAATAAATGAATGTTACTTGTGAAAAAAAAAATCAGCCATAATGATTGCTAATGGTAAGAAGATGACAATGTACTCTCAGTACATATTACTACAGTTCACAGACCATGACTTTGTGACAGCTTTATAATTTTAGTGAAATTATGAAGTAGAACAAAGCATTGTCATGTTGGAAGAAAATGTTTCAAAATCAATCTTTGAACTGAAAGATTTTCTATAATAACACAGTTGTTACTGGCAAACTCCTTTTTTTTTTTGCAGTAGGTGTAGCTGTCATGTATTTCTTCTCTCACATTAATTTCTAACTTCATTTATATTAACATACCTAATCAGATTTGAATATATGACCAGAACTTGCTCCTTCTTTCATGCTTCCCAATATTATTTCTAACAATTCAATTAAAATTTCAGGTCCCTCTATAAAAGTTAAATTCAACCCAACAGCCTTCACATACTTTTCCTTCCATTGGTCTCTTTCATCAGTTTGCTAAGAGTTTATGAAAAAAACTGACACAAATATTTTAAACTAATATTTAACATTTCATGATCTAACACAATGAAACTTCAACTATCAGAAAGACAATCAGCTTTCAGTCAAGAACAAAGAACATGGTACTTTGAAATATTTTAAATTAGAAATTTTTTTATTCCATACATATAACTTCCTTGTACCTCATGTAATGGTACACTTTGTGAATTAATAATCTGGAAAAATCTACTAATGTGGAATAGAATTACTGTATATAGTTGTAATCGGCAGACATCTGTATGCACACACATGATAAACTCGTAATACTTATTGGATGAATAATAAAAAACAATTTAATTTTTAAACTTCATAGTCCCTTTGAGTCTACCTAACAGGGAGCTTTTTTTCCTTGGCCTGGATAAAAAGTGATTTGTGGTTAAAACTGAAATAATGAAAAGTCTTGCTATTACTTTAATTCGTTGACATAGCCCAGGTTCAGTTCTAAAAAGTGCCTGGCCCTATATCACAATACAAGCTGTGAAATTGTATTGTGTTTAAACTTTAACTTTAAAGTTAAAACCTCTCTCACCAGGCAGGGATTTCTGCTAACCGAAACAAAAGAAGAAAGACAAGGTGCTTCTTTTATTTTTCCTCAGTTTAAGTCTCCATCCTTTCTCTTCTCTCTGGTTCACTTCAATTTCTGACTTTTTCTGGACATAAACCAAGAGAAGAACAGCTAAAAAGCATGAGCATAAAAGTTCTTGCTGTACTTACAGTGTTTGTAAGATGGCTTCATGCTCTCTGAGTCTGGTAAATGTTCTAAACTGATAGGTTTCCTGGATCTTTTTTTCTTTCTTTTTTTCCCCCTCTCACTTACTCTTTATTTTATTTAAAATATCAAGCTAATGTAACTCTATATATTATTTGTAGATATCCTGTATCTTTGATTTACCAAGAATATCTTTTCTACCTCTTACTTTTTGTATAAGCACATTCATCTTCCACTAAATTAGAAGTGCTTGAAATCCATTGCTATTCTTTCATCCTTCTTCCTATGCCTAGAAAATATCTCTGTAAATTAAACAACAAAAAAGTTGTAACCATTTCTTTGTCAGCCCTAAATACTCTGTATAAGTTCTAGGATATGATTGTTCTAGTTATGATTCATTTTCTTGACTACTTCCTTGTTCCTATCACTAGAAACATTTTAGTGTATTTTCTGTAGATAAATTTTGTTTCTAAGGGATGTCCCATTCCAACATCACAGAGTCTTAACTACCAAGATTCCATCATTCCTCCAAATGGTATTTTTGGGCCCAATTTAAGATGATTATGAACCAGTTCTCTCAAATAACTCGTGTTTAGTTAGTGGAAAACACTCATTCCCACCAACCACCCCCCACACCCCCGCTACTCTGGAAGTTAGCGCTACCAAAATGTGTCAGTCAGTTTCTGCCTTCTGGATTTTTTTTTAACATATGAGTAAGACAGTAATCCACTGTGTCCTCATCCCTGCAGTGGATATACATCAAGCTTTCTAATAGTGAAGCTCTGCTGCCTTGGCCAGATGTAAAAAGGTAAGTATTTCCACTGCCAGTTTCTTTGTGGAGGAAGAGAGTCATCACAGCACAGTTATCTCCAAAGAACTCCTCCTCACAGATACCCTCTTCATTTCCATTATTTTGGTTCTGTGATTGGTTCCCTTTGATGTGGATTAAAGATCAAAAGTAGTGAAGCAAACCCTTTGCCTTCCTTTTGGAAATGTGCTTCACGTTCTGACTTGTAATATGATATATGAAATCTCTTATAACTTGCTGTGTCACTCGATATTTCTAATTCAACATCCTGCTTCACATATTACTGAGGTGATAGTTAATTGACACCAAAGCAAGACTTATTATACTTCATTATATAGGAAAGTGTCTCTGCAGAATCTAAAAGTTCCTCCAAATACCTCACTCTCTGAACTTAAGAAAATATCTGAACTTCTCCCATAATAATTTAGGCATCTTATTAGTTTACAGCAGTGAAGATATATGTTAAAATATGAGCATAAAATTATCTGCAATAATAATATAAAAGTAATTGTTACCCACAAGATTTTGCATTACATTTATTTTGTATATTATTCACCATTAATTGAAAGAACAATGGCTTAAAATAGTTAAAACATTCAGCCTGCATCAGGACAAGAGAATCTTGAAACATTCAAAGTTGAAAGCAAGTCTCAATCACTATCTTATAAGGTAGGATATTTCTCTAAACACTCAGAATTGACAACCTGCAACATGAGAATACTCTTATGAAGGTATCAAAGCTGAAAGAAAAATAGAAAAGATGATGAAAAAAAAGATGATGGATACAGTAAATTTCACTAAGACTAATCTCTCCTCATGGCTCAAAAAAAGATAAGATTATAAACAAAATTTTCTTAGAAAATACTTTTTGTCTCATAAAATTATTTCTAACATGGGCAACTCCATTATATTTAGGATATTTTATATTAAATAATAGCATAGGAATTATTTTAGGGTATCCACCATATTTATATCCACTAGGATATTATATTTATATATATTATTACACTAATATAACATTAATTATATTTTACATATAATTACATCTCCTTTTAATTTCTGTTTAATCTCTGTATCTATCTGTGATATATATTTCCCAAATCTCCAAAGTGACTTTTTAGGTAGTTTAGCCTAACTTCTATAATAACAATTATAAAGTCCTAATGTCTTAACAAAGCGCTGTTGATAGATCACTCATGTGGATTATTGGGGCTCTACCTCACACAGCTATTCAGGGACTCCAGCTTCTTTCTTTTAATGACTCCACAAATCCATTGGGTTAAATCTTCCTTTGAAGTAGATTGGGATCCCTTGTATCTAGCTGGCAGAGGAGGAAAGAGAGGAAGTAAAGATGGCATGAAGTATTTAAGGAGTTATATCGCCTTAAATCTCTAAGGAGAGATGATGTGCATCAATTCTATTCACATTCTATTAGCTACAACTCAGTCACATGAATATAGCCTTCCTCTGTTCCCCGGAAGAGAATGAAATTAGGTTTAGTAAACACATATTATCTCTGTCATAATGAATATGATTTCATTGCAAAAATGGTAAATTCATTATTAGAAAATAATTATTAGGAAAATTTTATATCTATGTCCTGAGTGTCACAGAATGCAATCAAGGTATCAAATGGGCTGCATTCTCATCTTGTAGTTCAACTGGAGAAGAACCACCAAGCTCATTCGGGGTGATGATAGAAGTTGTTTCCTTGCCTCTGTATGACTAAGGTCCCTGGCTTTTTTACTGGCTATTGGTTGGAGTACGTTCTCAGGTCCTAGAGGCTGCCCATAGTTGTTAGAGAACACTCATAGTTCCTTGTCTGTGAGCTTCTCCAAATGGCTGCTAGAAGAGTCTCTAGCTCCAGTTTGCTAGGATCTGGAATAGCATATAGTATAATGATGCAATCACAAGAATGACATCTTTACACATTTTTATGTAACATAACAAATCGAGGAAGTGGCATTTTCTCACTTTTGTTAAATTCTATTGTCATAAGAAAGTCACTAGCCCTGCCCACATTCAAGGGGAGGGAATTATACAAAGGTGTAAACACCAGGAGAAGGGAATAACTACAGAATCACATTAGGTTCTGCGATCACAATATGGGTTGAATGATTAAAAGGTTATGGGACCTGAAGGAATTAAAAAAATGGAGCCAGAAAAATAAACATATTTATATACACATATCAGTTTTCGAGTTATAGGATTAGGATTATTTTTAATCCTAATAGTTTATTAGAATTATTTTTCCATTTCCTGCATTCTGTATTTTCTGTCATTTGATTACATTATTTTTGTAATTAAAAAGTAACTTTAGGGGCTCCTGAGTGGCTCAGTCAGTTAAGCATCTGCCTTCAGCTCAGGTCATGATCTCAGAGTCCTGGGATTGAGCCCCACTTTAAAGTGGCTTTGTGCTCAGGGGGAGTCTGCTTCTCCCTCTCTTTCTGACCCTCCCCCTGCTTGTGCACGCTCACGCTCTCTCTGACTCTCTCAAATAAATAAATAAAATATTTTTTAAAGTAACTTAATTTAATAACTTAAAGTAACTTAAATTTTTTAGTTTAAAAACCAAAAGAGAAAGTACAACACACTCTACCAGAACATAGAAAATACACTCTAAAAAAAAAAAAGTTATTTCACAGGTTACCACTGACCCTTAAATTTTCAATGCAGAGTGGTGTTTCATTTTTGTTTTTGTTTTTGTTTTCAGTTAAATATGCAGTATTAACATTTTAAAATGCTCTCCCAGACTCTGAAGTACATTTCCTTTCAACTTCTTTGGTGCTGTTTGATTGTGATTGTCCAGTCATTCTCCAGACTTCCCTATCACCGCTAGCACATTTTTATCCCTGACACTGTTAGTGCAGGTACTGATTAAGGCTACGTCTTTGATCATCTACCCTTCTTTCCTATTTATCTACAGTAATCTATTCTCTCCTCTGTTCCAATCTTCCTTTCAATATAAATGACTCTTTTTTTTTTCTTTAAAGATTTTATTTACTTAACAGAAAGAGATGGATCACAAGTAGGCAGAGAGGCAGGCACAGGGAGAGGGGGAAGCAGGCTCCCTGCTGAGCAGAGAGCCCAATGCCCGGCTCAATTCCAGGACCCTGAGATCATGACCTGAGCCAAAGGCAGAGGCTTAACCCACTGATCCACCCAGGCGCCCGAAGGAAAAGCATTCTTAAAGGTATGAAATCATCTGAGCTGAAAACATTTTTGACTTAATTACTACTCCCATTTCTTCCCATAATCAATTGTCATAGAGTCCTTCACTCTGACTTCAGAACGTTCCTCTCCCTCTTCATTTCCTTTGCCACCATTTGGTTTAGACTTTCATTACCTTAATTACCACCTAAAATTACTTTAATTACCTCCTAAAAGCCCTACCTCCAAATACAGCCACATTAGGGATAAAGGCTTCAAAATATAAATTTTGAGGGGACACAATTCAATGCATAACATGTGGGAAGAGCTGATCTTACAGTTTGAATCTGAAGCCATTTTGCTGGCAGAATACTTTCTTGCTCAGTGGAAGCCATTCTTTTATTTTATTTGGTACTTCATCAGATGGGACAAGGCCCACCTACATTCTGGAGAGAATCATCTTTGCTCAGAGTCCACTGATTTAAGTGTTAGTTTCATCCAAAAGCAACCTCACAGAAACATCCAGAATAATTTGTGGCCAAATATCTGGCACTGGGCAAGTCAAGCTTACACATTAAATTAACCATCACACCCATGCTTCCTCCCAAATTGTTTTTCTATTTTCTTCGACATGCTCCAACACATCCTTCCCCTGAAAGTTTTCTCACCTGGAATATACTGTTTTCCTACATCTATTTAGAAAGATTCCACCCATTTGATAAGATGCTGATCAAATGCCATCACTTTCATAAAGGTTCCCTTGATTATTACCAGAAGCAATTGCTGTATCTTTATTTCAAAGCCACTAGTAGTTTGTAGTATTCATGCAATTTTTACCATAAACAGACTTGTATTATTTGTGTGCTTATGTGAGTTTTATTCTACATTTTCACTAGCTTTATCACCAGAGTGTCTAAAAAGCAATATAAAGCAATATAATATCTTCCACTATTTTTTCTTAAGATTTTATTTATTTATTTGACAGAGAGAAAGATCACAAGTAGGCAGAGAGGCAGGCAGAGAGAGAGGGGGAAGCAGGCTCCCTGCTGAGCAGAGAGCCTGATGCAGGGCTCAATCCTAGGACCCTGAGATCATGACCTGAGCTGAAGGCAGAGGCTTTAACCCACTGAGCCACCCAGGTCCCCCTATCTTCCACTGTTTTATATCTATTCGTATTTCTTTTTTTTTTTTCTTGGCTAACTTCTTTTATTTCATATTAGATAGTTCTTATCTACTCATATTTCTTATTCTTTCTATTTTCTCATGTTGCTCAACACAAAGATCCTGGGATTCAGTTGGGTTTTAGCTCTTCTAAAGAGGGGTAGAATAATTGGAGGGATCATGAGAAAAAGGATTTGGTGAATAATTAAATGTATAGTAGCCCTATAAAGTTTGAAATCTTTAAAATTACACAATTATAAATGCTCATATTAGAATATGAGGAAATGAATAACTATTCTGTATATTAGAAATGGGTTTTAGCAACATTTAATTTTTTTATAGAAAGCTATTTTGACATTCTAGAAACATTCTAGGAAGAGAAACTCTATAACATCACATACTTTATAATGCCAAATCTTTAAAGTTATTCTAAATGATACATTAGCTTCCTAGCGTTCCCTTAATAGAGTACCATAAACTTAATGTCTTTAAACAAGAGAAATTTATTGTTTCTCAGTTCTGAAAGCCAGAAGTCCAAAATCAAGATGCCCATGCTCTTTCAAGGCTATAAGAGAGAATCTGTTCCATTCTTTCACATAGCCATAGGGATCACCAGGAGTCTTTGGCATTCCCTGGTTTGCTGCCTTGTAACTCCAATCCCTAGCTCTGTGGTCAAATGGTATTCTTCTCCTTTATTATCTCATATCTTATAATGATACTGTTGTATTTGATTAAGGTCCCACCTTACTCCATCATGACCTTTTCTTCATGATTTACACCTGAAAAGACCCTATTTCTAAATAAAGTCACATTTTGAGATACTGGGGGTTAGGACTTCAAAATATATTCCCAGCGGACATGATTCAACCCATAATAATGATCAACCAGGGATGTTTCCTTTTACATTCAGAAATGTCCTAAAACATCAATAAGCCACATTTAAAATGAGTCTTTTAATAAACCTGAAATTATTTGATCAGATTTAAGATCCATTTCTGATTATAAAAACAAAACCAACCAAATAAAAAAGACCAAAAGCAATTCTCAAAAGCTAAGAATAAAAGGATATCAATATTCGTAATCAAATTATTTTGTTAGATAGTTTAGAATAATTAACTGAAAAATTTTGAATTCATAACAATGTTGAGTGGATCTTGGACAAGTGGATCTTGTCCTATACCCAAATTGAGTACTTTCATAACAATGTTGAGTGGATCTTGGACAAGTGGATCTTGTCCTATACCCAAATTGAGTACTTTCATGTATACCCCAGAAAACATTTAGTATATGGTTCAAAAATAACTTTTACAACTAAAGAATGGGCAATTTCATACATAGCTTAATATATATGCAAAAAAACTTGAATGAATTATATATGCTGTTTACTGATGGGAAGACAGTATTCAAAAGCTGATGTCAAATCTCCGTAAATTACACTTTAATTTAACTACAAAGCAAATTTGGTGAGTGGTTCAGCAATGGACTGAATGTTTATGCCCCCCACCAAAAAAAAAAAAAAAAATAGTATGTTGAAATTCTAACCCCTTGAGGTAGTATTAGGAAATAGAGCCTTGAGGAGATGATTAGGTTATAAAAGTGGAGGCATCGTGAATATGATTACTGCTTTTATAAGAGACCCCAGAAAGCTTCCTTCCCCCTTCCATTATGTAAAGACAGGGAGAGAAGATGGTCATTTCTGAACCTGGAAACAAGCCTTTACCAGACACCAAATCTGCCAGTGCTTTAAGCTTGGACCTCCCACCTCAGAACTGTCAGAAATAAACTACTGTTGTTTCCTACCTACCCAGGCTATGGTATTCTGTTACAGCAGCCTGAATAGTCTAAGGATTCTAAAGCTCATTTGGAAGAGGTAAGGGTAAAATATCCAATGACATTTGAAAATGAAAATATGATAATTATTTGTCCTAACAGATATTAAATTGTAAAATATTATTTTAAAAACATTACCAGATTTGGAATAGACACACAGACCAAGCATTGCCATATTCCAGGACTCACCAGGCCTCCTGTCTCTAGTTTTTCCCCTTTTACCTGGTTAAGATATCTGGTTACTGCTGTAATAGAAAGTACAAATTCCTGGAGGCTTAGATAAGATACAAGTTGATTTCTTGTTTTAGATAAAAAATTGAATGGGCAATCCAAGGCTATTATGGCATCTCCACATTCCTTGACATTCTAACAACTTCTTTCTAGGCTGACATCCTGCCTGGAGTCAACAGGCAGTTCCTCTCTAAAGTTCCAGGATGGCTATTCTAGTCCCTTCCTTCACATCTGCATTTCAACCAGGGAGAAGGGGGAAAAGTTATAAGGGTAGTTACACACATCATTTCTGTCCATATCCCATCAGCTCAAAAATAAACACATGGTTGAGAACAGCTGAAAGAAAACCCAAGAAATATGGTCTTTAACGAGGCAAAATATGCACAACGGAAAATGTATTTGTTGCAACGGAAGAAAAGCAAAGCTATTAGTGGATGCAGTCTTTGCTACCCTCTGCCCGTTTAACCATTCAAATATATATGTGCCCTTTTCTTCCCACCCATAAACAATTTTAAACTTTCTCCAAAAGAATATAATTGCCAAGTCCTATCCAGTCTTTTTATTAAGATAAAAGTTTATTTTAAACGTCACAAGGGGGTAAAAATGCTTACATATTTAACTCTAAATATTAGTGAACTTAACAGGGAAACATTCTCATAGTTAAGGAAAGATGGTCGGGATAATTGAGTTTTTTGAGAAAACCATTTGATATATGTATTCTGAATCCCAAAACTTCACATACTCTTTTACCTAATAATATAATCAATGATTTAGTTATACCTTATTTTTTACCAAAAAAAGTTAAAAAAAAAAAAAGCTTAGTGGTAATGTGGGCCAAGAACAGGTGAATGATTAAATAGATTATGAAATGTCCACTCAATGGAGTATTTAACCATCTTAAAATCATGCTTAAAGACAATTTTTAAAAAACATACCATAATTAATAAAGGAAAACTGTAGGATGCAAAATTATACATCTATTAAATTCTCTATAGCTAATAGAGAGATAGATATCTATACATACATAATTTTATTTTCCACGTAATAATCTCATTGGACCTGTTTAGGTTAATTTCAGAAATTTTTCATTTTCGCCAAATGATTGTCAGTTGTTTTTTTCTGAGGGTTTCTCAGGATGTGGAATGCTTAGGTACAGGTCCCTCACTTTTTCCCCCCAAGCCTCCTTGGTGGGTCTCATGCTGACTCTTGCAAATGGTGCTTATAAAACCATCCTTCTATGGACCCAGCTAAAAAGCTGATGTTGAGGGGCGTCTGGGTGGCTCAGTCGTTAAGCGTCTGCCTTCAGTTCAGGTCACGATTCCAGGATCCTGGAATCAAGCCCCTCATCAGGCTCCCTGCTCAGCCAGAAACCTGCTTCTCCTTCTTCCAGTGGCCCTGCTTATGTCCCCTCTCTTGCTGTGTCTTTCTCTGTCAAATAAATAAAATATTTTTAAAAGATAAATAAATAAATAAAATATTTTAAAAAGATAGATAGATGATAGATAGATAGAAAGATAGATAGATAGATGAAAATAAAAAGCTTGTGTTGAACCATAGCTACCACCACTCTGGCCTAGTAGGGGACAATATTCACCTTTTACTCATTCTGTTCCAAGAAGACAGGGCAGGATGTTCCTTTGAACTGAATGACTTATATCTGCTCATCATAAAGTCAGGCCAGTCTCCCCTTATCAGCAGAAATATTCCACATCTCCATACTGTAAAGATCAGAATAAAATTCTACCTGCTATTAAAGATAGAAGGATAATATATTATTTTTATTAATTTCAGATGAATATTTGTCAGCTACTAATTAGTAAATACTATTTTAACTGAATGTGCTCAGCTAATTGTCTGAAAAGCACTTTGAGGGATAGCAAAATAAAAGTTAGGATCCTGTCTTTAGAGAATCAAATGGATGAGACTGACATATAATTATACCGAGACAAGAATGCAAACAATATTTAATTAGGTGCTAAATTGAGTGCTATAAAATATAACTGTAATAAAAGAAGAGGTTAGGCAGGATAATTTCTAAGGACCTTGACAGCTCTTACATGTTGGGCTCCTGCCACTGGTATACAGATATTTCAAAGGACAGAAATGACCTAAGTAGTTTGAGCACCTCATGCTAATAGAACCATAATTTTTTAAATCTGTTTTAAAATGGAATCTTTCTGGGCTCTTTTTCCATTAAAGTGATGTTTATGGAAATCCAGTTGATTATCCCCATCTTTTGATGTACAGTGTGCAGAATCCATGGTGACTTTGATCATGTGTTAATGCAATGCCCATCATCTCATATAATACTGCCTACCATTTGTAAGGTGAGAATTACTATCCTTATTTCACAAATGTTGCAAATAAATCCAGGGAGTTAAAGTAGTTTTCCTGATCACACCATTAGTGATATACAAAATTGATATAAATTCCTAAACCACTCAGGAAATGTCAGAAAATGGAAGCTGGGTTGGGTGAGGGAAGGGAGTGTGAAAGTTTATTTTCAAACAGAAAACAATGTTTAGAGGAGTAGAATAAGTATACCAGCCCTGAATCTGAGTTTGGAGAAGCAGAAAAAAAAAAATGCTTCATATTGAATTTAAGAATGGAAAAACCAGCTCTGAGGAGAAATTTGTTTATGTTAAAGAAACAAAACACAATAGAGGATAAACCTACTAAGATACCATAATGACAGCCGCAAAGCTCATTCAATTTCTGGCTATATCTTTTCTTTCCATTCCCATTTCTCACCAATTCTCTTCCTAGATGCTCTGGTCCAAAATGATCATTTTTACATGTTATGCAAATTATAAACTCTTTTGATGTTGAGTCTTTGTACCTACCTGTTCTTGTTTGTCTAATTACTATCCTAGTCATAACTATACATAGTGTATTCTATCATAAAAGGGCTACGCCATGAAAACCATGCATACGCCATGCATACGCCTATGCATGAATAGGAAAAATGTAAGGTTTCTGATCAGTGAAATGATGGGGCTCCTAGGTGGCTCAGTTGATTAAATGTCTGCCTTCAGCTCAGGTTGTGATCCCAGGGTCCTGGGATCGAGCCCTGCTTCCGGCTCTCTGCTCAGCGGGAAGCCCCCTTCTCCCTCTCCCACTCTCCCTGCTTCTGTTCCCTCTCTTGCTGTCTCCTTCTCTGTCAAATAAATAAACAAATAATCTTTAAAAATAAAATAAATTATTTTAAAAAATCAGTGAAAAAAATGCCCTCAAAATTGTGAAAGAAAATGATTTGCAACCTAAAATTCTCTACCCAGTCTAGCTATCAGTTTAGTAGGAGACTATAACAAAGATATTTCCAAATGGTAATTATTTTAAGATAATATATGACTGTTATGAATGTATGAAATAAGTCAAAATTTTTATTTTACCCATTAATTGATGTTAAAACGAGTTCAAAGGAGAAATTTAATATATTTTGAATAGAAATGTTAAAATTAATGTGCAATTATAAAAAATGTTAATAACTCTAGCAATATGAAGTGATGTTTGAAATCATCTTTTTTTCAAGGAAAAATCAATTGTGTCTCTACCTGTTAGGTGGATGCATCTCATTTGCATTACTATGGACACAATCATTTGAATGACTGTCAGGTTAGTACCCCTTGGCTTAAACCCCTACACAATTATAGAACAGTTTAGTCAATGGGAGGATTATTAAAGGAGCATACTTCTGTAGATCAGAAATCCCTGAAGAGTTTGCTAGATAATGTCCATACTTCACTAAAAAGACACTCAGTAATTGTCTTGCTCATTTCTAGGTCTGTGACATTTTTCCTGACGTGAGAGAGTATGCTCATTTTTAAATTCTGAAGTAGTGAGGAAGCTATTGAAATGGGATATTTAACAAAATAGGGAGTAACCCAAAAAGAATAATAAGAAGTTTCTGGAAAATAGTTGATCCATCCAGAGTCACCGTCCCATTTCTGCAGGAGAGCACCAGGATAACAGCTAAGGATCAATCACAGTAGTTAATCATTCAGAAAGAACAACATGAAAAATTTTAAAGTACAATTGTATATTATTTATATATAAGATCATTTGAGATCATTATTCTCATGCTTTGACAGATCTTTTGGTGTTTTTAGAAAAAACTAGTACCAGGTACATAGAAAATTAAACAAATGAAAAATGCAATTATTAATGCCAGGGGAAACTATTTAACCAAAATATCAAAAACTACTTAGTCAAAAATTTTGTGTGAAGATAAAAATAAATACATTACAATGCCTGGATGGATAATGTCACCTTTACATATCATAATAAAATAAGCATTGTCTATTAATTTAATGCATACTTACGATGCAACTACATTGGGTTAATGATGGTGGGGAAAAAGGCTTGAAATAAGAGAGCTAAATCATCACTCATTATATAACAGGGAATGAATAGATGGTGTCTACATTTGATAGATTAAGAAATAAAACTTTAAGAATATTATTTTCAGGGGCACCTGGGTGGCTCAGTGGATTAAGGCTTCTGCCTTTGGCTCAGGTCATGATCTCAGAGTCCTGGGATCGAGCCCCGCATCGGGCTCTCTGCTCAGCAGGGAGCCTGCTTCCCCATCTGTCTCTGCCTCCCTCTGCCTACTTGTGATCTCTCTCTCTCTCTGTCGGATAAATAAATAAATAAATCTTTTAAAAAGAATATTATTTTCAAAAAATATTATTTTAAAATACCTGAAAAAATGAATGAAATATTTGAAAATAATTGTCTTTGGGAAAACGTCAAGGTTGAGTGAGAATTGAAGACTGTGCTCTTATTTTTCATTAAAAGTCTTAATTTTATTTGACTTCTCAACTGTATGCATTTCTATTGACAAAAATTTTTTAAAATAGTCTCCAGTAAAATGAATAAAAATGTAAGTACATAATATGTGCATAGTAGAAGCAGGATTAATAGATGTGGGTGAAGTTGGGAAATTATCCTTAGTTGAGGTAATATTTAGTTTGGTACCAACAGTGAGATTCAGCATTTCCTTGATAGAAAAGAGAAGCAGAGGTTTTTTAGTAGAGAAAATATGTGATTTGACCTCTACCAATCAAATAAGTAATTTTATTGAGTTATGAACATAACTGAGCATGAATATAATTTTTATTCAATTATCTCTGACATTTCCAGGCTACTTACATAAAATGTAAATATATATACAATGAATGCACAAAGACTACATACGTTTAATGCCTTCTATTCTTGATTTATGTGTGTTAGATTTGTCCGTGACTTTGCTTTTCTGATGTTCTAATATTTTAGCTTGCATTGTTTAGGAGAGAACAAAAAGAAGAATGAAGAATGAATTACATGTGGACTGACAAAGAACTTTCACATTCTTGTATGGAAAGCAAGTCTTTAATATATGCAAGCATATATTTTCTTATAAACAGATGTTGACATTACAAAATAACAAGTAATTGAGCACAGATGGTGTGCTTGGCATACTAAAAATGTTTAAAGGAGTGTTAGCACTTAGCAGAAAGAGCAGATTTCCTTTTCAGTTAGGATTCTTTTAGCATTAAATATTCCAGATTTCTTTCTCACTTATATCTCTTTGCAAAGGGAGTGTCTGAGCTAGTATGAAAATAATAATACACGAAACATTAATGATAGATATAAAAGTGATCTTTACTCCAAATCAACTTCAAAGGAACAATGCTACGTGGCTTAAGTATAAATGATAACATTAGTATTACATACGAATTGCATTTATATCTACTATATCTTTTGTCTCCAATTTTTATTTTAGTGATATGAATAACATTCATTTCTCTTAGTCATTGAGTAAATTAAACCTAAGCTTGCTGAGGTGATAGCTTAATATTTCTGTTAATTGCAGGGAATTAGACCAACGGCAGAATAAAATAATGTCTACTTTCTCCTATTAATATTTCCTGTTGAAAGTGTGTCTAGCTACTTAACCAAAATGCTAATAATGATACTTGAGGGAGAAAATGGTGGAAAAGATAAACTCTTCGTTCTACATAGGAGATAGATAATGGTTTCAAATTAGCATTTTGTATAGCAAAATAATGTCAATTTTCATTTTTAAGTATAACACCAAGACATCCTCACCATCTTCATACCATTGACTAAAAGTGTTAAGAATTATACTTGAAGGGTGTTTTTGTCTTTACAAAAGAGGAGAAAGGGCAGACTATATTTCAAATTTCTGAGCTGTGCCCAATTTTTCTACGTTCAGTTGAGAAAGAACTTGAATTACTTTATCCCCCAAAGGCATGTCTTTAGCACAAAGATTTTCCCATTGACTTCAAAGTAGAAGCCACAGGAGTGCATATTAACATTGAAATGGATGAAAAACAGATTCAAGTTTTGAATGAGCATAGCAAATTGAAAGGCAGCTAGTAGGAATAATCAGCAGATCAGTCAGGCTGACAGACCATTTGAATCTCTGTTATATTAAAGTCAAATGAAGAGGATGGACATAATTTTTGCTATGAATGTGGAAAATTTCAGACAGTGGAAATGCACATTCATAAGACAGGTCAAAGAAGGGAACATTTAACTCCTTGGATGCAATAAAATATTACTATGACTCAATTAAACAAGCAGAATACTTTTCACATTTTCATGCTAAATCTCAGGATACACAGGGATTTGGGTGCCCTAACAGTTCTTAATCATTCCCAGTGATTTTTTTTTTTAAATAAGAAAGACCCTAGAAAAGTTAGATGACTCTGGTACTCTCTTCCTCAGTATAAGTTACTTTTTCAAAAAGGATATGTCTTATATAAATCTCTTATGAGGCAAGGAGATAGCATGAAAGATTTATTTTGAGGAGCTTTGAATAAAATTCTCTCTACATATTTAAAATTTTTTAAACTCTAGGGTAAAGAATTACTGATAACTTGGTTCACCAAATATTTATTGAACGTGTTAAAAAAGTAACTTAGTTGCTGCGGAATAATCAATGGGAAAGTTCCACTCGACAAACTTCAAAGCCATTATAATACTGGAGAAATGAACGTGTGCCATTAACAAAACAAAATTTTGAAAAATTCCCAAAAAATAGCTAATGGAATTAGATAAACTCTTAAATCAGAGCAGAGGAATCGGCAGTTGAAGACACCCAGGAAGGTAAGCATGGGATTTCCCACAAGGGAGTTTTAGAAAAGCTCCAAGTTCAGTATCAACAAATACCAATTGCAGCAACAGCAATCACTGTAAGTGTTCATTAAGGAACTCATTCTAAACAGTTGCCCTTCTCATGCAAACAGAAAAGTGTTTATGAGATAGAGATGATAGAGCAATATGGCTCAATCTCCTTCTGGCCGTACTTCTCAACCATGGTGGTGCATTAAGGTTGGATAGGAAGCCTTCACAAAGTACTGATTCTCAGACAAGACTTCTCAGACATTCTGATTCAGTCTCCACAGGACTCATTGTCAGTATTTTTAATAAACCTTTCCAGGTTGAAATTTTTTTTTTAATGGTTTGGTCACTGGTGAGTCCTTAGCATCTATTGTTATAAATAGATAACAGATCTATCTGATCCTAATACATAGTAGAAATAGATCCTAATACATAGTAGGAACTCAGTAAATGTTTGCAGAGTGAATGAATAAATGAATGAAAATCAGACTGCCTTTGGGGAAAAATACTAACAACTCAATAATTGCGTATATTTAGAAGATAATGTCACAGTTCTGAAGATCAAAACCCCAAGTAATCCTAGAATTTCATACACACTTGAATTATCAATAAAATGTGAGGGAAAAGTAAACATGCTCTGAAATATGCATACACAATTCACTACCAAAGCAAACTATATAAAAATATGGTTCAAGGCCATACTAAGGGCAAATAAAAAAGAAATCCGAGAAATAGACCACAGGATTCAAGAAGTAGCATTTGAGTACAACACAGATGTAACAAATAAAATCTGAAATAATTAGGAAAACCCAGTAGATTTTGCCACTTGGAAGATTCTCATTACTGCAGGAAATTTCATTATGATCACATTTCCATTATTTGATCTCTAGTCATACTATGGGTTTTATACTATGTAATTGTATAAATTTAAGTGCTGTCTATTACATTTGAGCTTTTCAATCAAATCAAGCCACAAATACTTAAGAAAATTACCAAAATAAAATGTAATTGATAATAACTGTAGCATAGTAAGAAATATATTTGATTTCAGTCCCTGGTTCTTGGCACAGAGCTCCTTAAACTGTTGGAATTTTCTTTTCTTATTTTTCTTTTAATGATTAGTAATTTCCTGAGTAATGGAATTATCTATTGTTAAATATTCTTTTTTTAATTTTTTTAAAGATTTTATTTATTTATTTTACAGAGAGAGAGAGATCATAAGTAGGCAGAGAGGCAAGCAGAGAGAGAGGAGGAAGCAGGCTCCCCGCTGAGCAGAGAGCCCGATGTGGGGCTTGATCCCAGGACCCTGAGATCATGACCTGAGCTGAAGGCAGAGGCTTAACTCACTGAGCCACCCAGGTGCCCCTATTGTTAAATATTCTTATGTCCTATTATAATTTCTACATGTATCACTTCTATAATTTAAATTTTGTATTTCAAATAGTCTTATGACCTACAAAAGAAAACACCAATATCTGTAATAAAAGACATCCAGGAAAGCATCTAATTCTTAATATTTTATGAGCATGCTTTATAAAATGCACATACTTGAAAATAAAAGACCTAGCTTCACAGAGTCTGGATGGCTCAGTTAGTTAATCTTCCAACTTTTGATTTCAGTTCAGGTCATGATCTCAGGGTCAGAGATGGAGCCCCATATTGGGCTCTGCACTGGGAGCATGGAGCCTTCTTAAGATTCTCTCTGTCCCTGTCGCTCTGCCTGTCCCCCCAACTTCCCCCTCCCCATACTCTCTAAAGAAAAAAAAAGACATAGTTAGGTGTGTGTCTTTTTAAATTCCATTACATTATGTATGCAGCATATTTTACACCAATTATTTATTACAGAGCTTTCTCTTTACTTATTGTTAAATATCTTCCTATTCAAGTTCACAGGTAGATATTTCGATCTACTTTTTTTCAAATATGTTGGAGCAGATAAAATTTATTAGAACCTTTCAGATTCTGTTCTAACTCATCCACACGAATGCCTTCTTTGGATTATAGAATTATTCATAGAACATTGTATAGGATAATGTTATAGATTCTCAAACTCTTTCTCTTTTAGAATTTATTTCTTTGCATTTAAAGTTTTTTATTTTGTGAATGTCTTAAAATTATAGTTTTAAGAAAGTTACATAGTGTGTAATTAAACTAATCAAGGACCATTGATGCGGTACAGTGAGTTACTGAGTAAGAGAGCCTTAAAACTACTTAAAGCTTCATTAATGTTGATTTATAATGCATCTCTATCAAACAGAGTAGCTAAAGTACTAACTGTCATGACTAAAATATGAAAAATGTAAGGGAATAAGTTTGGAAAGTACTTTGAAAAACACAGCATGTTCCCATTTGTATTTGCATATCCATACTAGTGCTTGTTTTTGTGAAAGTTGTGCTATGTTATGTGAGTTCTCATGGATAAATAGTGGGCTACCAAGAAATTCACCCCAATACAAATTTATGAGGATGGTCTCACTTGGATTCAGAAGTTGCTCTTCAGCGAAAGGATCTTTGTTTCTAAAACAGACTTTTTAAGACTATGAGACCAGTGTCTGAAAAAAAAAAAGAAGTAAATTTATAAATAAGTTAAAACAGAACTAACTATACATATAATGATACTTACGCTATTTGATTATATCTCAGTGGTAATAGTTCTTTAATCTGGCAAGCCTATGTGTTTGTCAAGTATGTTTTTTTAAGCTACAGTTTTCTTAGGTACATCACAGAAGTCTTATAGACTCCCTTTGCAGCCTAATCAGTATCCATTTACCCTGTAACTTGAGCTTGCTGGTAACTTCTTCAGTTCTACTCTTTAAATGCATTACTACACTCTGTTCTTTTCCTCTTCTGCATGATTTCATGTTGACCAAGTCCTCCAGGACCAGCTATTTTCATTACTGTAGCTCTTTTTTTTTTTTTTTTCCCTGCAAAAAGCTTTTGATTTTTCTGTTCAGCCATATTTGTGCTACCATCATGTCTTAGGGCTACATGATCACTTCAACTCTGCTTCTTAAATTTTGTTTCTGACTTCTGACTATATTCTTGGGAGATTATATTTACTTCCCCTAGGGAAGCCCTCTATGTCAAGGGCTGCCCAATCAGCAGATGATCGAAACATTTCATTGCCATCCCAGAACACAATAAAAACATTCTCTTGATGAGTCCTGGCTTCCTTCCTTCAAAGCACCCACTAACAAAACTACATAGTCAGACCTTTGACCCTCAGTAGAGCGATAAAACCTTTGGACTCCCTTTGTCTAATGTATAGAAGCTACACCACCACTTAACACATGTTAAAACCTTATAGCACAGGGTCTGATGTAGATGAGACACCTTGGGGGATCTTGAAAAACACTGCCTAATAAGTATTCGATTTTTCAAAGGCCTTTTGTAGTGTTGTTTTAATTATGAAAAAAGGAGACTCATGAGCTGCTAAACAATCTTTGAGTGCTTTCTCCGTTCACTTTCATCAAAGCTATGATACAGTGCTAGGTGCACCTGCCATATTACATTTAGAGGTTTAGAAAAATAAACAAAAACAATAAAATTAAAAACAATTCTGAGGATCTTATCAATGACTCTGGTTAGTCAAATATGACCAAAATTACACTAGTTGTTTCTGTTGGGCTTTCAGGGAAGCCCATCACTACCCACACATACACACACACACACGTCTGCAGACTTCTCCTTTTGAGTTGTAACTTTTATGTGACTCAGTTTGAAGAGTATAGCCATGGCAAATTCAACAGAGATAACTTCAGCCAGAGTTCTAAGTTATGCCTATGGCCAAATCAATAAAGTAACTTAAACTCAACTGGTTGACTTTCACTAGTGTAGTGTTGCTTTTTAATAGCACATGTGAAAAAATAGACAAATCCCAGGAGATAGAGAAAAAAGTATACTATTTTAAGATTCTTATACAATGTGTAAAGTGGAAGCTCTTATAAAGTGAAATATGCATCGAACCACACCCAGATGAAAGCATATGTCTGTATAAAACTTATACACAAAGGCTCATAGCAGCTTTATCTGTAAAAGTCAAAATCTGAAAAGCACCAAATATCCTCCAGCAAATGAAGCGATCGGTACACTGTGCTATCTTCACATAATGAACTATTTAGCAAAATAAAATAAAATAAATAAACTATGGATATGACCAAAAAATATTATTGAATCCTAAAATATTTATGCTAATTGAAAGAAACCAGACCCCAAAGAGTACATATCTTAAGGTTTCGTTTTTATTTCATTTGTATAAAATTCTAGACAATGTAAATAAATCAGTGGAGACAAAGTAGATCAGTCGGTTGCCTGATGACAAGATGAGGAGATGCTGGGGCTGGGGCAGAATGGAGGGATTACAATGGAACACAAGAAGTTTGGCAGAGGTATAAATATGAGCATTATCTTGACTGCGCTCATGGTTTCAGGGTGTATACATGTGTCAAAACTTATCAAATGTATATTGTAAGTATATGCCATTTATTACATGTAAACTATTCCTCATAAAGATATTAATTTTTAAATATATGTTGTTATCTCCCTCAGAAATCAAAATCAATTTTAAAAAATTAGCCAGAAGCTCTAAAATAATTCTAATAGAAAGGGCACATGTATCTCATCGGTATAAAAATGTATATACATATATACACAAATATTACATATCATATATTAATATAATATAATAATGCAATATATAACATATGCATATTTATGTGCCCACATATGTATGTCAGTACATATCTATATCTTTCATAAATACATATACCTCTATCTCCCTATCTATACATATCAAGCTACCTTGTGAAATTATCTAAAAATTTTAGCCTTAGCCCAGGACTGAAACTATATATTTAAAAATCGTCTCCTTAGCATAGTGAAATTCTGAGTTCACAAAAATTAAGATTTAGAAAAAAAAATAAGATTGGCATAACAGAACTTTGAATAATATAAAACTTCAGAGAGGAATATAGAGGAACAATATGAGAATTAGGAAGAAAATAGGAATATATATCATATATTTAAGAGAATTAAGATTTCCCAGAAGAGATTACTCATTTATAAACAGGGTTCAAGATTCTGAACATAGTCATGGTGTGACTAGTACTGGAGCATAATCAGACGGCTGCAAGTCCCAATTTTCCCTGGACATTTGTAATTCATAGCTGTTATTTTTATCACCTGACTGGTACAGGACTGAGGTTTGTATATTCTGGACCTGCTTATGTCAATGAGTCACTGAACATGGATCTTTTCATTTTTTAGATGAGCCACCTGGCATTTGCAGTCATCTTCTCAGGACTCATTTTGGGCAAACCAATCAAGCAGCAAGCAAGCAGCACACTGTAGAAGAGACCCAAACAATGCCTTCACTTTCTGTTAGGATTATTTTAGTTTTTGTTTCATTAGCGCTCTTTCATTTATTATTTCATTAAAGATATTTCACAAAATATTTTTCACGCATTTGTTAATCTGAGTACCTCACATAAAAGAATTTTACCCAAAGTAGTTCACCTCTAGCATGAAATGTGCAAATGCAGACTTTATATAAATCTTATTGAAAAATTGTTAAAAATGTTATTTGACCAGCATATTCAACAGTGAAGAGCTGTAGGCTTTTTTTTTTCTCTAAGACTACGGAAAGGCAAAGATGCTCACTTTCTCTGCTTTTGATTTTTGTTTCTTAATTAGGAGGTAAAACAGTGTTTTTAAAATTTCTCTCAGGCGCTACAAGTTTTCAAGAAATTTTTTTTAAATTTTGTGGTTTTATTTCAATTATGACTTTAAAATAATGTGTTCATATTTTGTTTCATTAGGATGATGGTATAACAAAATTCTGCCAAGCAATTTTATTCTTAAATTTCCATTTGTGTGTCTAAAGAATTATCCAGAGTTACTGAGGACTAAATAATTGCCTATTTCATAATCAAATAATTGTGCTGAAAATTGATGCCCAGCAATCCAAATCATGTTACTGCTTTGTGCTACTTTTACTTTCTGGAATCTTAAGATATTTTTCATCGATTTTCTTTTATCTATATATTTTTTAAATTCCATATTTTTTCTAGATTTGTTTCTTTTTGTCGTAGTATCCTCCATTGTGCTTCTTTCCTTAAAAAAAAAAAATACATTTTTTTTAAAGTCTCTTCATTCTCAGTTTTGTAGGAAAAGATCTCTTTAAAGCTGTATTCTTTTTTTTTAAGATTTTATGTTTTTATGTATTTTTACAAAAGAGAAAGAGAGTGCGCTGGAGCACAAGTGGAGGGAGGGGCCGAGGGAGAAACAGACTCCCCGCAGAACAAGGAGCCTGATGGGGAACTCAGTCCCAAGACCCTAGGATCATGACCTGAGCTAAAGGGAGCTGCTTAACCGACTGAGCCACCCAGGCGTCCCACAGAGCTGTATTCCTCTTGGCATTATGATCAAAGGAGCATGTAAGATTTGCCACATCCCTTCCATTTATTGTTTTATTTTTACCTTTTAATATGAGTGCACTAAATCATAAATATGAAAAAAATGGAATTGTTTTATGATGACATACACTATTGCTGTCTACCCATACCTGTTTCCTTTCTACACAGCAACACTGGCACAAGTCAATTTAAATATTTTAATATCACTCTTCAGCTGATGGATGTTGAGGTAAAGGAAGGACAGGTGAAAGATGTATAAGTTGGTAACAAATTTCTCTTTTTACCTTATACCAATATGTGAACACTTAATCATACCAGTATAATTGCAGTTGTAAAAAGATAAAAACAAAACCTCAATTTTTCTTCTTTTTTATTTTTTTAGATGAATCATGGACCAATAAAAATAATCATTGTATATATAAAAGGTATAATGAGAAAAAAATCTTGTGTTTTTCATTCAATAATAAATTCCATAAGAATTAAAAACAAGGTATTGGTTTGTAATACCTTACTTAGTGGTTAGATAGAATTATTTTTATATTCCTGGATATTAAAACATTCATAAGGATGGGATATGCTTCATTTCTTATTTTCTTAAAAATAATTTCAGAAAATGGCTATAACACATAATGAATTAATAAGTAAATTATATGTCTTTCTTAAGCATTCACAAAATGATAACTTGAAAGAAACAATCACATTATGAAATATTTATTAGAAATGTTTTAATTTAGGGAAGCCTGGGTGGCTCAGTCAGTTAAAGCATTGGCCTTCGGCTCACATCGTGATTCCAGGGCCCTGGGATCAGGCCCTGCATTGAGCTCCTTGCTCAGTGGGAAGCCTGCTTCTCCCTCTGCCTACTGCTCCCCTCTGCTCATGCCCTCTCTTCCCCTCTCTCTTCCTCTGTCTCTCTGGCAAATAAAAAAAAATCTTAAAAAAAAGAAATTTTTAATTTATTAAATTAGTATAGTACATTTATCCTGTGGTGAATGAAAATTAATTTTGTCTTGTTTCTTTTGAAGAGCACTTAAAATTCTAAATTGCTAAATTACATAAACCACCCTCTTAATAAAAATGAATCACTTTCTCATCACCAAGATGATAAAAGAGCTATCACTCATCATTATTACATGTGTTATGATAATGAGGCTGTCTGAAATGTTTGATTTAAATTGATGCTTTCATCCTTTGCAAAATTAGTATAAGATCCAAAAATTTTATATACCATCTCAGAAAGCTGCAGCACTTAATACCCACTTTATAAAGTTAGAGCATTTTTTACATTTGATAATTCTGTTAGGTATATCATAAGTCTTTCAACAGATAATTAGGACTAAGAATGATTTAGTAAAAGCATCTTAATTACAGCTTAAAAAATTAAATTTTAAAAAATCCTCTTTTGTTCTTGGAATTTTTTAAAATAAATCATTACTAAAAATTTTATATATTTATTTCACTAAAACTTCTATTGTACAAAAATAACCAGTAAGACATCTTTTGCCAATATTAATATTTCCAGTTATCGTGATGGCACCAAAATATCTTTTTTCAATTTTCAACTTTTCCTTTCTTCTTTAATCACATTGAAGTATAAAGCAGATATTTCTCATTTAAGACAGAAGAAAGATGGGATTTAGAAGTGAAATTGATGAAAAAGTGTTCATCATAGGATAATGGCAGACAAGAACAGAGGGAAAATCTTAGAAATCATTTCAACTTATTCCTTCCTTCTACCATTGTATATTTAATATTAGGTGCTGTGCTAGATGCTGATGATGCAACGGTGAAATAAGATATGGACTCTGACTTTGTAAAACTTTTCCAACATGCATACTGGATATGTGTAAAATATAGGTTACAATGTATAACTTTGATGCACTAACTGTGACTACACGCTTCCACTGTTTGGGCTAATTAAAGGGAAGGATAGTAGAATGTTATCCTTCCTCTTTGCTTTCAGATTGGAATTTTGATTCACTATAGACTTAGAGTACACTATGAATTTCAAGGAATCAGCAATAATTACAAAGTATTAAATTATTTGGTTAAGGGGCGCCTGCGTGGCTCAGTCGTTAAGTGCCTGCCTTCATTTCAGGTCCTGATCCCATGGTCCCAGGATCAAGCTCCTCATTTAGCCCCACATCAGGCTCCCTGCTCAGAGGGAAGCCTGCTTCTCCCTCTCCTACTCACCCTACTTCTGCTCCCTCTCTCGCTGTCTCTCTCTCTCTCTGTCAAATAAGTAAATAAATAAATAAAAGTAAATAAATAAATAGATAGATAAATAAATATTTGGCTAAGATCATTCATTTACTTGCAGTGACGAAATTTTACTTCTTAGGATACAAGTCTGGTGTTATTTTTTCTGTCTTAGCATAAAAGAATGGACTTAGCTAATTAAGTCATTGCTCGTACATCTTTTATTTCCTTATATGATTTAAAGGAATAGGGGAAAAAAACCCTTTTTTTATTGCAGTTTTTATGGTCATGCAGTCAAATGTTGATGATTATTTTTCGTATGGCTTTGTAAATATTCTTATCTCTCTACTTTCCATTTGTTCCTTGACCTTTAAAGAACAGAAACACTTCAGACTATTTAATATTCTAACAATAAAAACTTGGACACAATACCCATGCTACAGTTAAATAGCAATATTTAAGGAATCTTCAACATTATTTGTGACTTTTTTTTAAGATTTTATTTATTTATTTGACAGAGGGAGAGAGATCACAAGCAAGCAGAGAGGCAGGCAGAGAGAGAAGAGGAAGCAGGCTCCCAGCTGAGCAGAGAGCCCGATGTGGGGCTCGATTCCATGACCCTGAGATCATGATCTGAGCCGAAGGCAGAGGCTTTAACCCACTGAGCCACCCAGGCACCCCTTATTTGTGACTTTTAATACATAATTATATCAGTCATTTTTAATAAAATGTTAATTTCTTTGACTTGATTAGAATTAATATAAATTGCTTATTCTAAATCACTGTCACTTCTTTTTCTTCATATTGCTTCCTTAAGTTTAAAATTTTAAAAATCCCCTTTACTCTCCAGTTTTGTTATTTTATTTTACTTGTTATCTTATTCATGCTTAAATATATAAGCTATTTTAGACAAAATGAAGCAACATTTTTGGCCTCTGTTTAACTTATACTATTAGTAAAATAAAAATGATATCTTAATAGGACCTTTATGACTCTCTTGCATGTGTTCAAAGAATTGAAGTTTGCCTTAATCCTTAATACTTCCTCCTGTTCCTGCCCTGTATTTCTTTTGTCATTAATACCCACTCCTCATTTTATCATTGCCTCTTTTCAACATGTTGCCTAATTGCCCCTTTATAGCTGCCTTTCTGTCTCTGCCACATTTGTTTAATCCCCAGAACTTCATGCATTTTTCACATTAGCCGTTATATTTTTCAAATACGATAAATGGCTATTTCTAATAAATTTTCAAGTTCCATCCAAAAATACATGATCATTATAGTGAAATTAAGCTTCTTTTGTGCCCTTTTGAACAGGAAAGTTTTTGGAAAGTGCAATACTTTGTAAAGTTACACTGAACTATATCAGATACTTTGTGTCATAATTATTGTACTCTTAATGAAAAGTGTTTTATAAGAAAACCAAAACTGTATATGGCAGAAATTCATTAAAAATTACTAAATTCAAACTAATATTACACTGTATATTAATTAAAAATAAAGTTAAAAAATAAAATAAATAAAAATTACAAAATGTTATGGAGTAATAGTGTATAAATTATATGCAAAGTTTACAAAAGAAGACAAAACATAAACAATTCATTATTTTATCCAAAAAAAAAAAACAAATTTAAACACCTCTGTAAATCTTAGAAATGAGAGCACAGATAGTCATTTTTATCAAAGAAAAAAATGTACTGGTTCTTTGAGGAAGCATCCTTTGTCTAGAAAATTTCACTGAAGGGGTTCTTCATAGAGCTTCCTGACTTTATTTCCAGGTTCATAGTATTAACTCCTTTTTGACCACTTTCTACTCTTTAACTATTTAGCTCTCCATGCACCTTTAAGGCACAGTGCTTAGCAATCCTTAAGTATTTTTTATGATTTCACACACTGTTTCTCAAACAACTAGATTAAATAATTTAAGTCATCTTTGTATTTCATTTCCAATATTAATACTTGGTTGAGATCTGCCTTGGCATACTTTAATAACAATATTCTTATAAACTGGTACTAGGAGAAAAGTATTTTCATTTGATTTTATATTTGATAAGGTCTTGGGCAAAAAACCATGGAATTAGAAATAAGAGCAAAATGATGAGTCAAGAATGACTCTGGTTTTCAGCCTTGGTAACATAAGTCCCTCTATATTTAGAGACTGGGAAGGGGCAAAAGTAGATGAACTGGGAGAAACAGTGGTAGGAGGAATAATAGGTTTACAGGTGGAAATAATGAGTGGATTTGGCTTGCTAAGCTCCAGGTGCCTGCATTATTTTCAGGGGTAATGACTAATAAGTAGTAGGAAATATATTTGGTGTAGCAACTGGGTGATGAAATAGATGTGCTAAGACCTGGTATTCGAAGCTATTAGATTAAATGATATCCATTGGGAAAATGCTAGAAAAAGGACAAAGGAAGGAAGGGAGGAAGGAAGAAAGGGAGGGAGGAAGAAAAAGGGAGGAAAAACAAAATGGCTTAGGAACCTGACTATAAGACTAAGGGTTAGCTATCTTAAGGTCAGATTACTAGGAATAAGCCCAAAGGAGGGTATAAAACAAGTTTAATTCATGGATTTTTTAAAGTGGTATATAAACATGATTTATAATTTGGAAACAGAGTCTGAGACTCAAGGTTTCTACCCAAGAATATAGGAGAAACAATTCACAGAAGTTCTGATGGACTGCTGGAACCCTCAAGCTTATCTTCAGCAACCACTAATAACCTAGCTATGAGAAATTTTGAATTCAAGGATTTTTGCTCATGAGAGGACTTGGATAGCAGATAGAAAACTCAGTTTAAAATGAGCTTAGGGTGCCTGGGTGGCTCAGTCAGTTAACTGCCTTCGGCTTGGGTCCCGATCCCAGGGTGCTAGGATGAAGTTCCGCATCAGACTCCCTGCTCATCGGGAAACCTGCTTCTCCCTTTCCCCCACCCCACTTGTGGTCTATCTCTCTCCCTCTCTCTCTCTCTGTCTCTTAGGAAAAAAAAAAAGAGCTTAGACAATAAGTAGTATTAAATTTTATCAGACAAAATGAAGTTTACATAAGGGGCTTAGTTCATAAGAAAACCCTAGTGCCAGTGAAAAGTAAGAACAAAGCAGGAGTGCCTACAAAACCACCACGTATTCTCAGTATCTTCCCTTGTGTCTGGAGTGGAGCTCTTTAAAGCAAAGAATACAGTTAAGTTGTTTCATTGACAGTTCTATGAAAGTGGGAAAGCAGGCTTACCCACTCAAACATGGGCCTCCCCAAAAGGCAAAGAGCTGGCCTGGCAGGCAGACCCAAAGATTAGGTGTGGAGTCTCGGGCTCAGCTCCTTTTAGGCTCTCCTATCAGCTTAGTCCCTCTTCTTCTCTGGGTAGGATTGAAAGGCAAGAGGACCGTCCAGGGAAGTCCCTCCACATGGAAACAAGAGGACTGAACATAAAGCATTCTCCCTAAGAGAAGCCTTTAGGTGTGTAGTCTCTCTGTTCTTCCAGAAAGAGTTACTACTGCTAAAGATAGTAAGAAAGCTCTATTATTTTTCTACATCCTTCTTGTAAATAATGCTCTTTCCTTTTTCTTTTTTGACAGAGTAATTCTGTGTGATAGAAGAAGGTTTCCTCCCTTTTCAGCAGTGTTCTAGAGTGCAGTACTTCCTGTTTTCCATACTAGAGCTAAGAACAGACTAAGGCAGTTAAGATTTTGATGAGAAGAAGCAAAATCTTGCTACCCTCAAAGTCACTAGAGTATGCCAAATAAAAGATTATTATTAGCAAGAGAATTGTTCATTTTTTATAGTTGTTTCATTCTGATAGTAGAACAAGATCTTTCCTTTTCCTTCATCACTACTTTTTGAACATAAAATCTAAAGAAACTGATCATTTTTCCTCAACTTGATAATAGGGGAAAAGGGATTATAAGCTGAACACCGAGGACCTGTCTCAGAAGAGGACTGGACTGGGGATTATCTCCTCTCTTTCCAAACTTCCAAGGTATAGTTAGGTGATCTGCATTTATATCTGCAAAATATCCTCTTATCTGAAAAAAAAAGTTATATCCACTCCCTGCCCTATAATAATAGCTTCTGATTCTGAATCTTTGATACACTGTTTAGCTTTTTTTGCTGGTATTAAGTTTTTTCTCAAGTAAAGTTTTGGGTGGGTCCATGCCACCATGTTGGAAGTATTTATCATATCTAGTTCTTTGAGTTCCTTCAGTTACCCTCTTAGCCACTGTGTTCATATCAAGTTGTATCAGGAAAACTAAAGAGAATATATTTGAAATACAAAAGAACATTTAGGATATTTTTGAAAAGTAAATATTTTGGATTGAAACCCAATATTTCACACTGATTATTTTTTAGTTTCTATACGTAGCATTGTATTCAAGTCTCTGATAAATTAAGTAACATAAACTGTTAATACCTCAAGAGATTATATCAGGAATATAAGATATTTTCTTCTGCTACATTTTGCTACAATTAATTCTTTATCAGCTTAGTAATTTCTGACTATTTTTTTTTTCACAATCTTTTAAAATTTCCCTTTAGAAAGCTGACTTCCTTTTTTTTTTGTAAAGTTAGATTTTTCTCTTCATTTTTTTAAGTATAATTTGCCTTTTGGGTTTTATATTGATTTCATACCAAGCAAGAGTACCACATTTAGAAAAGAAGATTACACACATCTTACTGTAGTTGTTGAAAAGGTTCATGGTTAAATGGAGAATATTATCAGCCATTTATCATTCTTGCACTCTGGAATATAAGGTCTGTGAAGAAGATAATGAAAATCAAAATAGGCTAACTTCCAAAGAATTAAGTAAACAAAATTAGATTTTCTAGATATTTTTATTCCATATACATATGTTAATACTTTATACCAAATTCAATCTTTTGCTGTGATTGCCTCTATTGTTTTGGTGTTACTTTGGTGCCTGTATCAGTTAGGATCTTGTTTATCAGACTTAACCACAGTGGCTAAAACAAATAGGATTTATTTTTTTAAAGTAACAAGAGTCAGGAAGTAGGCAATTGAGGTCAGTGCAACTGCTGAAGGAAATCATCAAAGACCAAGACTCACACTGGCTTCCTGATCTGCCATCCTTAGCATGTAATTTTGGATATTGGTACTCTTCCGGGGAATTTGACCACATTTCAGGCAAAAAGAACAAAAAGCAAGGCAGTTTGTTCTGACCTATGAAGGAGCTTTACTTATACTTTAGCTAGAACACAGCAGTCCCCAGTGAAATTATTTTTAAGTGTGTGTTTTAACCAAATAAAAGCAGGGCTCTCTTTGTAAGAAAATAGTATATCTACATTGTATTGTTTCTTGATAAAAATGGGTTGCAATACTTTATAATGATTGCAGAGGTTTTCAAAATTCAGAATGCTCAAGATTCATCTAGAAAGTTTATTAAAGATGTAGAGGTCAAGTTCTCAAAAGGAGAGATTCTTTTTCAGTAGAATAGAGTCTAGAATTTTATATTTTAGACTTATAAACTGTCATCAGTTTTACTAAACAATTCTGATACATCTGATACAGATGGTTCATGAACTATTCTTTGAGAAACACCGGTAAACTCGTGAAGTCCATGGAAGATCTCTACTATCATTAGTGGAGTTCAAAGACCATTGATGCTTTACTTTATTTGAACCTTATGCTTCTACTTCCTATAATTTTATCCTTTTACTTCCTCCTCGTATTTTCTATTTTTTTCCTCTTTCTCTGTTTTTACATATGAGACTATCTGACTCCCATCATTACAAACCTTGCCACATCTAAGAAAATAACAATAATGACTAAGTGAACTTAACGATTATTTTTCTAAGTCCCAATCAATCTAGAAACTGTTATATACTTTTGGGAATATACTCTGGGTCTATTACTTCAGATAATTTTTCAGACTTATATTTAAAAATGGCAATGTTTTGAGAATTTTTCAAGTTTGAGACTTATAAGCATCAATTCCTCAGAATTTGTTGGTGCACAAGACTCCTTCTATGTCCATCTCCTGTCTTAGATTTTGGTACTGATTTTAGAAAATGTGTCTTGGCTTTTCATGAATAGAATGTGGTCTACTTTAAAGAAAGCAAGGAGGCTTAGAAATTATAAATTACTGAAATTATAAATTATAAATCATGGAGCAATTTCTCCCTCCTTGCTCATATTTAGTGACAAGCTAGAGAAGACTTAGGAGGAGAGGGAAGGAAGGAAGGAAGGAAGGAAGGAAGGAAGGAAGGAAGGAAGGAAGGAAGGAAGGAAGGGAGGGAGGGAGGGAGGGAGGGGAGGGAAAGAAGGGAAAAGGTAAAGAAGGAAAAGGAAGGGAGGAAAAGGAAGGGGGGAGGAAGGAAAGACATAGGAAAGGAGGGAGGAGGGAGGAAAAGAGGGAAGAAGGAAAGGAAGAAGGTAGAGAGGAAGGAAAAGGGAGAAGACTTAGTGAAATCAATCAAAATCTGGACCTGCTTTGTTTTTAATTGCATTCAAAATTTAAAAACAAACAACAACAACAACAAAAGAAAACATGGAGTGTGAAGATCTGAAATAATATCCCTCTTATAAAATAAAAATTTTAAAAATTGTTGCCAGTACAATAACCAGCTTGTACTAAAATGTTCTTGGTTACATTAAAAGAGTTTTACTCACCCTTCTCCAAATAAAATCTAGGCACTTTTGAAGGATGGGATGGGCCATAGGAAAGACTGGTGTGGAGTAGCTCTAGAACAAAGTGAGTCATATAAATGATTTACTATGTTCTGTAAGATACAGATCATAGGTTGCTGAGATCATCACAATGAAAAATATTGATTTGCTTATAAGAAAGTAGAAAGTCAGAACTGAGTCAACCCTCAAAGAACACTACAGAGTGATGCCCTATAAAATCCTACAAAGACAAGCTACATTGTTAGGCAGCTACCACGCAATCTGGTTTTGCAAGATGCCCTTGACTGATGCATCACGTCAGCTATCCTCAAATCAACACTGTATATTAATAGTGAAGAAATCATTCTATAATTGCTTTTGTTTGTGTCAGTTCCAGGGACTCCTCAAAGCAAATTGCATAGTGAAATGGGATGAACTACTAAATTAGCACTCCAAAGATAACAGTCCCATAGGCTATTGATGAAGGGCATACAGTATATACACTCTGGTTGAAAGTTTGTATTTTGTAAGTCAATCTAAACAAGTACGGCACACACTGTATCACAGATTTGGAAAAAGGGTTTCGACAAGGAAACCCTTTTCCTTTCGACAAGGAAACCCTTGCTTTCCCAGGAACTCTGGGAAGACAGATATGCCAAAGAGACATTGTAAAAAAATGCAGTCACCATCCTTTCCAAAATAATACAATGGTATCAATTATTGAAGATTATTCTCCTTAGAATGTCCAAGTGGATTATTAAACAATAACTGTAAATAGTTACAATATTAGTAATTTAAAAATAACAGGAAGATTGAAGTAGACAGGACAGTCATAAGAATATATTAGCTGTGTATACATATACATTAAGTGATCTTATTTTATTCTAGTTTTCATATAAATCTGTCTCAATGTATGTCTGGTTCCATCTACTCTCACCTATACATACCATGAAAGACATTTTTCCTATTAGCATTAATATTATTAATATTATCAAATGTTCTAAATAATTATATACTGAACTACTAAACTAACTCTAGAGAATTAAGTCTACCTAACCTCATACATATCAAATATTCACTTGACAGAAACCTAACAAAGTCAAGAAATTAAAAAAAGAGTGGATTTCACCTTAACTGGGAAAGCCAGGTATGGAGGACACAGAGAAGTACAGGTGTGGATCCAGGACTAAACATATATTATTCCTAGAACTCTTTGTACCTACTCACCCTGTTTCTCTCTGCTTTTTGGCCATATTCTCTTCCCCCATTCGGTGGGGAAAATGGACACTGCCAGGGCTTAGTGAACATATTTCATGCACTGGGAATTCAGAAGCAAGAGATATCTTTTAACCTTCCTAGCAAAGAAAGAATGCCTCAGCAATTTAAATTATGTGCCCACCTTTTAAAACAATCACTGTGAACAGGACAAGAGTCCATCTGAAGGCCTAAATGAGGGCCCAAATCAGACTCCTCCTACATCTAGGAGTGTTTTGGGTGATAGGATTGAGGGCCTCACTATTACCACAAGAAATGGAAATTTAAATATTCCCCAAAGAAGGAGGTTTAGGGGCAGACCAAATCAAGAAAGCTAAACTGTATCCATATCCCATGTAGCAAAACAGGTAGATTTGATTTCTGGAACATTTTAGCTTCCCCACATAAGTACGCGGAATTTTAAAAATTTTCTCCTATTCACAGAAGAATAGCTGATCATATGTAACATTTCCAGCCTGCAAAGTGTTTCCTCCAGACATCATATTTGCTTCAGGCAGTTTGAGTAGGTTTCTGTCACATGTAGTTGAGAGGCCTAATTCACAAAGGTGTAATGGATATAGGTTTCCACATTTAGTTCAATTAATTGTAATTATAATGATTCCAAATGCAAAATCTTAGATATTTGCCAAGTACCCAAGGTGAATAAGGATTTTCTTGCAAAATTTGAGACCAAAATTCATATTTTTCTGATCTTTGTTTTTAAATCTTGAATGTTTTTATCTTGTTTTAAATCTTTTTAAATCTTTGAACCAGGTCCAAATTGTGATTTCACTGCCCTATTTATTTATTTGTATTTATTTTAATTTCTGCATTATTATTAACTTGACTTTTAAAAGCAACCATGCAACCCAAAAAAGGTAAGAACCCAAGTGTTGCATTCATTTCAATGAATATTTATAAATTACCTTTCGATCGATTAGAAATAATGACTCCATTTACACCATAAGACTTCATTGTTCTTGATTAATTTCCCACTTTGTATCAAAAGAAATAGAAAGTCACCGTAGTTCTTAAAACAACACTGTTACACTGAAAAAATAAAATAAAAGTATTGGGGTAAAAAAAAAAACACTGTTAGGTGAACATATTGCTCAATTTTCTGTTCATTTTGGGGAAGAAAATCAAGTACTCCTGGCCTAAAACTTTGTTCAATGGTGCTAGGAAAAGAATGCTCAGTAATAACATTTTGTCCTGAAGAAGCAAGAAGGAACTTTATAGAGCTTCAGTAAGAGGGGTTATATAAAATTGAGCTACTTGGACAATAGTTGATCAAAAACAGTTCTGAAAGAGGCAGAAACTTTTCTGAAGATTAGCAGTTATTTGTTGGTCAATTCAAATTGATCAAATGAGGTCAGGAGGAAGATTAGGAGCTAAGATCATGCATAAATAGGGTAAGAGGAAATAGCTTGGGTGACAAGGACAAGCAAATGCCACAGTTGCAAATTACCAGTCTTTCAAGGTCCCTTACAATTCTACTCTAGCTTATGGGAATTAAAGACTCCACCCTTACTTATGTTTAGATAACACTGTCTAGACTGCATATGAATAGAACTTTATTAGTGCATCTCCTTATTTATTAGCAACAAGATCTAGCTTTAACGTGTCCTTTTTTAAAATAAGTTATTTGTCTTTCATCTGATCAAAATCTAAAACCTAACCAAATCAAACCAAAAAATTAAAAACCCTCTTTCACTCTTTGTCACTTAAAAAAAATTAAAATTAAATATACCTCTGATAACATTGATCTGTGTTCTAATATAACCTGCAAATGGATAATAATGAGTATGTAGAGCTTGCTTAATGTATGAATGTAATATAATATATAATGTAATATGATCATTAAAAAGATGAATTAATATCCTAATTTAATGTTAATTCATCTGAAATCTATGTTATCTTTAAAATATATTATTTGGAAAATAATATCAATAATTCTGTCTAGTGGAAACGATATAATAGGGACTCTGAAAATGTATGGGAGTTGGATATCATTCATTTTGGAAATTCATTTTCTTTTTTTTTTTATATTTTATTTCTTATTTGACAGAGAGGAGAGAGATCACAAGCAGGAGAAGCAGGCAGAGAGAGAGGGGGAAGCAGGCTCCCCGATGAGCAGAGAGCTCCATGCGGGGCTCTATCCCAGGACCCTGAGATCATGACCTGAGCTGAAGGCAGAGGCTTTAACCCACTGAGCCACCCAGGCGCCCCGGAAATTCATTTTCAATAAAACTGCTCTAATGTCCATCATACTATATGCTCAACAGATTTATAGTGAACTTTCTTGTGTAATAGTATTAGGATAATACAGAGATAATAATTTAGTACATCAGCCTAATTTGAAACTACTAATTGCTTAAGTTAACAATTTAATTAAAATATATCCAAATTGTTAGATACTTCAGTGTATTAACATGGTGACAAAACAGGTTTAACCAACATTTGAAGGTTCTCTGCCATCAGCACAAAACAACATGCAAGGAAAAGCAAAGAAACCAAGAGATATCTATCTATGCACAGTGTGTACATTAGACCCACCTATCTTTGGTTTTGAAAACAGTGTTTGTAGAAATAATAAGTACAATCACCACAACAGAGAACCTCTCTGTTATGAGAATAACAAAAAATTATCAGTTACCTCATTTTTCCCCACAACGTTGGACTAATCTGAGAAGCATACATGTTTCACCTTGTCAATAATTCATTGTCAATGCATACTTTAAACATCTATTTTAGACAAACCTCCACATAATACATGGTGCTATTGTGCTTATAAGACATAGGAAGCCATTTCTCTAATTCCAATAATTAAGGTTTACTCAAACACAACTGTCTGCCATTGGATTAAATTTAAAAATGTACAGTAAAAATTATCCAAAGTAGTAAGTCTGGAACCAAATAGTCGATTCCCTTTAAGAATAAATTTAAATGTTTCCTCTCTTCTGACTCAGAGCCTCCTGGAAATAAATGAGGCAGTTGAGTAACATTAATTGCTTCATCCAAAAATAAAAATTTTAAATGTATCAGAGCCACCGGATACCCTAGCACCCAGCCTTTCCTCTCTTGCAGAAACCCAGCGGCATTAAACTCTTGCCAGTTGAGAGGCAGAATTCCGCAGTGGTTAGCCTTATAGATTCTAAAGACAGTTACCTGGATTCAAACACTGACTCTATCAACTCCTTCTTGTCTTTCGGGCTTTAGATAAATCACTTTAAAGTATCTACTTTAGTGTACTTACCTTCTGAAAGACAGAAATGAGAAATAAAAACCTACCTCATAGCGTTACTGAAATGGTTAAATAGTTGCATATATGCAAAACACACTAAAACAGGGGCACCTGGGTGGTGCAGTCGATTGGGCGTCTGACTTAGGCTCAGGTCATGATCTCAGAGTCCTGAGATGGAGGCCCATGTCTGGCTCCACACTCAGTGGGGAGTGTGCTTCTCCTCTCCTTGTACCCCTCCTCCTGCTTGTGTTCTCTGTCGGTCTCTCAAATAAATAAAATATTAAAACAAAAAACAAAAAAACACAACACTCTAAAACAGTACCTGGTTCATATTATGAACTGTGTGTGTTCATATTATTTTTTATCCCTATTCTAGGTGTCCGGAGTATCTTTCTTTTTTCTTTCTTTTTTTTTTTTTTTTAAGATTTTATTTATTTGACACAGCGAGAGAGGGAACACAAGCAGAGGGAATGGTAGCGGGAGAAGCAGGCTTCCTGCCAAGCAGGGAGCCTGATGCGTGGCTCTATTCCAGGACCCTGGGATCCTGACCGGAGCTGAAGGCAGACGCTTAACTGAGCCACCCAGGCGCCCCCCAGAGTATCTTTCTATGGAAGAAAACTTTTACATAAAGTTTAAGGCATAAGCTTGGAGCAGAGAGAAAAAAAATAGAAGTGACTAGTGATTAATTTGAGAATCTCAAGAAGTAGACTCAGCAAGTGTAGTGATTCCCATCAAAATCCAACCTTCCAGGAACATGCAAGGAGACAGGAATTGAGGGCCAAACTTTTATTTTCTTGTTTTTTTTTTCTTCTTTTCCAGCTACTTTTAGAGTATCATATGAGTCCACTTTCAAAGTAGTTTTGTTTCATAGTATTGATTATCAGTCTGCTCCAAGCAAATACAGTTGACTCTTGACCAATACAGGGATTAGGAATCTGACCCTCCCCCTCATGCAGTTGAAAATTCACATACAACTTTGACTCCCCGCAAAACTAAACTATTAGTAGCCTACTGTTGATCAGAAGCCTTAGTGATAACATAAGCAGACAATAAACACATACGTTATTTGTTATGTGTATTATAGACTGTATCCTTACAATAAAGTAAGCTAGAGAAAAGAAAATGTTATTAAGAAAATCATAAGAGGGGCGCCTGGGTGGCTCAGTGGGTTAAAGCCTCTGCCTTCAGCTCAGGTCATGATCTCAGGGTCCTGGGATAGAGCCCTACATGGGGCTCTCTGCTCAACAGGGAGCCTGCTTCCCCCTCTCTCTCTGCCTGCCCCTCTGCCTACTTGTGATCTCTCTCACTCTGTCAAATAAATAAAATTTAAGAAAAGATTAATTGGTCTTAAGTCACACAAGTAATCATAATAGTTAATCCCATGCTAGAATCACCCCATAAGTCTTCTGATACTGTTTCATACCCTTTTCACTGTTCTAAGGTTTTGAGCAGTAAAACTACGAGATTGAAATACTTCCTTTGGAATCCTACTATATCAAACCAATCAAGGTTACATTTAGTAAAAAAAAAAAGTAAAATATGTAAACTATAGAAAAACAAAAGAAATTAGTACAAAAAACTATACCAGGTTGTCCAAGGTGAAACCACAGAACAAGATTTAAAATGCAACTGCCAAAGAAATTTTCATATTCTGAAGTCATCAAAAAATATATTTTCCTAAATCAATTGCGTTTGCTCCTTTGATGTTCTGTCTCTCCATGTCAATGGTACCATTCTCTCAGTGTGAATGGCTATCTGGGGATTTATTCTAGACTTTACCTTTTCTCTTGACCCTACATCTTTGCAAGAAGCCCAATTATTATACTTTAGACTTCCTCTTCATCTCATCCTTCCTCCTTTCCGTCCACAATCTCAACCTCACCTCAAGCTCTCACCAGCTTTGTGTAGATTATCTCCTGGCCTCCTTTCTCAATCATCTTCCGTCAGAGGCAAGGAATTCCAAAATTTTAGATTGAAATATTAAAGTCTTATATAATGTGACCCAATCCCCATTTCCAACCCTATTTCTTACCATCCTCCACCAGCACTCCACCTTCTTCACTGTACCCTAAACAACTTCTTGTTGTCTGCAAGTGCTAATATGCCCTCCTATTTCCATCCCCTTTTCTTCTTCCTCTTCATTCCTTAAGATTCAAATATTTCTTCCCCTGAATTTGAATATTCTGGATTAGCCACTGGGGAAATTGTTGTTTTATTAATACTGTTTCCTGCTCAGATCCCTTTCTCTACTTCTCACATCAAATAGGACAGATGGTTCCAGGTTGGCCAGTCCAATATCCCCACTCTATGGGAAATAGTTACGGGTCTATTATAGATTTAGCCTGTCCAATCAGAATCTCTTTCTAATATTTTTATCACTGTACTAACAAAGAAACTATTTTTCCTGGCACATAGAACAGGAAACATGTGAATCTAGGTCAGACAGTACTCATATTCTCCACCAGATGAAAACTCTCGTCTATAGGGTAAAGAATGATGTTAAGTAGAGAGGACAGGCAAGTAGAAAGATAATACTGGCATAGTTGAATTGCTGTCTAATCCCTGAGGTTCCCAGAGATTTCAGGGTTACTATAGAACTTCCTTCCATTATGAGAGCTGCTTTTTTATCTTTCCAGCATATCTATTTTTTTTTTTTTGTACAAGTAAGTTAGTTGCATTTCTGTCACTTGCAACCACAGAGTCCTAAAGAATAACAGCACTCACCTTGGACCGCTTACTACCAGAGCACTTTCATTTTCTGTTGTATTTATTTTGTTCCCCAAATAAGACTGAAAATTTTTTTCTTGGGGAGGTGGGGAGATGATGGTGCCTCACGTCTGATTCTACAAAATATTAACACAATAAATAATATGTAATGATTAAATAAATATATTAACAGATGACTTAGTAAGCTTTTAAAATAAAGCAAATCTAAGTAAATATACAATTATAAACTTTGAAATAATTTTTTTGTAAATTTTAAACTTTTTTCTCATAATCAAATTATGAATTATAATGTCTGACTGTAGTTCATAAAGCCCAATATTATCATTTTGCAGATGAAGGATATAGTATTCAAATGATGAAATTTTACCAAGATCACACAGTTGATATGTGACAGCCTTCTCAATAACAACAAAAATAGTAAAATAGGAATATACAACCAAAAGTAATACGATAAAGTAAATCAGATAAATTATTTTTTCATCTTTGTTAGTGTCATTGCATCCATTTACTTATAAATTCCATTATTTATATTTATTGTTTCTTTTTTTTTACAATGAATCCCAGGAATTAAAATTTTAACCACTGTAAAAAATAGGTATCTTTCTCTTTTATCTATTTATGTTTATCCAAGAGAGAAAAAATCAATAGTAAAAAAGAGAGTGAGTCTGTCAATATGACCATCCAGGATACAGAATTGATTCTTAAGCTTTTGATATTTACCATAATTATATACCGTGAGCATCATCCACTGAGACTTTTTAAAGATTTTCTTCCTTTGTTAGAAATAAGCAGTAAAAATTGATGTGAATCAGTCTTACAACATTTTCTCTGAGTACTTCACAGAGTCCTTGGTGAGAAATGAAATCTTTTGAAAACATGTGTAAATATTTTTAAGTTATAATAAATTCTAAATCATAGAAAGAGTGTGAAATTTAAAAAGGCAACATTCGGGGTTTTTTTTTTTTGAGTAAAAAACATTTTTGAGTAAAAAAATCTAGTTTAAGCTGTTTTTATGAAAATTCCATCAGTAAAATTAGGGATTAGTTTCATCTACTGAATTTAGTATCTGCAAAAAACAATCAAAACAAATAAAAATCCCTCCTTATTTAATTCATGCACCACATCTCATTTTTCAATAAAAAGTTCACCATAATATCAGCACACGTCCCATTTGATTAGTCTTCATTACCTCCACTGCTATCACCTACAGTCAGCCATCATTTCCCACGTGAATTATTTCCATAGATTCTAAACTAGATTTTTACTGTCCTGTATACCCCTCCTCCAGCTTTCTGATCTACAAACAGCGTCATAAACATCCTATTAAAACATAGCTTAGGTTTTGTCCCTCCTATGTTCTCAGCTTACTTAGAGATACTATAGCCTCTATGGCAACCTATCTTACCTGCACAACCTAGCAGTTACCTCTTAGATCCCCAATTACTGAATTCTCTTCATCGTGCTTCGAATCACCTACTCTTTTTTTTATTTTTTTAAGATTTTATTTATTTATTTGAGAGAGAGTGAGAGTGAGAGCATGATAGGGGAGAAAGTCAGAGGGAGAAGCAGACTCCCCAAGGAGCTGGGAGCCTGATGTGAGACTCGATCCCAGGACTCCAGGATCATGACCTAACCTGAAGGCAGTTGCTTAACCAAATGAGCCCCCCAGATGCCCCTCAACCACCCACTCTTCCTGACTGTTCTGTGAACACATCTCACATGCCCACAACTCAAGTTATGTATTTTCTCTTCTCTCTGAAAAGCTTTATACCTGTTTTTTATATATCTTGCTTATTTACTTCCTTCAGGTCCTAAAACTAATGTCACCTGTTCAGAAGGATCTTGATGAACTGTCGTATATATTAGCCATTTTCCTGTAATATGGTTAACTATCTCATGGCAAGTATCACCAGCTAATATGTGGAATGTTTATTTTCCATCTCCATTTACTACAATATAAGCTTCATGAGGGCAGGGACATTGCTTGTTTTGTTTACTGACATATCCTCAGAAACAATGAAGTTCAAAAATATTTACTGGATGAAAGAATAAATAAATAAAAGAATGAATGGAATGACAGCATCTATAATTTTTACTGAAATATTTAAAAATATTTATAATCGTTTCTATCGTCATTACTTAAATCATTTCCATTTCAAAGTTTGTTACTTTTATTCTAGAGGAGGGTAACAAAGGCTATCATTGGCGTTAGATGTGTGATTTTAAAATAAATATGACATATATTTGTATTTCTTTCGAGCTACCAAGTGATTGAGAATGCATCCCTTCCAATTTGAGGCTTTAGCAGAGATCTACTTGATCATAGCCTTGTGAGAGCTTCTGAAGGAGAAGACCTAGCTCCCCAGGTTGCTGACCCACAGAAGCTGTGAAATAATAAATTTGTATTGTTTTTAGGCTAAGTTTGAGATAATTTGTTATGCTGTGATCAATAACTAATCACATGATGTAATTTTACATGAATGAGTTTTGGCATAGAACTTGAAAGATACATTTTTTTTCTGGCATTTCCTAAAGTTACTTATCTATCTATTTATTTATTTATTTAGGCAATACAGCAATTTATCATTAGCAAATACAGTTTCCTCTGAAATAAATTTTTCTTAACCCTCAAAGGCATCATCACCCAGATCTAAGAATAATCAATACTTGTTGAAAAGTTTTTTTTTCTTTTTTTAATATAGGGAATGCTAGATAAATTATTCCATCACATATGTAAAGGTTAAATATCGCTTTGAATTATATATCATGCTCAACTGGTTTCCCACATAATCTATTTTATTGTTTCTAAAAGAAATTGCTTATCTGTAGAACTTTCCATTTCTCACTTCTTCTAGGGCCTTTTTTGATTGTTTATTGTTTTTGGTTTTGGCACATCTTTGAGATTAGCCTTTGCCTATATAATCTCTTACCTAATTTTATGACCACTATTTTTTTTTCTTTCTGACTTACCATTATTTTCCTTTACTTTACTGGAATTCTTTTTTTCTCAGAGTGATATATTAACTTTTCTTCTTTTACTTTATGGGATTAAGACCTTATGTTCCAAACAACAAGAACAAAAACTGCCAAAGACCACCAAGGTTTTACTGTTATACTTCAACCAAGTTCCCTTAGCACATTTGTATTACAACATAATAGTAGGTCATTTGTAAAAATAAGAAACTCAAAGGAGACTTCCCTTAGAGAAAAAAGAATTGGCTGAAACTAAAACTAATGGCATCTAGAAGTCACAAACCTGGGATCATTAATCTATAATTTCTGTCTCTAAACCTTGATGAAAGAAATGAGTGGTCAATATTTTGACTAGAAAGAGCTTATGGGATCAAGTAAAACATATTCAGTTTTCAACAGGTGAGGCAGGAAAACAGACACGATCATGATTTTAAGATCACCTGTACTAGAAAGAAAGAAATTACTATGTCCGTTTCTCCTACCCAGTTGAATTGCATCTCTATGTAATTAAAGGTTTGCTGTAACCTGGAAGAATACCCTTCATCTCACTAAATTCCTGAAAGAAAACTACTATATTTTTTTCAACCATGACTTAGTGATATGTCTCCATGTATAACTATACCCTGGAGTTTAATTATGTGTCTTCAATATAATTTAAGGCAAACTATTAATTATTTGTCCTTAGAAGTCCTTACCATAAGATATAAGAAAATAGGAATGAAAGCAACATAATGACTTTTCAGTTCTGAACAACCACAGCACTTATTTTCTTTTTTCAAGTTCTTTTCTACACAGGAACAAGCCCTCGATTCAGCAGATATATTCTATTGTAAATGATTAACTTCCTGATCTCACGCACGGTCAAGTGTTAGTTTGAGCCAAGTGGCATTGCAAATCTCTTAAGTGAAAAATGGCTTAATAGCAGTAATTTTTTTTTTTTTTTTAAAGATTTTATTTATTTGACAGCGAGAAACACAGCGAGAGAGGGAACACAAGCAGAGGGAATGGTAGCGGGAGAAGCAGGCTTCCTGCAGAGCAGAGAGCCCAATGCGGGGCTCGATCCCAGGCCCCTGGGATCTGACCTGGGCCAAAGGCAGACGCTTAACGACTGAGCCACCCAGGTGCCCCAATAGCAGTAATTTTTTATTGCTGAACCTAGCAGGATACTGGATTTCCAATTATTCTTTTAAGAAATGCTAACCTACATTTGGGTTACTGTTCACTAGAAAAGGAATATTTGTTTCTCACTTCTCACATTGTTGTTGTTCGGAGATGGAGAGAGGTGGGGAAGGGTCAGGGGGAGACGGAGAGAGAGAGAATCCTAAGCATACTTCATGCCCTAGCGCGTAGCCGAATCTCACAACCCTGAACTCATGACCTGAGCTGAAAGCGAGAGTCGGACACTTAACCAACTGAGCCACCCAGGCATCCCTCCCACATTGTTTTTAAAACATCGAATGTGTTTGCATTTAAGATTTCATCTTTGGAACGCCTGGGTGGCTCAGTGGGTTAAATCTTCTGCCTTCGGCTCAGGTCATGATCTCGGGGTCCTGGGATCGAGCCCCGCATCGGGCTCTCTGCTCGGCGGAGAGCCTGCTTCCCCTCCCCTCTCTCTCTCTGCCTGCCTCTCTGCCAACTTGTGATCTGTCTCTGTCAAATAAATAAATAAAATCTTTAAAAAAAAAAAAAAGATTTCATCTTTTCCAAACCTAATTATAATCATACTTTTCATATGTCTAGACTTGAGATAACATAATATATATAATACCAACTAGATTGCCTCTTGACCCAGGTGTGGACCTAAGGCTTACACAAGCTCCTATTTGTGTTCAGTTATCTAATCCCTATGAGAACACAAATTAATCTTTTAAAGCCAGGGCTGAACTTCTCTTGTGATCAGTAAGACAAATTGGTCAAGTTGACTATTTTATTTTATCTTTTTATTGCATTTTCTTACTGTAGAAAACTGGGAATATATAATTGGGTCAAATGAAAAAATTAAAACCAGGTTCTACATAGAACACCTCTAACTATTCTGATGTATGTTCTTCTAGGTTTTTTTTCTGCTACATCTGCATAAATCAATATATACACATGCATTATATATTTTGTGTGTGTGTGTGCAGTTGCATATAAAATACATGTAGTTGATGGACCTATTAAAATGTTCTTCCATAAATTCTTGTTACTGTAGTTATCTAGTCTGTTTCTCCATGTCTATGAGTATTTTGAGGCAAACACTAACCTATTAATAACTGTCTCATTATCTTAGAAATATGAGTATTTGTATATTCCTTTGATGCTAGTATTATGAATGTGTGCTTCAAATCATGTAAAATTAAATGTAATGGAAACAGATCTTTGTCTAGGGAGGTCAAGACAAAATAGAAATTTGCTGAATACTTAGCAAATAAAGTAAAATTGGGAAAAAAAAAGATTCCAGAGGAATTTAGTTACTTGTCAATGAATATGAGAAAATAATTGCTTAAACTACAATTTAATCTGGATTAGGTAAGCCAGTGTTTCTTAAAATGTTTCATAAAATGCTCTTTTAGTGGATCTTTCTAGATGTTAACAGAAAAAAAAGTTTAGTAACCAAATAAATTTAGACATAGGTATCTTAAGTAAAGGAGATTATTTGCTGTTAGTGTTTCTTTTTTTTAAGATTTATTTATTTATTTATTTGACAGAGAGAGTGCAAGAGGGAATACAAGCAGGGGAAGAGGGAGAAGTGGAGAAGTGGGAGAGGGAGAGGGAGAAGCAGGCTTCCCACTGAGCCTGGAGCCCAATGTGGGGCTTGATCCCAGGACCCTGGGATCATGACCTGAGCCAAAAGCAGACACTTAACCAACTAGACAACCCTGTCATTGTTGTTTCTTATTGTGTATTTCTATTGTTCTTAACACAGACATTCTAGATCTTTTAATATGCTAATGTGCATTGCAAATATCCAGTAATGAAAAGTAGGATGCAATAGTTCCTCAAACTTTTAGCCAAGGAACACCTTCATGCCTTAGATTTAAAAGATCTGACTCGTATTTCAGGGAACAATTCCTGACAAATACACTTGTGGAAAAATATCAGATACTCTTCTTTTTGAATGCATGGCACATTTCCTTTTGGAGCTTCTACTTTGTGGTCTGTCTACATTAGACTGTTAGTCTAATGCAAATTTTCTAACATGATAGCCTCATATGACTCTGAACTCCTTAAATTCAGGAACCTTTACTTTTTAGTGCCCAAGGTATTTCAACATCAATTTCTACTGCTTAATCCTAAACTCTGAACATTTCTTTTATCACCTCTTCTGTCCCCCTTCTCTCACTTCTTTCCTTGATTGAACGGATTCCCAATCACTGGACATCACAGTCCATATTTCAATGTACCTCTTCCTTCTTTCCTCTACCTTGCATTTGTTTATCAATATAACCAATTGAAACTCTTCTTAACATCTTTATAATGAACAGCGTAGGCTTCAGGCCACAGCAAATTTTTTCTGTTCTTTTTTTTTTTTTTTAAAGATTTTATTTATTTATTTGACACAGAGAGAGAGAGAGAGATCACAAGTAGGCAGAGAGGCAGGCAGGGAGAGAGGGGAAGGGAGATGATCCCAGGACCCTGAGATCATGACCTGAGCCAAAGACACAGGCTTTAACCCGCTGAGCCACCCAGGTGGCCCAGTTTTTTCTATTCTTGACTGTCCTAAGTTCCAATTGATTTACAATTTTATATATATATTTTTCGTCCCTTTTCAACCATAACCCAAATTTTCAAACACTTTCCTACAGATAATATCGCTGAGCATCTCTCATATCTTTTCTTCTATTTTCCCAACTGCAACCACCCTTACGTGCCTCACTGCCTCTGGCCTAGATTTTTGTAATAGCATCTCTGCAGGAGGTCCTTCCACAATAATAGTATCACAATTTCTTGATCATGTTATTGCCAACTTATTGCCTATTCAAATTAAATAGAGGGGCACCTGGGTGGCTCGGTTGGTTAAGCATCTCCCTTCTGCTCAGGTCCGTGATCTCGAGGGGCTGGGATTGAACCCTGTGTTCTCACTGAGTGGGGATCCTCTTTCTCCCTCTCCCTCTGCCCCTCCCTGCCTCATGTGCTCTTTCTCACTCTTGCTCTCACTCTCTTGCTCTCCCTCTCTCATAAACAAATAAAATCTTTTTTAAAAAATGAAATATAAGCAAATGCAACATTTTTTGTCACCTTTCCAAGTATATTTCCTTTAGCCAGACTAGACTCCTGAGATCTCTTGCTCATGCATTCATCCTTACATTCCTTTCATTATGTATTTTTCTCTCTAATTATAACTTTCCACGTCCTTCAGGATCCAAAATGAGATTTTGGATGCATTTAGTTTCAAATCTGACATGTTATCATGGGAAATTTGCTTATTCTCTTTTGTCCTCAGTTTTGTGTTTGTTTGTTTTTATCTATATGGTTGAGATGATATCTGTCTCTTAGAGTGGTGAAATTGAAATATGAATTAATTATTGCCAAGTCCCTAGCTAAATATAGATCCTCAAAATGTTAGCTTTCTTTCTTGACTGATTTTCCCTCCCATGTAGATCTCTTTAAATTTCTGTCATGTTTCTTTCTATTGTAACCATCATTCAACTCTTTCATAGCTGTACATCTTGTTTTTCAGTAAGCTCTTAGGAAACTGCACCCCTGTCTTGAATCATACTTCTTTTGTATCTCCCATAGTACTTAACATGTATTATATTCATTGTTATGATCATCAAATATTTGTTGAGAGGATTTTGCTAAAGAAATTATGAAATCTTCTATTGAAGTACAAATCAAAATCTTGTTAGTTTAAATTGTGAAGGATCTCATGGGAGCTCCTAATATATAGAATAAAAAAGCCACCTAACTTTTACTATTTAAAAAAGAAAATGCAAATGGAAGGAAGGAAGTATGAAAGAAAGAAAAAGAAAGATAAAGAAAGACAGAATGGCAGAAAGAAAGGAAAGCAAGAGAAAAAGAGAGGAAGGAAAGGCAGAAGGAAGACTGGATTAAAATTTTATTTTTGAAAAGCCAAATATGTATGCAATTTAAGACAAGATCCTGATATGAGAAAGCCAGAAAACTGATTTTATTCTCTGCCTACAACATTGACCACATGGTAATGCTGGGAAAAAAATATTCTGATGTGTCCTAGTTTTAATATCTCTAAAATGTAGGGGCACCGGGTGGCTCAGTCAATTAAGCATTTGCCTTTGGTTTAAGTCATAATCCCAGGGTCCTGGGATAGAACCTCCTGTAGGCTCTGGCTGGGAGCCTGCTTCTCCCTCTGCCTCTGCTACTACCCCTGCTTGTGCTCTCTCTTTCTGTCAAAAAAATAAATAAATATTTTTTAAAAAATCTCTAAAATGTAGGTAAATTATCTTTTAACTGTCCTCCTTGTGAGTTATGATGGTAAGACAATATCATATATATAGACATATCTTAAGGCTTTTGTATAATTTCAAAGAACTACTATATATAAAATGAGATCATTGTATATACTGTAAACGTGGTATGATGTGTTTCTTCCCAGATTTCTAATATTTGATTTATTCTTATAGTTTCTTTCAATTAGTCATAGTTTTATGTCTGGATATCATTCATTACACACGATAGGACTTACTCTTCCTCCTCTGCCTCTCCTGCTGAGTGTGCTACCTCAAGTTGAGGCCCATCCAAGTTCAGCTTCTTCACCCATCCTTAGGGGTTGTGTGCATTCGGTTTCAGAACTAAGCCGGGAGATGTCTTTATTATAATCAGAGTACAGTAAACTCCCAATTATCTACGATAATGGGTTCCTGGGAGAGCGTACATAAACAAATTGCTTTGGAGATTTGTCACCTTGAGTAAACTCTCCCATCCCTGAGGAGTGGCAGAGAGGGCAGAGTGGGAGGAGCCGGCAGTCTCACTCCTCACAGGGACTGAAGCTGGGGAGGGAGCTACACAGGGAACTTCCAGCAATGGCCCTGTGTAGTTCCCTCCTCATGCATAAAAGGCCTGACAAGACTCAGGAGCCTCTAGCAGCAAATGTTTGTTTAGCAAATGCATAAATGGAAGGATTTACTTTGGTGGGGCTTCACAAGCCTGAAGTAAATAAATACATTTCACTGAAGAGACTGGTAACACAAACTCGTAACTAAGGGAGCTACGATCGAATGTGAGACATTTTTGTTGGGGATTCTATAAAATACATTCGCCGCAATGAGGCAACAAACAACAATGAAACATTTTAAAATCAATACTACATATAGAATAATGCTTCTGTAAAGATTGCCCAATTCAGAAACAATCTCTTTTCAGCTTCTTTGGAAACTGCTGCTGATTCTCCTGTAGTAGATACACAGAAAAATGTAAAATGCTTTTTGAGCGAGTGGGAAGACAAACACCTTCTAAGTGTGCACCTAGCTGTCAGTGACTGAGGTAGCTTGAATTCAAGCAATATTCATTAAAAATACTTGTCAGCTCTAAATATTTTGCTAGTGACTGAGGATGAAAAGGTAAAGATAGTGCTCCCTGACCATTGCTGACAGGTAAATGTTCTTAGAAAACTAGAATTGGAACACCAAGAGCTACATGAGGGCAAAGACTGAGGAATCCACTTTCCTAGAGGCAGTATGAGGGAGAAAAGAAAGGACACTCTTGTGAATTCAAAGGCCTGAATCTCAGTCATAAATCCACCATTAATGATAAAACCTTAGTTGTCTGGGACTCTTTTCACTCTTTTACAAGATGAGACATTTAGAGTACACGAACTCTGAAGTTTGTTTCAGACGCCAACCACCATAAAACCATGATTAAAGATGGGATTTTTGAGAAATACACGGGTGTCAGTAGCAGTTGGAAACATTGCATATAAGAATTTGTAAAGTGGGGAGTCTCAGGAGATTGTGAGGATTTCAGTTTGGATAACAGATACCTGGGTAACCGTTTTAGTTCACTCTTCCCTCCCTCAAATTGCTGGCCAGATGAGGAGAAAGCGGCAGCCAGGGGTGATTCACATGCCTGACAATTAAGCACTGATTGCCTGGGAAAGCTTTAACCATTTTTTTTTTCTGTCTCCAACTTGTGTGTTCTTGTTCTACCATTCTAGAAAATTCCCCTGGCATAATGCATAAAAACTCATTACTCACTTAGCATGGAGAGAGCACACACACTTCAAGGCTCATTTAATCTGTATTTACAAGGAATGATGAATACTAAGCATGGGCTTGAATTATGATTTTGAGATAGTGGGGTAAAGCATAAAGTCGTGACCACCCATGATCTCAGGGAATGGTGATATTAAGTGCAGTAAGGTGGAGACAGAGGCTTATAGGGCCAGTTTTAAGCGAGCTTCCATGGTGACGAAGGCTACATAAAATGCTGTAAAGATCTGCTTGGAACGACACATGACTGCATCAAGGGTTTAACTCTTATCATATACCCCAGTTTCATTATCTACAAAATAGTCGCCTCTTTGTTTGTATCTATGTGACAAGTTTGAAGTATTTGAAGTTCAAAATAAGTCAATGATTTTATCTTTTTATCATAATTTTGTAATTCTTCATTCTCAATCATTGCAACTGATATTTGGTTTATAAGATAATAGTTACATAATTTTCCCCCTAGGGTGTTTTTATCCCTTGTATCTCCAACATATTGACTGCTAAGCAATCTTTATTTATTTGTTTATTTATTTATTTTAAGATTTTATTTATTTGACAGAGAGAAACACAGCTAGAGAGGGAACACAAGCAGAGGGAATGGTAGCAGGAGAAGCAGGCTCCCTGCTGAGCAAAGAGCCCGATGTGAGGCTCCATCCCAGGACCCGGGATCATGACCCGAACCGAAGGCAGCCACTTAGTGACTGAGCCACCCAGGTGCCCCTCTTTATTTTTTTTTAAAGATTTTAATTATTTATTTGACAGAGAGATAGAGAGAGAACAGAAATAGGTAGAGCAGCAGGCAGAGAGAGAGGGGGAAGCAGGCTCTCCACTGAGCAGGGAGCCTGATACAGGACTCCATCCCAGGACCCTGGGATCATGACCTGAGCCGAAGGCAGCCACCCAATGGACTGAGCCACCCAGGTTCCCCTAAGACAACCTTTAAAATTGTGACATCAAGATAAAGGTCAGACCTGGTCTCTCTCTAATTATATCACAACCATTGTGTAATTCCTTACATGCCTCAATTCAGCCACAAATAGTCTCTCCATCTCAACTAAAGCAAAGAGAAATTAGAGGACGATGATCTTTTGGAATTGGGATCTTGATTATGTCATTCTTGATGTTATCTGCTCTAGGATGTTCATTATAAAATAAAATATGCTATACTTAAAATAATGTATATTTGCCCAGTAAGGTTTTGAGGAACAAAAGAAATTCCAAATGCTATAGCATTTTGAGCCAACAATTCTATCACTCTCTTTTTCTGTTATAACATAAGTTTAGGTCTACGTCTTCCCATTAAACATCCCTAAATTGTTCTAGATCACTTTTCAGCCTTGGAGATTCTGACTAGTTCACATGTATATAAAATGCTGATTTTCATAACCAATATTTACAAACTTCATCTCTTAATCTTGAGGAAAAAAAACACAGGATAAATGCAATCTGCGTCTTTGGCTTTAACTTGATTCCTTAATGTAATTACATTAAATATTGTTGGGAATTAATTTTTTCTGGAAATCATTTTGATGGTTTTGACAAATTATCATTTGGTGCCTAAGACACAATCTCCATGACACATAACCTACTCACACCAGCATCTCTTGGAAAAGTCTGTGCTCTCTTTTGAGATACTTGGCAGTTTTTAATACCTTTAATTGCAATTGTCTGTTTCATAAATAGGCAACCTCTTCATAATGTGTCTCAGTGATCAAATACAGTGTAACTTCATCTTGACTTTTACAGTGCATAAAATTTTGGTTGTTGCCTCAAGGTACGTGGTCACCCTGCAGGAAAAAATTACATGCATTGCTTGTAAAACTTGTGTTTTATTGTATTTTCTATTTCTTTCCACAGACTTTTTTTTTTTTTATTTCTATAATTAAATAATATAAATAATTAACTTTTTTTAAAATTTCAATCTTGGATTGTAACAAAATATTTTAAGTGATTTTTTACTATGTGGTGCAAATTGCATAAATACTGAACTGAAGTGACAATGAGATAAACAAATAGATACTCTGTAAATAATCCCCCAAAACTGATAGCAAAAACTACAGTATAGCCTACTCTTCAAACTGATGGACATGAAAAAAACAAAAACAACAACAACAACAAAAAAACTGATGGACATGTACATAAGTTTCACATAAATAGAAAACTACATGATTCTTTTCGTATTAAAAAGTAGTAAGATCAAGAAGATATGGTAGTAATAGAGTTGTCATAATAAGAAAAGCCTACTCTGTGCTCAACACTGTGCCCGGGTTTTTCATGCTACATCTATTACCCTTAAAACATTCCAAAAAGTCAAATATTATCTCAATTTTCTAGTTGAGGAAATTCAGGCACAGAATGGCTGAATAATTTGACTACAGTCCTACAGGTAACAAAGTCTGGAATCCAAATTTGAATTGAATCAGCATGGCTTCTTAGATGAGAACTGTCTTAGATATTTTGGAGGAGAAATCACATTTAAATTTTTTTTTTTTTTATTTTATTTATTTGACAGAGAGAAACACAGCGAGAGAGGGAACACAAGCAGAGGGACTGGTAGCCGGAGAAGCAGACTTTCTGCAGAGCAGAGAGCCCGATGCGGGGCTCCATCCCAGGCCCCTGGGATCTGACCTGGGCCAAAGACAGATGCTTAAAGACTGAGCCACCCAGTCGCCCCGAGAAATCACATTTAATTTGAACCAAGAAAATGCAACACTTTTGGACAGTTTATTATTCTTAATATGCAATAATGGGGCACCTTCTGAGGTACCTGGGTGGCATCTACCTTTGGCCCAGGTCATGATCCCAGGGTCCTGGTGATGAACTTTTAGAATATGGGTGAGGTTCAGTGGGGTGGAGTCCAGAGCCAGTGACTGAGAAAGAAGTCTTGAGACGTCTTTGGTGCAAAACAGTGGTTTATTAAAGTACGGGGACAGGACCTGACAGCAGAAAGAGCTGAGGCCTCAGGGTTGTGAGAGGTGGCAGGTTATATACGATGGGGTTGGGGGAGGAAAGGAAAAAGGGACGTTTCAAAAGAACTTTCATATGCTGAAGAGGACCTACCAGATACCGGATACCAGAGGCCTTGCAACTGTCAAGGTTTTTCCTTCCAGCAAAGTATTAACATTAAGATAGTTGGGAGATTCGGGGAAGAATGTCACACCAGTCCCACCCAGGAGTGCGAGTAGGGGGAGGTTGCAGGGTGTCAGCTTGTGCTGTCCTCAGTTTGCCTTCTGTTCCCTCCTCACAGGGATGGAGTCCTAGGTCCAGCTCCCTGCTCAGTGGGGAGGCTTCTTCTCTCTCTCCCTCTGCCTGCTGCTCCCCTTGCTTGTGCTCTCTCTCTCTGTCAAATAAATAAATAAAATCTTTAAAAAATATATTCAAGCCCTCTGATGGGCATGTTTGAAGGAAAGAGGATAAGCCAGAGCAAAAATAGCTGTTAGTACTTTTATGACAGCAGTAGTCCCCACCATAGCTTAATTTCTTCGGTCAGTTCTACCTTAGATTAAGCACCTTATCTAGAAATGAAACAGTAACCCTCTGTCCTTGGGGACCCACAGTCTCTGGAGCTTTTAATAAGATTCTATTCTCAGATGGCCTTTGGCTTGGGGCTCTAGAATCTTTTACCTCTTTTCAAAGCCCACGACCTCTTTTGGTCATCCTGAGAATGCTTGCTCTTCACATCCTTTCATTTTAGCTTGGTGAAAAGTCTTTAGTTACTCACCAGCTATTAAAATCAATAAACCACACTCAAATGGCATTGCTTTAGAATCATTTTGGTAGCTATTTAAAAACACAAAAGATGGGGCAACCTTCCAGACTTCCTCAGTCAAATTCTCCAAGGCAAAGTTCAGGAATCTGTATTTTAAATAAACACTCTTTGTGCTTCTGTTGTGGAAACAGGTTTGGAAATTACCATAGAAAAGCTCATGGCTCGGAATGGCCTCAAACTTAAATATCCAGCCCAAGGGCATTTTCCTCTGTCCTACTTTTAGCTGACATTTGTACATTTTATTGGAAAATGAACTCAGGAGTGGGTAGTGTGGTTGGATTCTATATAGACTACTAGATCATTTTTCATTTTTGGGCTCTTTGCCCTTAAGGTAATTTGGTTTTTCAGTCAATGATCTATACTTGAAAAGCAGAAAAGCCACTAAAATCACATATCAAATACCTGCATGTAACTAGAGGAGAGTGACTCATGAAAATTTCACATACACAGAAGGTAATGCTGAGAAGCATTTTCAAATCTTCTTTTCAGTTCTAAAAAGGTCTGAGACTTTTCCTACTCTCTTGTCTGACAAATGCTACAAATGACAAATGCGTACAATTGGGGGAGGGACAAAAACCAATAACTTTTAAAAAATAGCATTTGGAATGGAAAAATCTTACTTTGAATATGTATCTGTACGAGTGCCAGTGTATTTGTGCTGAACGATAGACATTTATGATCTGTACCTTCCAAGATACTTAAATTATAACAAAGAAAGAATTGATTTGCAGGAAGGAAAAGAGGTATGTTCATTCTGAATCCAGTATGGAAGCATATCTTCCCCAAGAATAGAAGTTTCACTGTTCTTTCATTACTTACAGCAATAATGGTTAACATTTATAGAACTGCTTTTATGTTCCAAAAACTGTGCTAGCCCTTCAGTTACACATCTAATTTTATTAGCTGCTTTTTTTTTTTTTTTTTTTTTGGCAAATACTAGATGCTAATCTCTGTTAGACACTGAGGCAATAAAAAAAAAAAAAAAAAAAAAGTTACTTTCCTCTCCGCCTCTATTTCCAGCATAGTTTTTCTGTTCTGGAAACACATATGGTATTATTTTTTTCCTGGCCATATATTGTTTAGCTAACAGAAATGTGACTTTTTTGTCTATCCAGGGCCATACTAACAGCCCTACAGTCCCACCCTAACTAATTTGGAAACAAATAAGAGTGAAAATGCTGGGAGAGACAGAATTTTGAGATTCAACCCCCTCTTTTGTCAGTGGGCTATTTCAACTTAACTTTGTGTAGGTTTTACTGAGATACAATAAAGAGACTAGAACCAAGAGCAGTAAACAATATTTCACATTTGCTATGCATGTACCAAATCCATTGAATGCATTGTTACGTAATTTAACGAAGTCAAGAACTATAAAGGTTATCTAATTTGATTTTTTTACTTTTTCTTTTTTTAATTTTTTAATTTTAATTTTAATTTTTTTTTTTTTTTAATAGTTGAGTATCTGACATTTTGGGTTTCAAAAGGTTTGCTTACAAGGTTCTGGCTTCTAGTTCCCAGTTAGTTGATCTTATCATTGCTCATCACCTCATCACTTTCTAGCTGTTTGATGTTTGTAAAAGGATCTAAAGAGCCTTAGCAAAGATAGAAGAGAGTCAGAGGGTTATCATATACAGGAAGTATTTTTAATGTGTTCAAATTATAAAAATTCTATATATTTTTAAAAACTTTAACTCCAGTATACTTAATATACAGTGTTATATTAGTTTCAGGCATGCAATTTAGTGATACAACAATTCTATACATTACTTACTGCTTCTCATGGTAAGGGTACTCTTAATCCCCTTCCTTATTTCACCCATCCTCCACCCCCACCCCTCCCCTCTGGTAACCCTCAGTTTGTTCTCTATAGTTAAGAGTCCAAAGAGTCTATATTTTTAAATATTTTATAATGAAAAGAAATATATTAAGCCCCAAATTATCACTGAAATTCAAAACTCTCAGCAAAAATTTTGTATTTCCATTTTCATTTGTATTTGCTTTTTGGCATGCATTTTTTTAAACATAGTTGGTTTGTATACATTTTTAATTCCCTTTTTTTTTAAGGTTTTATTTATTTATTTGAGACTGCGCACAGGAGGGCTGGGGGAGGGGGAGGTAGGGCAGAGGGAGAAGCAGACTTCTCACTGAGCAGGGAGCCCCAAATCCCAGGACCCCAAGATCATGACCTGAGCTGAAAGCAGATGCTTAACACCCAGGCACTCCATAATTCCTTTCTCTTAAACTGGATTTCACTATGGTATGGTCTCATGACCATCAATATTTACAAATTTCTCACCCAAATAATACCTCAGAACTTAACAAAATTCATTATTGTGCTTTTAATTTGCTTTTATACATAAAGCTAGATGAATACCTAAATGCATTTGTTTTCACAAATTTTGGAATATATTTTCCATTTATTATGAATGGTAAGAATATTGATTGAAAACTGTGAATAACTAAAGATTGTTGATAGATACCAATATTTCCAAATTACTCTTCAGTGTTATAGCAATCACCATAAGTAAATCTAGGTGACTATCAAACAAAGCTGCCTCATTTATTTTATGTTCAAAGTGGGAAATTCTTTAGTAATCTGAATGGTGGGGTGGTGCCTGGTACCAGCATGAATCCCAATAATGTCAAAAAGCATAAGAACTAAACACCAGGAACCTCCATAGAAATTAGAATCATTATGGAATAAATTTAGTAACTATTAGTTCTTTAATCACTCTTTTTGCTTTTCTTTCTGCCCATTGTCTGGAATCTTACTTATGTAGTAACTTTGGTAAGCAACATTTTCTTATCTCAGAAGAATAGTGTTTTAACTTATTGTTAACCATCCTTGTAGATAAGAATTAAACAATACTGAAAGGAAATATGCTTCCCACTGAGATTTTTTTGAATTTTGATTTCATTGTAGCAGAAACTACAGAATACTTGTCATGAGACCGTGGTTTCAAAAACTGATAATCTGATTAGTGCTTTCGCAAATGTCAGAACTTATGGAAGCATAATAAAGGTTACAATCCCTGACATCTGGGGCACCAGGGTGGTTCAGTGGGTTAAAGCCTCTGCCTTCGGCTCAGGTCATGATCTCAGGGTCCTGGGATGGAGCCCCACATGGAGCTCTATGCTTAGCGAGGAGGCTGCTTCCCCCTCTCTCTCTACCTGCCTCTCTGCTTACTTGTGATCTCTCTCTGTCAGATATATAAATAAAATCTTAAAATAATAATAATAATATAATAATAATCCTTGACATCAACTTGGGCTGGCTGAATTCCTGCTGAATGCAGATGGTGTCAATCATTTTAAAAACAGTCCTAAATTGTACACCCCACCCTCATGTTTACCTCTTTTTTAGTGGACTGTTCTATGCATTTGCAGTCAATATGGTTCTTCTTTTATTTTTAAAAGATAAAGGCTGTTTTCTTTTAATAATAATTCAACTCCAATATTACTACATTGTTTGCAACCAAGGACAATATCGGCGTCTGAGAGATGCTTAGAAATAATGAGAAGTAGGAAGAGGGGTTAGGAAAGGGCATTTTTATTTTCTTGTCCCAGGGCAGGGTGAGGAGTGGGGTGCTACTGAGATTAGGCAGGAGGATCTGGAGGTGCTAAAAGGTCAGCAATTAATAAGTGAGAGGCACACTAAAAACTCTGCTGCCAAAATGCCAAGAGAGCTACTGTTAAACATCAATAGGTTAAACATTTTTCTTATGTTAACATTCATTTTGTAGCCATATAATGTTCTTACTCGACCAATGACCCATCTTTAATACTTTCTCTTCTTATCTATCTTATGGTCATGGTCATTACAAATATTACTAGTAATATTTCATAGAATCTGTCCTACACAAATAAGGAGAAATGTTAGACTTCTTTCACATTCAAATTTTCTTCAATTTTATTTTTGGTTAAAGCAAGTGTTTTTCAGAGCTAAAATACACTGCCAAATTAATGGAATGGTATAAAAGTCCAAAAATAGATCTCAACTACATACCAGAATTTGCTTCAAAAAAAAAAAAAAGTGACATTTAGAAAGTGGGACAATGTTCTTTATTAAGTGATGTAACTGGTATCAAATATATATACATATTTATATATGTATATATATATGTATATATATTTATACTTTATACTTAATTTTGTACATAGTAACAAAATAAATTCCAGATAGTTCAAATGTTTAAAAGTAAAACATAAACAAAGTGTTGTATAAAGAACACATGGGAGAAATTTATTTTTAAAATTAGTTAACATGGGGGTGCCTGGGTAGCTCGGTCGGTTGAATGTCTGTCTGCCTTGGCTCAGGTCATGATCCCAGGGTCCTGAGATCCAGCCTTGCTTTGCTGAGCAAGGAGCCCTCTTCTCCCTCCCCCTCTCCCTCTGCCTGCAGGTCCCCCTGCTTGAGCTGTCTTTGTTAAATGAATAAATATTTTTTAAAATAAATTAAAAAATAAAATAAAATTAGTTACCATGCAGTGGGAAGGCCTTTTTTAGAATGACAAAGGAAAAACAGCTCAGGTGTTGTTAATGAGAAAAATCTTTAAATTTAAATTAAAAAAATTTTTTTTTTTAATTTTACATTAAAATGATAAAGAGACAAACAGTACAGACTGCAGAGGGGGAAGAGTGTATTTTCAACTCAGGTCTTAAGTGATCCATTTCCATAAGGAATAATTAGCAAAGTTTATTAAAATTTTAAAAATCCATTTCTCATCCTTTGACTCAGCATTTCTAATCTAGCAATCCACCCTCACAGAAATGTATTGATTAGATAACATTGTTTATAGCAGTACATGATTGGAAAGCACCTAAATGCCCACTGGGAAAGTACTGGTGAAATAAATTATGATAATTGATACAATAGGATTCCCTGCTGCCATCAAACAGAATAAGGAGTCTCTATATGAATAATATATGTCCTTATGTCCTATATTTTAATAGATAGGACATTTTAATGTAAAAATTACATTTTACATTAATGTAAACTTTATTTTTACATTTTAATGTAAAAATTGTCACAAAATAAACACGATATTCAAATTATTATTACTATAATTCAAATACTAAGAAAACATACAGCATGAAAAGTAAGTCTTCCTTCTACCCATGGCCCAAGTTCCAAGATATCTTCCTAAGAAATGTCTACTGTTAAGTGTTTGTGAATTGTTCTAGAGATAATCTATGCATATATAGGTATAAATGTGGCTAAGAAAATAGTGTTAACTTATTCCTATATGTTGCCACTGGACATTATATACAATCTTTTAGTAGAGTCATTTCATGCTCATTTACAGAATGACCAAATGATTGTTCTTAATTTTCAAATGATTTGATTATTAAAGACAGTCAAAATTAAAGGCCTATTTTGAGAAATAAGGTAGTGACCAATTAAATAATAGCAGGGAAGATTTACATTTGAATATTATTACATTAAAATGGATTTCATTCTAGAAAGCAAAATCCAGCTCATAAAACTAACTATCTAATTTAAAAGTGAGGACGTTCTTTCATGACAAATTGAAACAGATATGTATGAAACCTAATAAAAAGTTTTATTAGGTCTTATTTGCTATATATTCTCATGAAATAATACCTGATCTTAACTTGTGTAAGTTAACTCAGCAATTACATAATTCTGACTAATATAAAATTTACTCTTAATATAGCCAAGTGACACACCCAGAAAGACAAGCAATGTCACACGAAAGGGTATAGCTATTTCTTTTATTATTCTGGATTAGTTACACTTGAAGAAATTACAGTTATTTTGTATTTGTTACATCAAGTTTATTAAACCAATCGGTAAGTATGAAAAGAAATAGTCTAATATTAAAAATATCTATATCTGCATTGAAAGGTATTCCTTTTGTCAACTAGAAAAATACATTGTAAATAAAACAATAATCCTACTTTGAAAAACTATAAAATGCAGCCACAGAAATATATTTTGTCATGTACAGATGTTTAAATAATATAAAAATAAAATTTTAATGGATTAGAATAGCTTCTATACACTGAGGCTATTTATTTTTTTGTGTTAGAAAGAGAAAATAAAATAGACATTTCATTTAGGATATTATTTGAAAATTATTTTGTGTCTACCACTTAAAATTCGATTCTATAGAATACATATTTTTTTTCCTATGTGCATAATTTAACCATTCAGAGGCTTTTAAAAAGACAATATTTGTATTGCCTTAAATCAATTACTGTGATTTAAAAATAAAATTTAAAAATCTACCAATTAAAAAATTTTTCCGAACACAAAGATTTAGTGCCTACCCTAAAGAATTTATAAGTAGAATTAGTTACTAAAATGCATACTTATATTTAAAATGCATGAGCTTCTTAGAAATAATTTTTAAAATGGTTGTGGTCTTCTAAAATTTAGCATTTCAATTCAAAAACTGGGTGAGGCAAAGAGGTAGGGAGGTCTATTGGAGGGATTATAGTTAACAAGATAGAAGACAAGGTAATAAAACAATAAAAAATACATTGGTGGAAGGAAGGTAGGTAAGTACGTAAATAAATATAAGCTAAGCCATAATGTAAGTGCTCCTCTATGAAAAGTACACCTAAAATAGTTGTGGGCTCAGAGATAAAATATTACAACTGATTGAATGGAATAAATGTTTCAGAGGAAACATAACATGTTAAAAAGACAAAGTGGGTAGGTTTCTTTATATGGCGGATAGAGGGGAAAAGAGGCATTCTAAGGGGAGGATGAGCAAAGGTACAGTCTAAGTTGTTACAAGAAGGACGAACAGTCTGCTTTGGTTTGCTACTTCTAGCTGCATATAGCAATTTCTTAGTTAACCTGTCAGGTTACTCAAAGATTTATAAACACTTTAAAGATTCTGTACAGAATTAAAACATCAAAGCCTCTATCAAGTTCCATATTTACAATTCAAATTCCCACTTTAATAAAGAATAGCTCCGTATCCAGAGATAGGGCAATTGTAGTTAAGTTTTATATCTGTATTAATATATTACTCTAAATTAGAGATTCAGCATGGTAACTGATGATTTAATATTGTAATGAATCAAAAGCACGAGTACATTTGTATAACTAAAAATCAACTAGAAATTCTAAAGTGTATTTAAAAAAATCAATGGTTCTACTTTCTGAGAAGAGTTTTTAACATAATTTATTGTAAAAATATAGAAGTGGTCCTTAGAATGTATCACTGTACTTCACTATAGAAAAGCAGAAGTTAATTCAAAGATTCTAAAATGAAATGATCTTTCCAGTCCTATTTCTTACCAGAACTTATTTCGAATTCAGAAAATTAATCCAATTGTACAGCAGATAAGTAATGTTCTTTTCATTATTTTCTCACTAAGGATTAATACAAAGGCATAGCTTTCACTTTCAGAAAACAAAACTGCAATTGGTTTATCACCGATGATGATCTTCTGAATTTAATCCCCAGTAGTGAACAATGAATATATCAAAAACTTGCCTTATTGCTGAATGATTTAATGGGATATTTGGCAAATCAACTTCCCTTTCTCAGATGACTATTCAATTCCTTTCTTTCTTTTTTTTTTAATTAAACCCATGTTACCATTATTTCTTAGTCTGTATCACTGTATTTTCCCTGGAATGGAAATTTCTACTTTCTTTACCGGCCAATTTCAACTAAAGCCTTTAGCATTATTTTGGTGCAAGTAATGATAACACAGACGTTCTCCAAAGTGAAATCTAAAACATTCTAAAAATCTTCCCAAAGACTGGTGAAAAGTCTGGGGGATGGAGAAATGAAAAAGTAGATTAAGAAACTCAGTTAAAACATCCACTATAGTAAACATGGGAATAAGAAATACTGAAATTTTCACCAATATCCACATATTAAAACAAAGCAAAATAATATTCTTACTTACATGTGTGGAAATTACAGGAAATTACAGGAAAAATGTCAGCTAAAGAAAAAATAAACCACAATGGTATTTATTTAACAGTACAATAAAACAATAAAACGAACTGTTTACAATATGATTACATCACATGTTCACTGGCAAGAAGCAAAGAAGGGAGAGAGGGAAGAAAACGTCCTAACTAAACACCAGGCAAAAACCAAGTCTAGTCCAGCACTATAATGAGTGTCACTCAAGGTAGGATCTAAATAATCTGTTCAATTTGTTGAATATTTACTAGCATCCTTGGGGAAGGAATGGGGGTTAGAGTTAGTATTTTTGTTTTGTTTTTAGTTTACACCTTAGATGAAGTTCTATAGAGACAATCCAAATTCCAGTGTAACAGAATAAAAGATTTTTGTCCATGTGAATTCCTCTTTGTAGGTTCAGAGGCAAAATGCTAATACTTAGGGTATACAGAACTCTATTTTACCTACACAAAGGGCCCTAGGTTGCCTCTTTTGGAGGTTCTTTTGTAGACAGAGTGTAAATAAACAGGACTGTGACCCTGTGATTTTCTCTGTAGCCTACAGCATACCTCATTCAAAAAATCAACCTGCACAGACCCTTTGTTTGATCAGAAGATTTGCTTTGTCATAGAAAGCCCAGGCATAAGTCTTAATGACTTTAGCCATTGCTGTTGTATGTAGCACTTGGCCCTTTCTCATCTATACCCCCACCCAATCCACTACTGGTATTTATACATGTCCCATGGGCAGCCCTTCCCACTTTCTGTCGTATAGGTCCAAACAAGTAGAGGGGCTCAGAAAGTGGCAGAGATGATGTACATTCTAAGTATCAATGAGAAGAACCAAGACTTGAATTAATACAGTTACAACAGCATAGCCATCATGTATATTACAGACATAAAAATTCCAATGATACAACTTTGAAAAAATACATCACAGCACATTTTTAATTTTACTTGTTCATGTGTCTAGTTCCAATACATTGGCTGCAATATTAAGAATTAGTTTTGTTTGTATAAAGAAGCAATAAGAGATTATAATTCCCATCAAATCATTTCTGTTGTACACCTGCAAGCTATTTGTGCTGCATTCCTAATAAACAGTTCTTTGTCTGAACTTGTAATAATTAGGTGACTTTGGAACTCTTAAATCAAAAATAAGCTTCCTCTAGTTTTTATTAACTACTGAATACTTAACATGATTTACATCATTTTTCGGAATGTGAGATTTAAAATAAAGTTTCCTATTAAACAAACATGAACATTAAAGTAGGTCAGAAACAAACCACTCAAATTATGTTGACAATAGCACCACGTCCCCTCCAGTTATTTCCGAGTCCTGACTGTGGTTAGAGCTGATACCAGTGTCCGAGTCTGTGTCATTTGTATACAAGTTAAATACTCTCTGAGTCAAGGAAGGAACCTCCCCACTGCTACTGGGACCCTCCGATTCCTTCCCTCTGTTTTCCTTTAGTTGGCATCCATCTTTATTGCTAATATGCAGCAAATTGAGCTCCTTGGCCAGGAATTCATACTCTTTTGCTTTCATCTGAAGCAATGAGTCAGTGTATTTAATCTCTTTCTGGACGCCACTCAAGTGAGAGTGAATTTTCAAACCAGCTTTCATGCTTTTCTCCAAATCACACTTAACATTTTCTAAATTAGAGCTCTCAAGCTCACTAGCAGCGGCTCCTTCTGCGTCTTCATTTATCTCTGTGCAAACACTTTTTACCTCTTTTTCTATTTCAGCAGAGAGCTTATCGATGAGCATCCTGTAATATGCTAATCTTTCCTCCAGGTGTACAATTCCATCACTTTCAGTCAGGTCTTCCAGACTCCAGTTCTCATCAGAAGCCAAGTCCAGCTTCTGCTCCATTTCACTGAAACTGGGCATTAAATATGCATCCTGCACATAATTTTCTCCATCATTTTCTACCCTATCAAGGTGGAACTTCGCTTCACATTTTTCAATTTCCAGATCTAGCTCTTTCATTCTCTTGACTTGCTGATGAATAGTGTGGTCCTGGGAAATAATCAGATGAACCAAGGTCTCCATACTATCTCGATCATGGGAAACTGTGTCCTGCTTAATTTTAGCCAGTTTCCGGAAAGTTTTTCTGACTATTCTTTTTTGTTTATCTGGTGGTAATGTCTTCATGTAATTTGCTGGGCTGAGGTCCCACACTTTTTCCGTGTTTTGCACTAATTTGGCTTCAGCTGTCCGCCACAATGGAACTGGAAGAAAAGCATCTGCTTTAACCAAAACAAATTGCATATTGGGCTGCTCATCTCCCCAGGCTTTCCAGAGCTTCAGGATTCTAGTTAGTGGAGGAAGAGCCCGCTCTGAACCCCTCCACTTTTCTATGATGCAGTAATCACTGGGCTTCCCCAGCAGAAATCGTTTCTCTCCAAACATAGCCTCATGTTCCTCAAGCAAAGCCTGGATGACATCAGCAGAGGTGGTGCGTTTAGTTAGCCCACAGACAATTTTCTCTTCTTGGCAAACCCAAACCACAATTTCCTTCTCTTCTGAATCCATGTCTTTACTGGGAGATCTGAAAGAAAAACAAAATACATTATATTTCTGTCATCATCTGTGTAAACTTAGAACCATGGTTTAACTTTAATACCCTTTTCAGATTTTATCCTTAATGAGAGATGCATCTTGAGGCTGAGACTATATATGAATTAGAAGTTTTACTGCAGGAAAAAAAAAATCAAAAAATCAAGGAAAGTATCTTAATTTATTTTTATTCCCTCGTGAGCTCTGGAAAGAGCAAATTGTCACCAAAGACAACTGAGGCTATTTTATCTATAGAAGTCAGCCACAATATAACTACAGTCAGAACTGGTAGAGTTAAGACAATAATCAAAGTGGAGATAAATAAAAAGAGATAAAATAAGACAATTTTTCCTGGAGCCTTAGGACTAGAGAAAGACTATGGAAGCATAGGTTGGAATGGTGGGATAATATTGGTGTCATAGAAGTAAAAACAGTCCATTACTGAAAACAGTCATATTTTCGTTCAACAAATGTTTATTACATGCCAACCATGTGCTAGACATTTCTGAAGATACTAAAGACACTGCAGTACACCAAGAAGAAGACAACACAGATATAAATTTGTAATTATAATGGCAGGTAGTGGTAAATACTAAACAGAAAATTAAACAAGATTAAAGGATAGAAGGAAGAGAAGTCTGTTTTACTCAGTGTTTAGGAAAGACTTCCTCTAAGAAGATGACCTTTGAATAGAGGCATAAATTTTGAGAAGGCCATCAGAGACCTAACAGAAGAATTCCAAGAGTGAACAGAAGGGCAAGGGTCATAAGTCATGTTCTAGAGACAGACAGAATGCCAAAGGTAGTTGGAGGCTTGAGGATAGTGGAGTTGGGGGTTGTTGCTGGAGGAGGGAAAGGTCAAATGATAGGTGATGAGATCTAGCAAAAATGCATATCCCATGATAAGGCATTTTGATTTTGTTCCACTTTTAGTGAGAAGCCATGAGAAAGGTTTAAGCAGAAGAGATTTATGATCAGATTTATGCTCTAAGTATATCTGGCTTGTTTTATGGAATGGACTTAAAAAAAAAAAAAAGTCAAAAGCAGAGGAAGGAAGGCTTAGTTGAAAGCCTAGTGCAGAGATCTAAGAAAGAGAGGGCAATTGCCTGGACTAAGGTTTTAGCCACAGAGGTATTAGGAAGTGGTCAGAGTTGGGACATATATACAAGTAAAGACTTGAGAGTAATTTCCTTTGTAGCAGGATGAGTAAAAAATCAGTTTTCTGGAGAAAAAAAGCCATAAAGGTGTTAAAAGAAACAAGGAAGTTCCGTGGTCTCTGGGCTATACTCCGTAGAGAATTTTTATGATCATATTTCTACCATGAGTATAATTCAAATTGACCATGTCTTTCATAATCTCTCTTTAAAAGAATGTTAAGAAAGAAATGATATAAAGTGAATTATAATCCAATATGATTTATGGAGACAAGATTTTCAAGTAGTAATTGGCTCGTCATGAAAGTTTATTTATGTAGCACCCTCAAAGCACATGACTCTATGAAGCATATATGGAAGAAGTTTTCCCCTAGCTTCTAGAATCTTTTAACACTCAGAATTTATAGTGTTTATGTTTTAGTACCAAAAGTGACTAATCCTGCATTATTATCTTTATTTTAAATGGCTAATTATTACACCCTGATTATTGACTTCCCTGAGGTCATAAAGTGACTACTAACAGCAAAAGCACAAATTAGTGACACCAAATAACAAAGAGTACCCAATAAAATTTATATCCAACTGTACCAACATTTTGTAAATAATTATTCAAAAAGTCCTATGGGGCTAGGATTGTTTTCTTATAAAATATTTAACATTTAATGACTCAGCATTGAATAATGTGATATTTGATAATATGTACAACTCATTATTTAACCATTCTAAGAATCAAACAAATAGGTAGAATTTAGGGCAACAGAATTATTTTCATATTTCAGTTAGTAGAGAAATAGCACACAAATGCATTCTAAGAAAAAACCGGTAAGTATTCAAAATAACTGATACTAACTACTGTTTGGGTAATGGCTGTATAGCACAAATTAGCTCTAAATTGATCATTACTTTCATCTGTTTTGATCATGTCTATAAAATACTCAAAATTAACAAACTTTTTTTTACTTTATGCGGTTAGAAGTTTACCTACTAAACTGCATAATTTGAAAACAAGTAAACCATGCTGCGTGCATTTACTATATGTTAAATTATAGCCATTTCAATATGCACTTTTTATAAATAATGGTAAAAATAACAAAATTGAGTAATTGTTGCAGTTATCAACCTTATAAGATAATGCCGATAGCTACTACATTAAAACTAAGAACACAGGACATCTTTATTTTCATACTAGTGAAATGATTTCATTTCACACTATTTCATACTATTTCATACTATTATTTAGTATTCATGGTTAAACTTTAAAAAAAATTCCTACTAAAAATAAGCAGCCCCAAAGATTATAACCATCAGTCATCAAACATTTAATACATAAAACTGTTCTAAGCTCTCGCATATATCAAGTCATTTAATCCTCACAATTCTGTAATGTAGGTAATAATATTATCACCATTTTATAGATAAAGAAACTAAAGCACAGGAGTTTTTAATGATTCGACTAAGGTCACACAGTTGGTGGTTCACTGAGAATTTAAACCCAAGAAAACCCAAGAAAGCAGGCTCCATAGAGCAATGCTATTATATTGTAAAAACAAGTTTATGGGTTTGATGATTTTGTTTTTAAGATTTTTTTAAGTAATCTCTACACCCAACATGGGTCTCAGAAGTTACAACCCCAAGATCAAGAGTCACGTGTTCTACTAACTGAGCCAGACAGGCACCCCTCCTTTGATGATTTAGATATGTGGATTAAATTGGAAAAGAAAACATAAAATACACTACTCTTTTAAGAGGAACATTGTTCTATAAATTTGCCTTTGATGGGAATGGAATTCTAATGTCCCTTTAGAATACCAATTGATCAAGGGAGGACTTTTCCCAAAGGCCAGTCATGAAAAAAAGTACATTAGAATGTGTTAACTTCTCTGCCTTTTCCTTATTAAACCTTGTTCTTATTCTGATGCAGCACCAAAGGATTTCTGACAAGTCAGGGCACCTGTGTTGGCTGACAAAACTCTCATTTCCGTATCTGTAACAACACCTTGTTTTCTTAGAGTAGTCCCTATGTCCTGTTCCATTTTCTGGAAACATTAGTTCTAGGTCTGTAAGTAAAGATGACACATGACTTATAACCTCTACAGCTCCACACTCTAGTTGTGAAGAAGACTGAGAAGCAGAGGTCAGGAAATCCTTTGGTACCCTATGTAGAATAATAATGATGATGTACATGCCAATTTCCCAATACTTCCATGCCCCTACTCCCCTTGGGACCTTTTTTGTTTGGGAAGGATCAAGCGCTTGTCTATTGTGGCCTCCTACAGATATCTTCTACTTTTCAGCTCATGTGGATAACGTAACCCTAATGGTCATTAAGCACAATCTAAAGATACTATTATTTCCACATTATGTATGAGAAAATTAGTTGCTTAATATTAACATCACAGTCTATTTCCAAACATTTTTTTTTAAGTCTACCTTAAGCATCTTTATATTTTCTGAGTCAGTTATCCCTATGTGCTTTGAGGAATTTTTACAAGCATCATTCAAACCAGATAATTTTCAAAAGTTTTACCCCTTGATTGAATACATTTAAAAGTAATAACTAATGAATTCCATAATAAATCTTCCATGCCTAGTAAAAGATTCATCATGTTTAAATTCAACTTTTTAAGCAGACTTCAAATTTTGAAAACTGTATTTATTTTGTAGTATGACCCCAACTGAGTTTCTATCTCCATTCATTTTCCAACCTTCTGTACCCTTCACTGTAATACTGCAATATCTGACTCACATTTCTCATAAGGTTGCTGCAAATATCAAATAACAGAATAAGAAAAAGAGTTTTGAGAATTGTGAAAAATATAGTGGGTAAATATAGGCTATTAACACTAATAACAAAATTACTGTTATTATTATTTAATACAGAGAGGGGTGTGGTGTCTTTAGTATGCTCATTCAGTAATCTTATTGACCTTGCTATAGTAGTTAAAAATATTATTTTACAAATACTTTCCAACGTGTCTCACAATACTTTTTCACCTGTTTTAACTCATCAATTTTTTTTGCATGTGTACTTCCAATAATAACACAACTGTTTGATTAATAAGAGACATTTTTTTATTTGTTATTTTTTTTTAAATATTTTATTTATTTATTTGACAGAGAGAGAGCAGGGGCACATAAGCAGGGGGAGTGGCAGAGAGAGAGGGAGAAGTAGGCTCCTCTCCTCTCTGAGCCAGCCAAGCACCCCAATAAGAGACATTTTAAAACATCATTAATATAATCTTTGGATCACAGATGAGCTGAGAATGCTTTTAATCCTTCTCTGATTTATAACCCTCTGATTTTGATTAAAATTGTGCTAATGAGGTTCATTATACTAATATATATATTATATATAATATATATATTATTCTATAGCTATTTCATTATTCAGTGTTTACCTTTTTAGGAATACCATCAGAAAATTAAGATTTATATGCTAAATAAAACTTTTCAATATCTATTAACCTCACTTACGGGTACTTTTCCATATTCACTCTGAAATAATAATTAAAATTAAATACTGGACTTCTTGCATTCACTCTATTGTCGATTAGGAAATTGCAAATATTTTTCCATTGATAATTAATTTTAATAACAAAAAAACAATGACACAGAATTAAGTTGAGTTGGCTTGTAATTACAAATGCTATGTTCATACACAAATATTCCTTCAACACACTCCACTGAGTAATTATGGACAAAGCATCAGAGAATAAATTAACTACCTAAATCTGGAAGTTTTAAGATTAAAAAAAAGTATTTACTAAGATATTACAATGCCAAACTGAAGATCTCTGAAAACATATTTACTGAAAAAAGATTCAATATGAAAGCAGATAAAAATGAAGATAACTTTGGCCACATTTATTCAGTTGCCCAGAGGAAAAGGGCATTGAAGTTGGGGCACAGGGGAATAAATCAGAGTAACATTTATTCCTAGTATGTACTAGACATTAAAGTTTGATTGAAATTTGACATATAAAACTTATTAGGACAAATATTTTATATGGAAGCCTACCCTCTTTTTTGCTTTTTTAAAAAACCATTTTATTATTTATTTATTTATGTATTTATTTATGAGAGAGAGAGAGACAGTGGGAGATAGAGAGAAAGCACAATCAGAGAGGAGAGGGAAAGGGAGAGGGGAGTAGAGAGCCTGATGCGGGACTCAATCTCAAGACCCTGGGATCATGACCTGAGCTTAAGACTCTTGGGAACCATATTCCATGCTTAGAAATTATAGTTAGAACCTTTCCAGTTCCAAACTATTGGTGGCACCTGTGCCCGAATATTGTGATGGAAGGAACCATCAGATTGAAAGATGAAGAACTGTGGAGCTTTGGGGGCATATCTGAGTCCTGGTCCATTGCTCAAAGACTGTTCTCTGTTTCCTTCTTACTGCTATTACCTATTGTTTAAACTGGAGGGTCTCTCCTTCTAAACCAGTGGTTCCCTACCAGGGGTGATTTTGCCCCCTAGGAGACATTTGACAATGCATGGAGACATTTTTGATTTTTACGTTAAAGTCCAGAGGTACCACCAGCATCTAGTGGATTGAGGTTGGGAACATAAATGTTCTCCAGTGTACAGGATAGTTTCCTGGTAGCAAAAGCTTATAGCCACAAAAGTCAACAGTGGCGCAACAGAAGAATCCTTTTCTAGATTTACAGCAAAATCAATGTCACAGCTTCACCTTTACCCTCTGTCCTTATATCTTCTGGAGAATCTAATACTAAAATTATGAAAACAAAAATAATAAACAAGGAAGACATTTCCAGTCTCAAGTTCTCTAAAATAAATGATGAAAGTTGGCATTCTACTTAATGGAATATAAATGCAACTTTTTTTTTTCCTCCTTTCTCTCCACAGCCTACTTTATATTTGTCATTAATAATGCTGCCCAACTGGATTTCCCTCTGTTAATCCCAGAACTGGTCCTAAGGAATGCTGATATTTGCATTTAGAAACACAAACACTCAGAGTAGTGTTAATTATAGTTTAGGGAAAAATTTCCATTCATAGACTAGTAAATCTTTCTTCTTCAATTAAGAAACAGTATTTGACTATGACATGACAGAAATGGTCAAGAGACCAGGGCAGTGTCAATGGCGTGCAGGGGGACAGGAGTCTGCAGAAGGGGTTTTCATTGCATTTTTCTCTTACTACTTTACCCTCTATTCTGCCCTGACAGAAGGGACGAAGCAGAATTAGGAATGGACCAAGGGTTTGGGGGAAGAGGAGGCCAAGACCTGTGATCATTACAGGATGAAAGGAAATTCCCGGAAACAACCGTGGGAAATGAGGGAAAGCATCTGTAGAGCCCAGACAGGGCTGGGGGCGTTGTAGGCATGTAAAATATGCCTAGAGAATCTTGTTTGTTTTATTAAGAAGACACCCTGGACTCGAATACTGTCCAGAAGTCACCATTATTCAAATGAAATGGGAGACAACACTGCATTTACAAATCTTGTTATTTGTGCTGATTGTGGAATACAAACCAAGGGTTATGAATATTCTACATTTTACTGATCTTTGGCCAAGTTATGATATTGTCATAGTATGTTTTTTTCCACGAATTTGAAAGTAAATAAATGGTTTTTAGTCAGACTTCTCATTGTATAGGGAAATGAGAACTGTTTCCTTAATATTTTAACTCATAATACAATTTAGTCCCTTCAAGTTATTTATTAAACCTCAAAACACATTTATATGCCTCAAAAGATTAAAGTTAATTTTATTCTGATATCACTATGCAATTCAGTACTACAGCAAGGAACACAACTAGAATTGACAGAGTATGAATACATATGTAATTCATTTTTGTTTCCTGTATTCTGATAAATGACATACAAAATAGCAGTACATAGAAAAAAAAAACTTAGTTCCTGCATAAATTCTGATCCAGTAGAAAGCAGAATTTAATGCCTCATAATATATTTTTTTATAGAAAAGATGGATGGGTATGAAGTTATGAAAATCATTCTCAGGCAGTTCTTTCTCAAAACATCTTGCCCAAATAAGTAATAACTCTCACAGGGTATGATGTCCAGTCAAATAGAACCTTCAATGTATTCACTCTATGTGGCACTCATATTAAAAACATATCAGTAAATAAAACTGGAAGATAGAATAATCCAACAATGCAAGTTTCAGAAATGATAAATGGAAATGAGAGTACAAGACAATAATAAGAAAAGAAATTTGATTTCAGTGTATTTATCTTATGCTCAAATCTGACAATACCTTGTAGAAATCCACATTTATTTTTTTAAGATTTTATTTATTTATTTATTTGACAGAGAGACACAGTGAGAAAGGGAACACAAGCAAGGTAAATGGGAAAAGGAGAGCAGGGAGCCCAATGCAGTCTCAATCCAGGACCCTGGGATCATGACCAAAAGCAAACTCTTAATGACTGAGCCACCCAGGTGCCCCAGAAATTCACATTTCTTTGAATAAAAGCATATAAATCATTAAAGAATAAAGATGGATGATGATAAAAACCAAGTTTACCAATTTAAGTTCTATACTGAAGGTTATAAACTAATGAGTTTACAGACCCAACTCTATGCCAATTATAAAATTTAAAATGCTGGGGATGCCATAAATAATCAGTTTGGATGCTGAACATTTAAATCACACATTACAGCTATTTTCAAACAAAAATAACATACTTCCAAATTTAAGAGCATCTTTTCCCAATAATCAAAATTATCACAGTACAACTATAAATAAGTTAGCTAATAAATTAGCCTCATTTCTCATATTATATAAGAGAAAAATTTATATTTTGTGTATGAACGGGCAACTTTATAATAAGAGTAAAAGAGTGATCCAAACAAAAACAGAAATCTAGAGACAAAATTGGGTAGGGTAAACACTTATATGTATTTAAAAAAAAAGTTCTATGCAAATTAATTGAATCCATTCCAAGCTAGTTATCTTCCAAATAAATTGTCCATTTGGAATTATGGTATATGAGCTTTATAACTTGCCTCAACAATCACTAATGGAACGTCAGTTTTAGAAAATATGAATAAATGCTGAGGATAAAATGATATAAGATAAGATGACCCTTATGTTCAGGAATTTGTCATAAACCTCAGAAGGCGAAAATCTATGCTTAGAAAGGGAGATTCTAAAAATTCAAGACCATTTAAACATTATTGAAAATCATGAGATAAACTGTGAACAAATATGTTATAAAATACTTCAAAATAAAAAAATAATGATAAAACAAGTCATATTTAATAAATAATAAAAACATAGTAATTGACTTCAATGTCTTCGATTCATTCTCCAGTCTTATAACTCTTTGTAGAAAGTCTGATTAAATAAAAGAGCCTCAAAAGATTTAATTTGGGGCAACATGCTTATTTAGATCTTGTCTGCAGGGGCATTTGGCTGGTGCAGTGGGTACAGCCTGCAACTCCTGATCCTGAGGTCGTGAGTTCGAGACCCACATTGGGGGTAGAGTTTACTTAAAAAGAAATAAATAAGTAAAAATACTTTAGATTTTGTGTGTAAAGAAGACCCCTTCACACTGTGACTTCACATGATTTTGTGTGGACCTGGTAATTGAAGGACAGATATTTAAAAAATTATAAAGTGTGTGTGTGAAGAGGTACACTGACTGGATAGTAGCTCACTTTGTTGAATGCTTAGTATGTGCCCGCCATTGTTCTAAATGCTTTATATACATTAACTCAGTTTTCATCACAACCCCGCCAGATAGGTCCTGTTGTCAAACCCATTTTACAGATCGGAAAATTGAGGCACGGGAGATTAAGGATTTACACACGCACATATAGAAATCACTAGTTTAATGTTCTACTAATGCCAATTTAATTTTCTAGGAAGTAAGCCAGGAATGCAGGGTAAGAAAAACCCTGTACATAACATAATTGCAGGGTAGCTATAGTAAATAAATCCCATAAACAGAGAAAAGGGAAAGGAATGTGTAAAGAATGTGTATCAGAGACTAGTGGGGGTTAAGTAAACTAAGCTTGTAGTTCAGATTCCGGAAATTGATTTAATCAAAATGTAAATACTTAACATGTAGTATTTACCAGATGAAATGCTGAGCAAATATCTAATCTCATTGGAAATTCTTCTGCTCACTTCCCAGTATTACCTGTGCCTGGCAAATATATAAAGTTTCCTTGTTGGTTTGTACTTTTTAGAGAAATATTTTATAACAACCAAGCATACATATATTTATTAAAGGAAAGTTACCTAGCCTGAATATTTAGTTTAATTACGGTTGTAGTTATATCAGCTATTAGCATGAGTTTTCCTGTGGGCAGCTGAGTCCATAATTGGTTTTGCCAACTAAGTGGAAGATATTTGCTAATGATGGTGATTTTTTAGCTTGTATCTGCCTGCAGCCACCTACCCTTCCCTCTCTAAATGTATTCTGAAATATTCTGGCATATTTGAATGGCACTAGAAAAATGTAAGAATTTGCATTATCCAGTAGGATAGCTGAAAATGTGAGCTCCTTTATCCCTGATTTCCACTTTCTGAACATAATCTATAATAAAATGTATTAAAATGTGACTTCCAAATGGAAGCCTCATCTGAAATAAGCAGGTGTTCACATTAGTTGCAAATAAATTATTTAAAGAGCAACAAAAAATTCATAACTTGTAGAAACGAGAATATACCAGGGCCTGCCATGCCATTTTATTTTTTTAAAAAAAGGAGATACTTGAAAATATCTTGGATAAGAGAAAAACAGTGGTCATCCATGTCAAAGCATCATATGTCCATTTGCCTTCCCCAAACTTTAAGCCTTTTCAAACTTTAAGCTTTTTCTGAATCTCACTGCCTCCACCTCCTCTAGAACTTTGTTTCAAAATGTATCCCTTCTTTTTTTTTTAAGATTTTATTTATTTATTTGACAGAGATAAAGATATCACAAGTAGGCAGGGGATAGGCAGAGAAAGAGGGAGAAGCGGGCTCCCCGCTGAGCAGAGAGTCAGATGTGCGGCTCGATCCCAGGACTCTGAGATCATGACCTGAGCCGAAGGCAGAGGCTTAACCCACTGAGACACCCAGGTGCCCCCAAAATGTATCCCTTCTTAAACTCTTTTTAGCCTCTACCTTTTCCTCTGGTCCTTCCCACTATCCTGTCCCTTTGTAACTACAATTATTTTGACCACATAAGCACATCAACTCTCTTCCATTCACAAACTCAAATAGCAATCCACGCTCACTTTCTTTCATTAGTTCTTCTCTTTTCAGTAACAATAACCTGCCATAAAGTGACTTCCCATCCCTTCCCCATGGGCCCACCCACCCCTAACAGACACATTTCTTGTCTGGCTTCTTAGAGATCTTGGAACTGCCAATTTTAGCCGCCATTTCCGGAATGGATTCAACTTGACCTCTTTGTAACTTTACGCATTGTGATCTTTCCTTCCCATTCTTTCAGCAACCCAGGTCTTGACTTCTGGATTTCACCCTCTAAGCTTCTTGTTCACTTCTAGCTTCTCCTTCTAGCTTCTCCTTCACAGATCCTGCATGATGGGATTTGCTGCCTCTGCACATTCAGTAAGAGGTGTCCTGCCGGGTGGCCCGATTCTTCTGCAGCTCCTTCCCTCAAGAGATGGAATCCATTCCCTCCCCACTGAATAGACCTTGGGATTTGCTATGGCCAGTAGCAGATGGTGAAAACTACATATGCAAGTTCTGAAGTCCCAGCCTCGGGAAGTCTTGTAGCTTCCGCTTTCCTCCTGGAATGCCGTCCTGGTACTGCTGCTTGATGAAAAGGCCTGAGATGAAAGACCGTATGGAGAGACCCAGCCATCTCAGTCCTCCCATCTGAACCTCGACCCCAGCCAACCTGCTCTCACTGAGAGAGCCTAGGCAAAACCAGCAGAAGAACCACCCCTCGTTTACCCGCAGAACCAAAACAAACAAGCAAACAAATAAATAAAAATTTAAAAATAACAAAAATAAAGAAGAAGACAAATAACAAGTTGTTTTCAGCCACTAATTTTTAGGATGTTTTATTATGCAATAAGTACTGATACAAATGGCATCCCCAGTTGCCTGTGAGTCATTTCTTGTCTCATTAAACACAGTTTGTGGGTGACTCTAACATTGTCCACAACTCTATCAGCCAATTAATTGTATGCTGATATTCCCAAACCTATATATTTGCCCTTGAGCTCTAGACCCATATTCACAACCTCCTTTTTTGTATATTTACTTTGTATTTACATTGTATAATCCACAGGAACTTCAAATTTGATTGACAAAAACTAATTCATCATCCTCTTCTCTCATATTCCAAACTATTCCATCTTCTGATTCTCCATGTTATCAAAATGATCGCCGTCCCCCATCCTTTCTCTCAAGCTTGAGAATTGGGATCTTCCTAGGTTCTTTTCTCTATGTCATCCCCCTTTAACAACCAGTCAGTAAGTCTGCCTTATTCTCCCAACTCTCAGTTTCACAACAGAGTGCTATAGTAAGCTATTAAATATTATTTTATTATAAGCTTTTGCCCACTTCACATTTGTGCTCCACGATATTGCCAGGCTGTCCTTTTTAAAGTGCAAATCTGCCTGTATACCTTCCTTGATTAAAATCTTTAAATGGTTCCTAAGTCTTTTTTAGATCTCTCTCTCTCCCTCTCTCCTCTCTGTCTCTGCTTCTCCCTCTCTCTCTCTCTCTCTGTGTCTCTCTCTCGTTTTCTCTTTCTTGTCTACTCCTAGGATTCCTTCCATGATCTGATTCCCCAAATCATAGCCAAACACTCTTTAGTACGCACGTTAATATGTACCTAACTAGCTATCCTTGACTTCTTGCTGATTTCTGATAACTCCAAGAGAGGTCACATATATCACGCTTTGGATTTCTAGACTGGATTGAACTGCATCTGCCAGTTTTTTTCATTCTGGGCTTTTCTGCAACTTGCTTCCTTGCAAGGAATTATCCTTTTTCCCTCTTGTCTCTTACTCTTCTTTAAATGTCCATTCTGTTAGGAAAATTCCCTTACCTTCTCTGGATAACCCCCTTCCCTCCACCCCAGATGGAAATGGGCACCTTTTCTTGACACGTTCAGTTATTAGTATTTTCCACCTTTCTTTTTTCTAGCCAGTCAGGTCCTGGACTGAATCTTTCATCTTTGAAGCCTAGTGCCTAACAGAGTAGATGGCAAATGTTTATTTTTTGCAGCATGGAAGTGGAAGTAGTTTGGGAGAAGCAAACAAAAAGAATTTTTCAGTCAGCTAGGGCCTAGTAGTTACAACTGTCCCACCACCTATTTTTGTAAGTAAAGTTTTATTGGAATACAGTCATGCCCATTTAATTATGTATTGCCCATGGCTGTTCTTACACTACATTGACAAAGTTGAGTAGTTGAGATAGTAACAGTATGGTCCAAGAAACCTAAAATACTGATTATGTGGCCCTTTCACAAAATGTTTGCCGACTCCTGACCTAGATGATTTACCTGCACCAAAAATCTAGATTTTATTATCTAACCACAAATACATTATTTAAACTCCCATAGTCACATAATTCTATGTATGACTCTCTAGAGGATAAGAAAGTGAAAATCATGTAATCTTTAAACAAGAGAAATTTGCAATCCCCTGGAAGTGATGGCCATGCTTAGAAGTCATTTGGACCAAAGGTAATGTTCAAAGGATCACTAAAAGGATGAGTGGGTTTAACATAGGATTAGTCAGCTTGAAGGCCCTGACAGAGAAACCAGTCTTTTGTCTTTAAAGCCCTGTTCCAGGTGCTGTATGCTCCATATTAATCAGTCACATATGGATGTCAGAAGGTATCAGAGTAGGCTGGATGAAAGGCCGCTTTCACAGTCCCATCTCAGGTGCAGTGCATCCAAACACCAGGTGTTTGGAGGTGGAATATTTGGAAACAAAGGAGACCTTGCATTTTTCACTCTTCACCCCATGTTCTTCCCTCCTCAAAATTACTTTTGCTATTCTGTTCTTCCTGATGATACAACTATGTTCCCAGTCACTCAGACCCAAAGTTATAGTTATTATTGATTCTTTGTTTTTATCCTGATATTCTCTACTGCCCCATCCACTCATTTTTCAATTCCTAGCAATTCTGCCTCCATAGTGACTTTTTAACAATAATCACTATCTGATGTCTTATTCATTTATTGGTTGTTTATTGTCTGCCTGCCTGTCCTCCCCTGCACTATCAGCTCAATGAGAGCAGAGATCTTGACTATCTTCCTCATTATTTCATCCTCAGCACCTAAAATAACGTGTGGCCCATATTACAGGGTAAATAAATATTCATTGTTGAATACATGAATTTACTAATACCTTAAGATTCCTGCTTTATATTTTAATTATTTATGTCTGTGTTCTCCTAATCAAAAAATTCTTGAAAAACATGATCCATATCTGATACATCTCTAATCTTTCATCATCCTGCCTCCCCCAAAATGTGTGGTTCATTTAATACTTCTGAATTAAAAAAATATCATCAAATAACCATTATCTTGAGTCAGTACAAGGCAAATATATGTAAGTAGATGCCAAATCTGACAAAGTGGGATAGTTGATGAATGTTTTGTTTTTAGAAGTTTAGGCAGGTAAGTCAGCAGTATTGTGGTATGCTTGGACCGGGAACAGTATTACATAGCACAAGCTGTCATTTCACTTACTCCTCCAAACTGTGATCACGTCAAGTTCTCCTAGTTAAAGGTAGAATCACTAAAGATGATCAACATTTTTTTAAAAAGTAACTTTCGCTAAGTTTCATGCCTATTATTAATAGTTCTAGAAAGAAATTCTTGGGCTTTCGCTATTAGAGTAGAACAGTCAGTCAAGAAACCAAGGCTAATGCTTTGTAGTCTTCTGCTAAAAAGTTCCTAACTTCCCCGCACCATTAAAAAAGATGGAATCTCAAAAGTCCAAGATAGCCTCATAGGTACTTTTCCTAATGATGTACAACTCTTTTCTTCATATGAGATTGCAGTCATTATATGTCTACCCCATGGAAACACTCATGGTTTTTCAATTGCATCCCTCATTGCTTCTAGGCAAATGTAAGGTCCTTATGTGCAGATCTAAAAATAGGCATCCTCAGGCTCTACTATGAAAGACTGTGGTCTCTCCAAACTAATGCTCTGCTATTGGATCTTAAGTACCCTCAGTTAACCATAACTGCAGGGAATTCCAAGAGGACTGAAAAATATCAGAGTAAAAGAGGAGCTTAGAGTAACTAAAGGTGTCTGAGGAGGCTATAAAACATCTAGTCATTGGTTGAGAACAAGCATACACTGTGCAAGTATATCCAAAAGCCTCAGCCACAAAACTCCTATCAATCATATACCCTAATTAGTGAGCATAAAAACTTGCTGAAGCTGGACCACTATCTTCATTAATAAAATTAAAATTAAAAATGTCCACAAATAGAATAACTCAGTTTTATGAACTGATAAACTGACCAATTTAATATGATTATTAGAAGGAGCAGCAGTCAACCATAGTCAACTGTAAGTCTAATAGTGCTATATAAACACATTCTTAAAATCTTTTCTGTACACTTCCTCAACTGTAAAATTCTTTTTTTTTTAACCAACCCAACCAAGATTATGGATTCTTGCCAAACTGACCATATTTCCATCTGCTCCTCGATCCATATCTTTGATTATCCTATCTTAGTCAGTATTACCATTGTGTGATTCAACCCCCTCCTACATCTTTTTATACATCTTATTGTGTTCCCTACGCTTGTCCAAGCCTGTCACCTAACTGTGGGAGTTTAATAATAAATGCTATCTAATTATGATGATGCTCTTTTTATTTTTCTTCACCTCCATGTACCCCTCTGTTATACACTTCTACTTAGAGGTAATCAAAAACATTTATTGAGCACCTACTGTACAAAGGAACAGCCTTCTTCAACTGCAAGAGAGTACACTCTCATCTTCTTAATTGCATCATAAAGACTGTGATTTTACCTACCCTGTCAAAGACGGTTTCCCATGCAAGAGTGATTTAAAAGAAAGTTCATGCTTGAGATATTTAAATACAGTGCTGTTCTCTCAATTAGTTTAATCTCTTAGGAATGAGGTTGTGTCTTTGCATGTCTGGTACAATACCAAATACACAGTCTACCAGTCCTAAAAAACTAAAATAAAAAGATAGCTATTCATAACATTCATATATTTGTATTAAACTTAAAATTGTGCATAACAAATAGCAAACACTCAATAATTCCTAGATGTTATAATTTATAAACTAATCACATCTTTTATAAGTGAAAATAAACACATTTGACTTTGACCATAACGCTACCTTTTGTGGTAGAAGTTATGTGGCAATGCATCATGTTTTAGATAAAATAAAATTATGCACCAAAAAAATCTTCTAATTCCATTTTTAAAAGTTATCTTGAAAAGGTAAATAAGCAAGACGAGAAATTCTACAGTGCAGAGGGTATTTTAAAATCACAGAACCTTAGAAATTAAAGGGAGTTTAAAAATCTAATTCAAGGGTACTTAGGTGGTTCAGTGGACTAAGTGCCTGCCTTTGGCTCAGGTCACAGTCTCAGAATCCTGGGATCAAACCCCCATGTTGTATTGGGCTCCCTGCTCAGTAGGGGAGTCTGCTTCTCCCTCTCCCTCCCCTGTCTTCATGCTCTTTCTCTTGCTCACTCTGTCTCTCAAATAAATAAAATCTTTACAAAAATAAATTTAAAAAAATTTTTTTAAATCTAATTCAATCTCTATGGGGTGCCTGGGTGGCTCAGTTTTAAAGTCTCTGCCTTCGGCTCAGGTCATAATCTCAGGGTCCTGGGATCAAGCCCGCATTGGGCTCTCTGCTCAGCAGGGAGCCTGCTTTCCCCTCTCTCTCTGCCTGCCTCTCTGCCTACTTGTGATCTCTCTCTGTCAAATAAATAAATAAAAATCTTTAAAAAAAAAATCTAATTCAATCTCTCATTTTATTAGACAAAGATAAGACTAAAATATTTAAATTATGTATCTTTTCTTTTTATCAAAGCTCCTCAAGGGCACATAAGGAAATATCCCTTAAACTATGGTATGCTACACATTGCCAAACCATTAATGGTCTCACAATTTGGCTCAAAAGAGGTGTGAGAATTAAACCTAAAAGCTGTCAGAATTCAAGTATTTCATCAAGACACAAAGATAGTTTGGTACAACACTGATAGACTCATCCTAATCATATTCAGTAATTTATAAAACACCTCTTTCTATCTAGGGAGGAAAAGAGATCAGTGGTAATAGGGAAGTTCTGAGTTGAGATTTCAAAGACCAAAATATCATACCATGTTTAAATATTAAAAACGTAGATATACTTCATGGCATTTCAATCCTAAAGGCCTGAATAAGGAGTGAATATTTATGGAGCTTTTATTACTATCCTCATAGTACTGTGCTGTCTTTCAAATATAACCAGATTTAATCTCATACATGATGGTTTAGGATCAACTCTATTTTAGAGATGAGAAAACTAAGTCCTAAATAGACCATGCAGAATAATGGTTAAGTGCATGGATTCAAATACTGTCTCCGCTACTTATTTATTGTTGCACTGCTCTTGTCTTAATTGCTTCAAATGTAAAATAGAGGAAATGATAGTATCTTCTTCACAGCATTACTTTAAGTATTATGTAAATCACTCAGAATGGTGGCACATAGTGTTAAAAGAAGTGTTAGCAAAGGCGGTTTTATCCTGAAGCTCATGAAACTTAAGTATAAGGGTTGCCTCATTTGCAAGTTGCCTTCCCCAGAACAACCTTAGTTATACTTTTATTCATAATTGTGTATTAAAGAGCAACCCTCCTCCAATTGTCAAACTTGGATTTTCCCTTGCATGCTGTTATTATTGTTGTTGTTGTTGTTCTGTTAAAAAGATTAAATATTTGCCCAGGGCACAAAATTAATAATGGTATATCTGAGATAGAACCTAATGTCTATTGGAATTCTTAATCAAGATATTTTTCTGCCTATTTCTAGAATTTTCCTTTGTCTCAAGAACTATAGTTATCCTACAGAAGGAGAATAAATCCTCATATCATGTAAGAAAACAAATATTTCTTAATCCTATTTCCTTCTTATGGCAAAGAAGGAGGAGATCCTCCACACTTAGCTGTGGGAACTAGAGTAGCCATTCCCCATCCTCTGCCAAACCTCACTGATGTACATGATTGCACTTAACTAACATGAAGGGAAGTAAGAGCATGTCTTGAGATGAGTTACACTGTTTCTTGGTTTATTTTCTAGCAGAAGCTCAGTAAAATCTGTTTTTCAGGTATGGCCCTTCACCATTTGAAAACAAGGAGGAGTTGAGCGTAAGAGCAGGAATAATGAGAGGTCAACCTTGAATTTATAGATTCATTCTTTCAGTTACCTATGCATCCACTCAACACACATGTACTGATGTACTCTGATCCAAGGACTGTATGCTGACGAGATGTATTTGAAGAGTATATGTTGAATTCATTAATTCAATCAACAAATATTTGAGAACCTACTCACTGAATACCTAGAAAGGAACAAGATAGGTAAGGTTCCTGCTCTCACTGAATCTACAAATGAGAATTTTTTTATAGATATCTTAAGTCACTTTATTTCTAAAAACAGAGGTCATTCCAGCCTGCAGATATAAACCTTTGAGGATAACTTTCTTTGTTTATCAGCACATTTAATACTCATTGATCGTTCTTATTCTTGAAATATCTTGCTTCTCACTGCCAATGCTGAGCATGTATCCATGATTCTATTCCATTTACAGGATGTAATTCTTTGTCCTTGGGTGACCATCTACATTAGTAAGTTTTCTTAAATGATATTCAACAAATATGCAAACTTTCTCTAGAAGGTGTAGAATTACAACAGGTTACACAGGAATGGAATCACAATCTGTTTAAAAAAGGAAATGTTATGTATTTTGTATTTGTTTTGCCAAAAAGATGTCTTTAAAAACTCCGAAGCAAATAGACATTAAAGAACATTAGAGCACAGAAACATGTTGAACTTTTTTCTTTCACATATGCATAGTACAGATAACATATTGCCTCATTTTTAGAAAGCCAATATACTAGAGACAAAAAGATTCTCTATCAAGGACTGGTATCCACATTCTCCTGGAAGAGGTAAATACATGCTGCTCCTCAACTTTATTCTATTTTCAGAACTAAGCTTAAAAGAAGAGAGCCACATTTTTGTGAATTTTTAGAGCTATTATCACATCTCCTGGAACCACATACCAATCAAATAACATCAAAGCTTTCTAAGTTATGCAGTCCAGGTAATAAAGTTCTGTAAATAAAATTGTTAACCAGCTACAAACTTTTAAACATTTTTTTTCATAAAATCCATTTAAGAACCTTTCACCTTGACACGTTTCATGAGTTGATATAGTGTATAATACAACATCTTATATAGTGGATTTTTAAGTTGACTTTAGTCATTTGAATAACAATTCAAGATTTAATCTAGAGCTCAATTTCAGTGCCTTCAGTGCTCTTGATATTTTTTTTTGCCAGGGATAAGCATTCCAGTCATTGTTCCTAACAGGCTGTCTACTGCCAACTAATAACTACTTAAGTTACCAAGTATCATCAGGGGAAATCTCTTTCAGAAACTCCTGGGAGCTAAAAAGATGTATATACTCAAATATTGTGCATTTCTCAGTCCATTTTCAAGACCATTTTAAGTATTTATTTGAGGTTAGACAAAATAGTACATGATAATTTTCCATTTCACAAATTACCACACTTCTAATTTCAGAGAAAACGTCCATCTTGCCAGCAACTTTTACCATAACTGCAAAACTTAGTTCTTCGTTCCGATGAAGCACTTGTGGTATTGTTACTACAATTAATAGATCAATTCTGATTACAAATATAAAGGATCTAAGATTGGCTCCATTTCTTTTATTTATATGAAAGTTAGAAATGAAAAGCATACAAAGTTTGTGCACCAAAATACCATCAATCATGACCATGCATTATTTTCAAATTCCCCAAAGAGTGTTGCCCCATTTTTTAATTTAAATGCTTCTTAAAATTTAGAAAAGATCATGTAGTGGGATAGGATTAACTTGGTGTCCAAATCTATAAAATTATTTGTCTATTTCCCTGGGTTTTGGATTATATCAAATGTCAACCAATCCTTTATGAAGTATTCACTTTTATACAATACCAACCAAGCTCAGATGTTGCATAGAGAATAAAATAGCAACTATGTTTTTATAATTTAATTTACAAATTATATAAATAATTGTATCACAGGTCTAGAATATGCCAGGCACTACCCTAGGCACAAAAATACAATGGTGACTAGACAGATATGGCGCTGCTAAGTGCTTTACACTGCTAAGTGCTTTACAACTCTAAGCTTTACAACTTGTATTTTCTAAAATATTTTATGCCTCATACTTGGAAAAGACAGAAAAAACAAACTTTGTCACAATTTTATGATCTCAAATTCCTAAGATTCCTTCTAGTAATCTATATTTTTTCCTGCTTACAAAGATGCAATTATGTTTAAGCAGTTCTTTTACTTGTATAAATTATATAACACGAGATATACAAAGGCATTGCTCAAATTCTTCCTTTGCCTTCTACAGGAATTTTATGTATTTGAGGAATGCCTTAGCTGTTACCAGATAAATGTTTTATCATCAATCACATTTACTATTAAAAGATGAATCACTTGTCATTTAAGGAAAGATACTTGGTTTCAATATGTCCAAGCAAGATTACTTAAATCATTATGGAACTCGATAAACAAAATAGACTTAATCATGTCACTAAATTTCATGTGTAGTTTCACCTTTGAGAAGGTAAAAAAAATCAAAGCAGAACAAAACAAAAATCCTTCATCTACGGTAATACTGTACACTGAAAAAATAAATATACATTAATTCTATTTCAATACACCACGTGGCTTATGGACTGCTTAGTTTGAGACACTCATATTTTTTTCTTCCTGGCCACTGCTGCGGCTTACATTTTTCTTAAGAATGGGACAATACAAATTTATAAAGGGAAGCACTCAATTATTAGAGTGACTTATACATATTCTCACTATTACCACTTCCATCAAAAGACATTCCTAATAAAGCATCACCATCGGGAACAACGTTCTATTTTCTCAGAAAAACTTAAAATACTGTTAAACTCTTCATTTTTTATTGTTCTCTCTTTCCATTTTTTCATAATTTTGCATAGAAAATGTCATAATAAAAACTGTACACTCACCTCCCTGAATGAAAGCCAGTTTTATGGGTAGATGAAACAGTGGCAAAATTGAGATAACGTAAGCGGACATGTACTTCCATGAAGGAAACTCACAGGGGTGCACAAAAGTTATAGTGAACTGTTATATGGCATACCAATGACAGAATTCTATTATTAATCATCATCAAAATAAAAAACAAGAACACACATACACAAAACAACCCTGAACTACAAGGGTATATTTAGAAGGATCAGCATGCCAGAAACTTAATTTGCTTTATAAGACCACGAACTTTCCCCAAGTAATTTTTATATATTTTGATGGCATTTTAATAAACCTACTTAAGAAATAATGCTACTGCATAATCATTTAAAAACTAGTAAGGCTTTTCTATTGGCACGGGAAGGCTCTTGGGATTATTTTTTAATGCACTGATACCACTAAAATACAAGCCTATTTTTAATAACCATCACTAACAAATTTTTTAAGGAGTATCCAGACATATATTTTTATTTTAACATATAGTTTCACTAACTGCCAGAAATCCCATGTTTGTGATACATTACCCAATTATTAGCAAATAAAACTGTTTTAGAAAGTTTTGTAGTACTGATTATTGTTGTTTTCGTTTCTTAAGCAAGCTTAATCAACTCAATCATGAATACGTTTGGTACAAATTAAAAACAGAATTTTCAAGTGGACATTTAGGCACAAAATGTGGAGATTTACTTTAAAATTGTATCACCATAAATTATCATGCAGACACTTTAAAATAATTGTGTCATTTCGTACCATGTAATTGTATGCTTTTAAACTTACCCTGAGTAAATTATGACAAGTACTAGCAAGCATGATGGAGAGAAGAGTTATGGAAAAGCCCTTATTCCAAAATAAATATGTTAACAGAGTAAAGCCCGTGTCTAAAACGTTCACATTGTTTTAGCATATAAACGTAACATTTGGGGTGTTTATAAAATATTTAATAGGACTGAATCACACACACTGGCTCAAGAAAAATCTCTGTGTGTGAGAGAGACAGAGACAGTGACAGAGAGAGGGAGAGAGAGAGAAAGAGAAAATCATTTATTTACACATTTACACTATGGACACTGCAGGCTTGGAATAGCAAAAAAACAAATCAAACTGAAGTAAAATTATAGCAATACATTTTAAGGAAGAGAGCTGCTTGAATCCTACTTTCGTGTCTAAAACTACCTAAAGTTCTCAAAAATATTTGAAACAGTTCACAAAAAGTTTTACGGAGTATTTTCACTTTGGGAACTTTCCAGGTTTCAGGAATGCCCCACTCTAAGGGGAGCCAAAGCATTGTTTCCGGATTGTATCAGCAGATGGATTTTTTTTGTTCTAATTAGTGGCTAATAAATTCTACTTATATCTTCATCAAAATTTTTACTCTTCCTATAATATGCTAAAATTCTGTCTGAACCAAAATGAAACTTGCCTTCCTACTACTCTCAAAAAGGCAAGGCAACACAAAGAGATTTGGGTGATGATAGCTGTGAAACCAGGACTGGCTAAAGGGGGAAACACAATCATATATATATATATATATATATATATATATATATATATATATATATATATATGAAATAAAATAATATATATGTATACATATACTTATATGTGTATATATATATATAAAATTATTTTCAATGATCCTTGAGGTGGAATAATATCCCCGCCAGCTGAATATAAATACATAATTCATTCCTTAGGGCTTTTCCCCCTAGGAGCAATTTTCATCAGAATCTAACTGCAACAAAACACCTACTTTCACACAGAAAGGGCCCCCCCCACACACACACACACGCTGCCCTTTACCTGTTTTTATGCCGAGTCTTTAGCAAGTTTCTTCCAAAGGGAGCCATGGTATGCCAGGCCAGTGAAGAGAAAGGGTCGTATCTCAAAGTTATCTGGGATGGGGGTGGGGAGTGGGTATCTGGATTTCTAGGTGAGGAAGGAGGATTGAAAGTTTCCTCTTGACCTCCTCAAACGTTCCTGGCTTTCAGCTCATTAGCAGCCGGCTAAGAGAGTTGTTAGAAGTTGTGCAACTGCTGCCTGCCTAACTTTGAACTGCTGGGTTGTTGTGGCTGCTGCACCTTTGGAGACCTGCCCAGCTTCAGCCTGGAGAAGGCGTTTGGAAGCAGGAAAAGAAAAAGAGAGAGAGCGAGAGAGCGAGAGAGAGAGAGAGAGAGAGAGGAAGGGAGGGGGACTCTATTGTGTTCTGTAGTTATTTGCAGACTTGCTAAACTTTAATAACTGCCAACCCCACGGGCATGGTAATATGCCTGGAATGGGAATTTCACTCCGTTTGGAAACCCCCCCTCCCCCGCTTTCCACACCCAATCACACAAGGTGAACTAAACACACACACAAAAGGATTAAAAGTAAATACCCCTACCTCCCAACCTCAGCTCCGGTCTGTGAAAAGTAATCTGATCTTGGCAAGCAAGAGTGATGGCCAAGAACTTTTTGTCTAACGATTCGACACAAAAATCCCCCGCGGGGGAGTGGGGGGGGGATAGTGAAGGGGGGGCGGGGGGGCCCCAGGGCTGTAAAACACGTTGAGCAGGAGCGAAGCCGGAGACTGAATCAAGGTGGACTCAGAGGTCACTTGGAAACTGGAGCCCAAGATTATCCCGCAGCTCCACTCCTCCAAAAGTTGAAGGAGCTGAAGGACCAAAGGGCTCCAGGGCTGACAGATGACAGCATTGGCAGTAAAGAATCAGCCAGGATTTGGGGTCCGACTCCGGAGGAGGCGTTTATACAGACCCCTGCCGGGTCTTTGGCATTTCCTGAGCCTTTGGGACCCTGCGAGTTTGAAGGAAGAGCCAACTGTTTGCTCCCGCCTCTCAACTAGTGAAGTGAGAGAGAGGACGCGCCTGGAGGACTTCTTGGAACTCCAAGTGTGCAGTGAAGGTCGAGGGATGAGAGCGGGGATCACTCGGTCCCACGAGAGCTCGAACCCACGACCCGCGCAACCCGGGCAGAGCCGGGCGAGCGGACCTCAGTACGAGTGACCGGTCCCAGTCGCCGCCCGGCTCTCCTGCGCCCCCCCAGGCCGTGGGAAAGCGCCGTCCAGGAACCAGGGCCCCGAGAATTTTCCCAGGGCGTTTTTTCTGGGATTTCGGGCCCCCAGACCAACTCCCTTCCCGCTGGTCCTTCCCCTGCCTCTTCACCTTCCCCCCTTTTCCACCCCCCTTGCCTTGCGGAGCTTCCAAACTTTGGCTTCCGCAGCTAGGGGAGGGAGCGAGGGAAAGGAAATCAAAGCACTATGGGTTCATTCTGACTCACACTTCAAACTAGTGGATCTCTGAATCTTGGCAGGGAACAGGAAGGGCACGCAATTTCTTTGAGTCCCCCTCACCCCCAACAACAGCAAACAAAAAAGTGGTCTTAAAGGTTTCTGTATTCTCATATGCATCCGTTTAGGCAAGATTCTACAGAGGTCTACAAAATCGTTTTTTTCCAATAGTTACTATCATAATTGCTTTCTAGTTCTCCATGTGGTATATATGTGCATTTCTATGTGTATATAAACATATATGTATTTTATGTGACATCATTTTATTTTAAATCTGTTATGTATTGTTTATAATTGTTCATAAATATTATATATAAATCCCAAGTTGTTATAAATTAGAAAATATTACAGTAACCGATGCCTTAATTCAATGACCTTTTTTTCAATTACTAGAAGAATGGATAACTTTAAGAAAATATACTTTCTTTTAAATGGATCTATAGGGGCGCCTGGGTGGCTCAGCAAGTTAAAGCCTCTGCCTTAGGCTCTGTTCATGATCTCAGGGTCGACCCAACCCGAATCGGGCTCTCTGCTCAGCGGAGAGCCTGTTTCCCCTTCTCTCTGCCTCTCTGCCTACTTGTAATCTCTCTCTCTCTGTCAAATAAATAAATAAAATCTTAAAAAATTAAAAATTAAAAAAATAAATGGATCTATAGTGGTGTTACCAGATAAAACCTTTATAATACCAAAAGCAGTGATTATATATTTTGTTTTATACATATATATTAATACATATATACACACATATTGTATTTAATATAAATAATGTTGGGTATATTTCGGTTTCGGTTTTTATTTTATGTTACAAACACATCACAAAAACAATGATATAAACTATTATGGAAGATTGCCCAGTTATTCTAAATTGTTCAAAATTTAATCCCCTAAAGCTATACTCTTTACTTATAAATATAATGATTGTAGTTAATTTACAAAGAATTTTGCATTTACAAATATCCCTGTGTTTCTTCTAGTTTCGGTTCTCCACCCTTATTAACATGACTTATAAATAGTCTTCACATAAAACATTTTTCATTAAGAGAGTTTTAATGGAACAAGAGGAAACAACATGACATCTTTATTAGCATAATCTTACGCTGAGTTTCAAGTTAGTACTGATGAATCTCATTTAGGATGTTATTATTCCTCACATAAAATATTCTATTATACTATTTATGACAAGCTCTTTGATGTGTAAGAATAAAACACAAAGGGTTAATGTTCCTTAGATATTAAAAGCTGAAAGGAATAGAAAACATTGGCACTAATATCTAAATAGAAAATAAGCAAATAACAATTTTAAAAGAAAATAATGAAACCATGTTTTAAAAATATCAACTCTATAAGTAACCAGACATATATAGGTAAATTGAAATGAGATTTTATTTCATCTCAATTTTATTTCATTTCAATCTGTCTACCAAATTGCATGATTTTTTAAATGATGTTGCCCAACTCTGTCAGTATGATGGTCAGAATAGACTTCTTTATATGAGTAGTGCAGATAGCCATATCCTTTGTAGAAATGAATTTGGCTCTATAAATCAATAACCTTCAAAATATTCAAACTCCTTTATCTAAGTTTATTCCCATAAGAATGTTTTCCAAGGGCACCTGGGTGGCTCAGATGATTAAGCATCTGCCTTTGGCTCAGGTCATGATCGCAGGGTCCTGGGACCAAGCCCTGCATTTGGTTCCCTGCTTTGCAGAGAGCCTGCTTCTCCCTCTCCCTCTGCCTGCTGCTTTCCCTGCTTGTGCTTTCTCTCTCTCTGTCAAATAAATAAATAAAATCTAAAAAAAAAAAAAAAAGAATGTTTTCCAAGCAAATAATCAGTTTCCCAAAAAGCCTTATGCTTATTGATATTCATGGGAACTAAATAAAATATTGCATACAAAGTGTAGACACATAGTATTAGACAAAGCATTTTTTTTTTGTACAGGGTAGAGAATAATATGAAAATTATCTCAACTTGAAAATAAGGCAAACTAATGAATGCATGTTCTTTTAATGATATAGCGGAGCATTGTCTAATAGTTCTTCCCAAAGATTATCTAGTTCTCTGGAATAATGCATTTTTTTAACATGCTATTTACTATTGATTGGGTCCAAATTCTATGAAGCTAAATGTTAAATTATTTTTTAAAAAAGGTAAATTGCAAATGATTTTTGTTTAGAAAACCATACAAATGATTTTGTCTGGTAGACAGGTTATAATAAAAGGTTATGATTTTATTGCCCTATATGACATCAACCAATTTTATACTCAACCTACTTTTATTTCAGTATTCTCTCTTTAATCCACTAACTATATATAGCAGTCTCTCCTATACACCTTTGGACCAGCTTTGCAGTTCTACTAGACCCCTCATTAAAAAGTTAAACCTTTAACACTTGCCCACTGTATATTTCTATGAGAATCATACATTTCAGTTTTTTGAAAATTTTACTTTTAATAACTTTGAGCTTATATCGGTTTTTTTTTGAACCCAGTAGGAAGTCTTCATAGAAGGAAGATGGTTACTTACCTTAAAAGATATAATGTGTAAAAATGAGTTCTGAAGATAGAGAATAGTTAGAATGTCCTTTCACTTATCTATGAATATGAAGCTCACCCAAAATAGATGTCTATTTCCTTACATATTTAGATTAAAATATGAAAATCAACATGGAAGATGGTGCATTATACTTAATGAAAGATTGAATGAATATTCTTCAATCAAAGGAGGATTATGTAATCTGTGGTTGAGTTGTTATCAATAGCTAAACAGTGCATGTATGTTGAGGGAAAATCCTTTTTTTGAAACAGAAAAGAAAGAACCAGAAAATAAGTATATCAATTCTTGTTCTTCTTTATTCATAGACCCAGCCTCTCTTTGTATTAGGAATTTTTTTAACTGAAATTTTCCCCAGTTGTATCAAGATATAAGTGGCATGTATCACTATAAATTTAAGGTATACAGCATAATGGTTTCACTTACAGATATTGTGAAATAATTATTATAACTTTAGTTGCTAACCATTATCTCATATAGACACAATGAAAACAGAAAATAAAAAAAGAAAATTGAATAATTTTCCTTACGATGAGAACTCTTAGAAGTTGCTCCCTTAACAACTTTTATGTATTTCATACAACAGTGTTAAATATAGTCATCATGCTGTACTTTGTATCCCCAGCACTTATTTATCTTGTAACTGGAAGTTTGTACCTCTTGACCACATTTTTCCAACCCTCCCCCACCCCATTTTTCTCCACTGCCCCCACTTTACTTCTCAAAACCATATTCAAGGCTTTTTGTTATTATATGAACTTTTCTATCTTTTTTTCTGACTTCATTAAAATGGATTAAGATTGTGAGTTTTGAAGCTACATAGACAGGGATCCAGGTCACAGCTCTGCCATTTTCTGGTAAAGACCTTGGATAAGTTACTTAACCCAAGTTTCAGTTTTTTGATCCCCAAAATGCAAAAAAAAAAAAAAGAATTGATAATAATGCATTCTCGTTTTCTATTAGATGTAAGTTTAAAAGGACTTTTTTCCCAAAATATTGTTGTATGCCAATGTGTTGTATTCTTATTACCAGGAGTTTATTCCTCACATTTTAATGATTGTTTTGGCTCACTGGTATAATTATCATACACATCTGTGCTGGTAAGAGCCAGTTTTCCCCAGGGCCTGCATAAAAAGCACATCAGAGCTCAGGTTCTAGATGTTGGATTAGACACAGATACTTGACTTTGAGCTGATTTGTCAACACTTATATGGTCATCAGTGAGGAAATAACACACTATGTGGCTTGTTATAGTCAGTCAGTTTATCTGATTTACTCGAAACCCCATTCTCAATTAATGGAAAAAGAGTAAGATACAGAGCTCGTTTTGTTTGGACAACTGAGGACTCAGAAATAATGAAAACTGGCCAGACAAGTAAAATCAGACCCGAGATGGGAATCTTCAGACAATTAAGACAAAGCGGCACTACTCAGTACAGAGCTGTTTATGGCAGAAGGTAGAAAACCTCCTAAAGGTCAGTAGAAAATAAGTAATTACACTGAACTCCAAAGGCATTATTATTAATATGATTATTATGACTCTAATGAGTATCTGTCTTCTGAAATTCTGTCTTATTTGTTCATGATAATAGAAATCATGTCTAAAAATGGAAATGGTTGTAACTTCTCACAGAATCTTTTAAATAATGTGTGTTGGTGTCATGGGTTGTGAAATTACGTATCTTAAAAATTTGTTTTGTTTTGTTTTTTTTAAGATTTTATTTGTTTGAGAGAAAGAAACACAGCGCCAGAGGGAACACAAGCAGAAAGAATGGTAGCGGGAGAAGCAGGCTTCCGGCGAGCAAGGAGCCCGATGCAGGGCTCAATCCCAGGACTCTGGGATCATGACCTGAGCCGAAAGCAGACGCTTAACGACTGAGCCACCCAAGCACCCCAAAAGTTTTGAGCGTAGAAGAAATAACTACCCTGTTTGGTTTAGGAAAAGCCCAGAAACAGAGACTTCATTTTAGCTCGAGGGTTCTATGTTCTTTTGCTTCTCCAGAAAAGCTTAAAATGGCACTTTTAACTTTTGTAGGACTTACATAATAATGTATCTAATTAGTCACCCAGCTTCAATAGGCGGCTCCAAGCTTTTAATTAATTAAACCGTATTTGAATAGCTGACTAGTTGGGTGTTGGCCAGATACCTGTGTCCTGAATAAAAGGTCCAGTTTCTTCACTTAGTAGCCTCAGCTTTTATTAACTCTAATGAGATAAAGTGACAAATCCAAGTAAGGGTGGCTGCCACTAGAAATTGCTCAACTTCAAAGAAAGTGTTGTGAAACCCAGATACTTTAATAAAATTAAATGGGTCCATGTCAATGTATAAACACCTCAGATGTACGTTCACCTCTATACTAAATAATAGAATCGTGATATCATATTGTAGTGCTTTGCATAGATCACTTTTACGTCTGATATCTCATTTGGTTACAATATGACCAGTAAAAAATATTATTTTAGTTTTATGAATAAGAAAACCAAGTTTCGAGCCATATGGTAAATCAATTTAACTATTGCTCAAAACAAAGAACAGTTAAACTGGAATTAAAGATGGTTTTAAAGTAGGCAAGAAACATAGATACTATCTATTTCAAATCTCTCATTATAAAAATGAAGAAGGTGAGACACAGAGATAAGGGCACTTGGTCACAGACATGTGTTAGCATAGAGTAGAACCAAGAATAGAACTTGTGGAGCACATTAATAACTCAGATATAGCTTTTCAATTAACATATAAAATTGAACAAAGTAAAGATCTAGCGACTAAAAATGACCTTAGAATTCATCCGTGCCAGGACTCATTTTTTTTTCTGCTAAGGAGATTCTGAGTGCAGAAGAAAATAAATTAATTCCAAAATGTCACATTGCACACAGTATATGCTTGAAAGAGAATTCTTCAGATTCAGTGTTCTTTTAAAATCATATAACTGTATATGCTCTGTCAATCTGCAAGTACTTAAATAACTTGCATTCATATTTCACAGGACTAAATGTCCTCTATTTCACAGTTTTATAAAGAAAGAAAATAGTTTTAATCCAGTGACAAGAATTTTTATGAAGCACTAATACAATTTTTTATAAAAAAGCAGTAAGTCTTATAAAGATACATGATGTGCTTTTTACTAGAAATTTATTCTTTAAATTTTAATGTGTCAAAGATAAATGAGTTTAAAATTCATAACTCTCCTTTAACAAACATAGGATAGATAGGGAAAGAAAAGGTAATATCACATGTTTCCAGTTAGGATAGTAAACAACACACTAGGTAGTTCAAGCCATGTAAAGCTTGATGCAGAGAATTGGTTACAAAGTGTTGAAAAGAATAGAGAAACAGAAGCAGAATCCCAGGGAGCTGCCGCCATATTGTGCTGGGACCCATGAGCCAGCAATGGCTTCTTAGCTGCTGGAGAAACTTCTTTGAACTTCTGCTCCTGTTAGACCTGCAGGGCTGCTTCTTTTCTTTTCTTTTTTTTCTTTTCTTTTCTTTTTCTCTTCTCTTCTCTTCTTTTCTTTCCTTTCCTTTTCTCTTCTCTTTTTCTTTTCTTTCTTTCTTTTTTTTTTTTTTTTTGAGAGAGAGCATTCACATGTGGGGCCAGGGGCAGGAGGGTGGTGGCAGAGAGGTGCAGAGGGAGAAGGATAAAATCTTAAGCAGGCTCCAGCATAGAGCCCAACAGGGGCCTCGATCTCCTGACCCTGAGACCATGACCTGAGCCAAAATCAAGAGTCCTGACTCAACCAACAGAGCCACTAAGGTACCCTGAGAACTGCAAGGCTGCTCCTTTCAAAAGCCCTGAAGTGAGGACTCCAACAGTGGGGGCCAGTCTCTCAGCTCCTCCCACTTTTCAAACCTCTGCTAATACTTCTCAATTTCAGAATTTAAGAAAGGTTGGCGCTTAAGCTTCTAGCTTGGCAAAGTTCTCTAAAATGTAGTTCTCAAGCTTCTAACCCTGTTGCCACAGGAGGCAATAGAGAAGGATGTGGAGTTGAGAATGATTAAATCATGCATGATCTGGCATTTGGTAAATAGTTTTACAAAACATTGCCACCTAGTAGATTACCAAGACAAAAGACATTTTCTGTGTGTGAACTAAGTGGGCATAAAACAGTTCAGGACCGTGGTCCATACTTCCAAGGGAGAAAGGCTGAGTAAAGGTAAAGCTATTGGATATGTCCTATTTTTTGACTGATGCAAATTTTATTTTATTTTTTTGACGTAAATTTTAAAATAGAACAGTAAGTGCTCAGAATTTGGTAATAAAAATTCCCAGTTAATACTCCCTTCCCTTTAGAAAAGGCACAAATGTTCCGAGAGGAAGAACTACTGCCTTGTAATATCGTTCCTACTGACTTAGGTCATGAGCTCTGGAATCAGATATATCTGAATTTGAATTTGGCCTCGGTTATTTACTGGCTGTGTGACACTAGGGGATTGAGTTAAACTCTCTGAGCTTTATATTTCTTTTTTTTTTTTTAAAGATTTTATTTATTTGACAGAGAGAAACACAGCGAGAGAGGGAACAGAAGCAGAGGGAATGGTAGCGGGAGAAGCGGGCTCCCTGCTCAGCAGAGAGCCTGATGCGGGGCTCCATCCCAGGACCCTGGGATCTGACCTGGGCCAAAGGCAGACGCTTAACGACTGAGCCACCCAGGCGCCCCTGAGCTTTATATTTCTAACTAACCTCAAATGGATAGAATCCACCCCTAATAGATTGTTGTGAAAATTACAGTAGCTGGCACAGACTAAACCGAGCACATAATACAGAGCCGATCAATCTTCGCTCCATCCCCTGCAGTTCCTGCCACCTGGAGTATGTATGATTCAGGTTAAAATTATTATGCTGGAACGGATTGTTCTTACACAGAATTAGGATCACTTATTCTTTTCCTGCCTCTTCACCTACTCACACGTGAAACTGCTATAATTATTACTTGTAAAGAATTCAAGTTGGTGGTCAGTCTTCAAGTCTGACTAGATTATAGATATCACCAATAAATACTAAAGGTGAGCAAGCATTTGTACAGAGGGAAATAATTCAAATATTTTTCAACTCAGAGCATTTTAAAAATGTCACAAAGAACAATTATTGTTGGCTTAAGATCCTAGAGTTTACTTTGAATATTCTTAATACCAAAAATAAAAATCTTATATCTGGTTTCCCCTTTGAAATGCATCATGTGAGAGTTTAATATAATTTTTTGGAAAATTTGAAAAGAATATTATGCAATAACAGATTAAAATTATTAAATTATTAGTGTTAAATGATATAAACATAATCTTAAATTTGCTAATCATTATTTCTTACCATGTATCGTTCATGTTTAAAAAACATTGACTTGAAGTTAATTAGTTATTTGATACAATAAATATTTATTGGATGCCTAGAGTATTGCAAGGTCCTGATATAAAGCCTGCAATTCAAAGACGAGAAGGCACAGTTTTGGCCTTCAAAAAGCTTAAGTATGATAGGAAAAACAATTATAAAGTATCATCGCTTGAATTGAGCTGTGCAGAAATTACTGCAGTGATGTGGAAGGGAAATAATTATATCTACCGAGGAGAGTTGAGGAAAAATAGTAACTCTGAGAAGTAGGTATTAGTATTGCTATTTTATAGATGTCAACAAAAATAATGGTTTAGAATTATTATACAATTACTTACATGGCCTTTGGAAATTCGTTCTTAACTGATACTTTGTGAATGTAAGTTTTGTGCGTGTATGTGTGTGAATGTCATCTTAAATTACCATACGAGCAGCCATCTTTCCCTGTGATATGGAGAACACGTTAGCTTCATATGTGTCAATGCCTGATACCAATTGTTGAATTGTGTCTCCCAAAATTAATATGTTGAAGCTCTAATCTCCAATTTGACTGTATTCAAACACAAGGCATTTAGGGAATTATCTAAATGAGGTTAAATGAAGTCATAAGGGTGGGGCCCTAATCCAATAGGGCTAGGATCCTTACAAGAAGAAAAAGGGACGCAGAGCTCTAACTGCAAGCACACACAACAAAGGGTTACATGGACACAGAAGGAAGGTGGGAATTTACAAGCCAGGCTGAGAGTCCTCACCAGAATCGAATTTGCCATAACACTGATTATGGACTTCTGGCCTCCAGAGCTCAGAGAAGATGAATTTCTATTGCTTGAGCCACCCAGTCTGTGATATTTCATGATGGCGATCCAACCAGACTAATATAACAATAACATGAAGCATATAAACTTGGGCTAATTTTCCTTGAGTAAGAACGTCACAGAACATTTTGCCCTTGGAGGTGGAGGAAGAAAATCTTCTTCCTGTAATATCACTTTGTGTTCTAGGACAAGAGGTGGGTGAGTTTGCACCTGGATCTGGGAACCTCCTGGGGGTGGAGATCAGGGATCTCGGTCCACACCTTCTCTTTGAGGTTCAATGTTAGAGATTTCGCAAAGAATAAAAGTGCCATTGGGACTGAAAGGATCTCAGAGTTGCTAAGGGTGATTTAAATCCAACCATAAGGAAGTTTGCAAGTTATATCCTTCTCAATGGAGTCCTACAGAAACCCCTGTATGTAGCCTTGTACATAGGCTACATATGTATTCCTATGTCACATAGTGAGGAATACTCACTCTGGAAAAGTTTAAAGACAAAGCCACCATAGCTTTCAAAATCTAGCTAACTTTGTTAGGTTAGGAAGAAAGGTGTGACTCTCAAAGTTGCCTTTTCTGCACTTTCAGGGATCCGAGCTTGTTTGCAGCGGGCACAGATCTGACTTTGTGGCTCCAGTCTTTGAGCTGAAACCTTGTGAGAGCAAGAGAGACAGGGGCACATAAAAAGCCATTACTGCAGGTAAGCGGTTCACATTTTCAAAATTCTGTTTCCTGTATTCTGTCAGCAGGACTGCTTTGTTTCTATAGATAAAGAGGAGGGAAGTGAAGGAGAGAGAGCTGATGCCAGGTTTCCTGATGAATATAGGCGTTTACTCAAGTGATTGATGGGAGAAATAAATGTCATTCTATTTCTACCCCAATCTAGTAGCTTTGCTCTTACAGATTGTCATATGAATGTAGTTTAATAAGAGAATGTTTAAATAAATAAGGCACTCCAACTACAGACAACTCTATGAATATTAAAAATAATAAGTTAGTACATATATAATTTGATGAAATGATAGCAGTAAATAGTTTCCTTCCAGTTAAACTACATATCAAGGTTTGCTAATGAAAATGCCTGAGGGTGTTAAGCAGGCCATGCTAATGAAAACAGTGGCCTGAAGAGCGCTAGCGGATCGCCACTATGTGGAATGTGGGTCCATTATTGCTTGCTACCTTTTCTGCTTTTTTCAAGAGAACTGATGAAAATCTGAGCTTCTTTTTTTACATTTTTTATTAACATATAATGTATTATTTGCCCCAGGGTACATGTCTGTCAATCATCAAGCTCACACATTTCACAGCAGAAAATCTGAACCTCTAAAAATTTTTTATTTAAAGTCCAGTTAGGTAGCATACAATGTAATATTAGTTTCAGGTGTACAATACAGTGATTCAACACTTTCGCATAACGCCCACTGCTCATCACAACAAGTACACTCCTTCATATCCATCACCTGTTTCACCCATCCGCCCACCCACCTCCCCTCTGATAATCATTAGTTTATTCTCTATAGTCAAGAGTCTGTTTCTTGGTTTGCTTCCTTCTCTCCTTTTTTTTTCACCCCTTTGTTCATTTGTTTTGTTTTCTTAAATCCAACATATGAGTGACGGTATATAGTATTTGTCTTTCTCTGACTGACTTACTTCGTTTAGCGTAATACTGTCTAACTTGGTAAATGTCATTGCAAATGGCAAGATTTCATTATTTTTTTTTTTTTAAGATTTCATTATTTTTTGTGGCTGGCTTATTACTATATATAATACATTATATATATATTATGTTCATTATATATATTTATATACACACTACCTTTTCTTTATTCATTCATTAGTGGATGGACACTTCAGTTGTTGCCCTAATTTCACAATTGTAGAGAATACTGCTAAAAACATCAAGGTGCATATAGCCCTTTGAATTAATATTTTTATAATCTTTAGGTAAATACCTAGTAGTGCAATTGCTAGATCCTAGGGTATTTCCATTTTAACTTTTTGAGGAACCTCCACATTGTTTTCCACAGTGGCTGAAACAGTGTGCATTCCCACCAACAGTGCAAGAGGGTTCACCTCCTCTACATCCTGGACAATACCTATTCTCTCGTGTTGTTAATTTTAGCCATTCTGACAGGTGTGAAGTGATTTCTCATTGTAGTTTTTATTTGTATCTCCTTGATGATGAGTGATGTTGAGCATCTTTTCATGTGTCTGTGGCCATCTGTGTGTCTTCTTTGGAAAAATGTCTGTTCGTGTCTTCTTCCCATTTTTTAATTGGGTTATTCATTTTTTGGGTGTTGAGTTTTATAAGTTCTTTATATAGTTTAGATACTAACCTTTTATCAGATATATCTGCAAATGCCTTTCCCTGCAAATGCCGATTTGCAAATGCCTTCTCCCTTTCTGTAAGTTGCCTTTTAGTTTTGTTGACTGTTTCCTTCGCTTCTGTTTCCAGAAACTTTATGTTGAAGTCTCAGTAGTTTATTTTTGCTTTTGTTTCCCTTTCCTCAGGAGACATAGGTAGAAAGTAGTTGCTATGGCTGATGTCAAAGAAGTTACTGCCTATGTTGTCCTCTAAGATTTTTATGGTTTCAAGTCTCACATTTATGTCTTTACTCCATTTGGAATTTATTTTTGTGTATGGTGTAATAAAGTGGTCCAGTTTCATTGTTTTGCATGTTACTGTCCAGTTTCCTCAACACCATCAGTTGCATTTTTATACACCGTTGAAGCAGCCGAAAGAGAAATTATGGAATCAATCCCATTTGAAATTGTGTCAAAAACAATTATATACCTAGGAATAAACATAACCAAAGGGTTAAAAGACCTGTATTCTGAAAACTATAGAACACTGATAAAAGAAATTGAAGAGGACACAAAGAAATAGAAAAACATTCCATGCTCATAGATTGGAAGAACATATATTGTTTAAATGTTTATGCAATTCAAAGCAACCTACACATTTAAAACAATCCCTATAAAAAAAAAATACCAGCATTTTTTACAGAGCTAGAACAAACAATCTTAAAATTTGTATGAAATCACACGAGACCTTGAATAGCCAAAACAACCTTGAAAAGGAAAAGAAAAGCATCACAATCCTGGACTTCAAGTTACATTACAAAGCTATAATGATCAAAACAGTATGGTACTGGCACAAAATAGACACATAGATTAACTGAACAGAATAGAAAAGCCAGAAATGAACCCACAACCATATAGTTAATTAATCTTCAACAAAGCAGGAAAGAATATCCAATGAATTTTTTTTAATGTGACATCTCACCATATTAAATGCATGACAACAAATTATGATTTTAAAGATGCTAAAGCCAAATTCAATATTTCTGAATGCAGATACCAACTAGAGTGTTCCAGGTTGAGATCTCACTATTAATTGACAATAATGGATTTAGGAGAGTTACTCAAGGCCACCTGACAAACTTACTGAAACATGACTGAAGTCATTATCATATCTAAAGAAATAATGTCTTAGTCAAAGACATGCTAGCCAGTTATTGAAACATAGAAAAGTAGAGAGAAAGAAGTAACTTGCCAAGCAATCTCAGTACAAGTACTGCCCAACCCAAGAATCAATATATCAGACTTTGATATAGTAGACTCTGCATAGCCCTGCAGCTGAGGGGTTGAGAATTTGAGCTCTTCAGCCAGACTCCATATGTTTGAATCCCACTACCACTTACTAGTTACTCAGACTTTCTGTGCCTCAGTGTCTCTATTTGTAAAACAGGGATTTTAACAATATGTACCACATCAAAATGCTGTGGGAAAGTAGTGGCTCAATAAATATTAGCTATTATTCCTGTGAGGATGAAATATTAGATTACCAGAGCCTGGTGCCAGAAACCATTCTTATCATTTAATGGTCTTTGTGCTGATTTCATTCTCATAAAACAACTCCTGATTCTAACAGACTTGTGTGCAAAAATGTCTTGGCCTGAGGGTATGAGAGCAGACACTATAGTTAGAGATCTTAGTATAATTTAATAAATTGCTTTTGTGATTAAAGTATTTTATTCTCTGGTGAGTTCAGTTATCACAAATTAGTTGCCTAGAATTTGATTATATCTAGAACTAAGAGGTGATTTAGTTCTCTGGATCCTAAACCATAGTGAATTTACCAAGATAGATGCCAACCAAAGAGAACCCGTGGCAGTTACAGTGTTCTTTTTTTCACCATGAGATTTTTTCCTTCAGATTTTCTCTTTCCAAACTGTATAGAAGAATTGTTATTCTCTTATGCACAGTTTAATTGCCAATCTTTTGCTCAGGGCTTGACAGAAAGTAAGGGGTCAGTAAATATAAATTGAATCAATTAACTAAAAATGAATGAATACTTGAAAAAAAGATTCTTTTTATCAGGTTGTTCAACATTTACCTTGTTTCAGTCAACGTGCTATTTAGAGAGTTATTTTTGATTCATTGATGGTCCCATTTAATTGAGTTACAAATATTAAATATTCTGCTGTGTTTTATAATTGAAGCAGGCACTGGAAAGTGGAATATGAAAACAGAAGAAATGAAAAGCAAGCAACTTTTTTGAGGAATATCTTTCACTTAGTTGAGGATAAAGAGTTGGAATAATAATGTATATATATATCGAGATATATATGTATGTATGTAATATATGTTATGTTATATATGTATATATGTAATATACTATATATAATTATATGTATATTATATATATGCATGTATATGTATATATGTATGCATATATACATATATGTATATATGTACGTATATGTATATATGTTATATATATATATGTATCATTATTGCAACTCTTTATCCTCAACTAAGTGAAAGCTATTCCCCGAAAGAGCTAGTTGCTCTATATACATATATCTATATATCTATATCTATATCGTTACTACAATACTTTATCTTCAATTAAGTGAAAGATATTCCCCAAAAAAGCTAGTTGCTCTCTATATACATAATATATCGATATATATAAATATAAATATATATATATACATCAATGTATTCTGGCCACAGCAGTGTAACGGATATCAGTTTTACTGTCCTGACACTAAAAAAAAAAAAAACATTAAAAAAATCAACAAAATAGGATCAAATATATGAAGCAACTCTTTGTAGGCTCTGGGAAAAACATAGCATATGACTGTAACTCCCGACTGAAGGGTAACTATTGAGCTGAGTCCCCATTCACTCTGGTTTTCTGCCTGAACACTTCTCAAACTGCAGCACCAGGACGAAGGGCCCAAAGCCTCACTGGACAAAGAGAACAGTGGTTGCCTTTCGAACTCCTGAGGCTGCTGGTATTCTGTGGCACAAGGTAGGAGAAATGAGAGACTTGCACAGAAAAGGAGCCTCAGACATGTGTACATTTCAGACTTTGGCTAAACACAAAGCCGTGGTACAAGGCTTGACTCCACAGGCCTGGCAGAGAGTACCTGCTGGGAGGATGAGAGATGAGCAGAGACTGTAGAAGTAGTCAGGTGTGGGGAGAAATTTTATTTCTAAACCGCTATGGTGAAGAAGTCTCAGGAAGGCCACACCTTAAGAGTAAGACCTGTGCCCGAAAACAGGGATCTTTCGAGTCGGGTCCACAGAACAGCAGCATCCGCACCTCGTGAGAACTTGCTGGAAATGCAAATTATCTGACTCCAATCCTATCTACTGAATCAGAAACTCCTGCTCTCTGTAAATCCAGTAAAAGTTCACGAGAAAATTAGAAAATATTTTTAAATGAGTGACAGTAAGAATATGATTTATCAAAATATGTGGAAAATAGTTCATGACTTGATGGAAGTTTTTAGATTTAAATGTTTGTATTATAAAAGAGAAAAGGCTTGAAATCACTATTCTAAGCCTAACATTAAAAAAAAGGAATAGTTCCCAACAAGAGTAATTAAAAGGAAATAAGATCGAAAATCAATAAAATAAAGAACAATGATAGGAAAAAATTAACACAGCCCGAAGTTGGTCTTTTGAAAAGATAAGTAAAACTAAAAAATCTCTAACAAAATTGATCCAGAAAAGAGAAAGAAAAACAAATGATATCCACAATAAAAAAGAGAATGCTACTAGAGATCCTCCAGACAATAGGATATAATAAAGAAATATTATGAACAAATGCTTATGAATAAGTTTGATTACTTAGACAATATAGTAAAAGCCATTGAAAAACATTAATCACCAAAACAGGGATAATCCAGTCAGGTTCTAGAAATGCATGTAAAAATAGAGAGATACTTACTGAGGCGGCATCTCAAACTGGTATTGCAATCATATTGGCAGAATTAGTAGACTGTTTCCTAGCATGATCATGATGGAAGATAATTATTGAGATGAGTTAGTCTTAATATTTATGTTCATTTAAACTGTTGATTATCCATCTCTTAAACAATTTGTGGTATCTGCCCTCAACATCTTGTAGAACCACATGAAAGGACTTGAAGTAAGCATCGGATGACACTTCTGTCATCTCCCATGATTAGTTTTTGATAAAAGATAGATTAGATAAACTAAAAAGAACATATGAATAAGACTAGATTTGTTTTATAAAAATTAAAAATTTAAACTTTCCCCACCAGGTTAAGGTGTTTATACTTGTAGATTCTAACCAATGATAAAACAATACTACCAATCTTAGGCAAACTTATCAGAATATGGAAAAGGACAGATCACTTCCCACCTCATTTAAAAGACCAGAAAAACCCAGATATGAAAATTAGCCAAATATATTTTAAAAAAAAACCAAAATAAAACAAAACTACAGACCATATCTCTCATGAAAAGACATGGATAAATCCTTAACAAAGTACAAGGAAATTACATCCAATAGTATATAAAAATATTATGAGAAGACTTAATGGGGTTTATCCCAGTAACAAAACATGGGCTTATTATTTAAAAATCAATACAATTCATTATATTAATAGAATAAACAAAATCCATATGATACCTTAATAGATGTGAAAAAAGTATTTGACAAAATTAAACACCTAGTAATGATAACTCTCAGCAAACTAGGAAAAGAAGGAAAAACCTATAGTTAGCATAAAATCTAATTGTGAAATATTAAACTCCTCCCATTTAATATCAGGAATAGGTAAGGATTTTTGCTCTTGCCACTTTGACTCAATATTGTTCTAGAGATTCTAGCAAATTTAATTAGAAGGAAAAAGAACACAAGCAAGCAAAAGGCTTAAAGTTTGGAAGGAACACATACAGATATCCTTATTGGTAGATGATATAATTGTTTAAGTAGAAAAACCAAAGAAATATACAAAAAAGCTAGTAGATCTAGTAAGTGAATTGAATAAGATCACAGGACACAACAGTAAAATACAAATATCTGTCTGGTGTCTATATGCTAACAATAAATGACTAGAAAATAAAACTTAGGGGCACCTGGGTTGCTCAGTTGGTTAAGCAACTTCTTTCAGCTCAGGTCTTGATCCTGGACAACTGGAATCGAGTCCCATACTGGGCTCCCAGCTCTGCAGGAAGTCTGCTTCTCCCTCTAACCTTCTCCCCTCTCATGCTCTCTCTTTCTCTCAAATAAATAAATAAAATCTTTAAAAAATAAATAAAAATTAAAATTAAAAAGAAATTTAATAAAACAGACCACTAGTCTGTAAACCTCAAAAACATTACTGAAGGAAGTTAAGTTTAAAAAGACCCAAATAAATGGAGACTATGCAAAGTGGAAGACTCAGTATTTCAAACCTATCTATTATCCTCAATTTGATCTCTAAGATTCATGTCAAATCCAATCAAAACAGGGTTTTAAAATATAAACAAAGAACACAATTTTAAAATTGATGGGACATACACAGAGCCTAAAGTAGCAAAAATGATTTAGCAGAAGACGAAGTTGAGGAACTTATACTTGCTGATTTCAAAACTACTATAAAGCCACAATAACATTTACATAAGGTCAAACAGATCAATGAAAGATAATAGATCCGGAGCACCTGGGTGGCTCAGTGGGTTAAAGCCTCTGCCTTCGGCTCAGGTCATGATCCCAGGATTCTGGGATGGAGCCCCGCATCGGGCTCCTTGCTCGGCAGGAAGCCTGCTTCTCCCGCTACCATCCCCTCTGCTTGTGTTCCCTCTCTCGCTGTGTTTCTTGCTGTCAAATAAATAAAATCTTTAAAAAAAAAAAGGTAAATTTTAATCTTGACCTTTAAAACATTTACAAAAAAGAGATATGTTTTGTATATCTAAATTTAAAAGCTAAAATTATAAAGCTTCTTTAAAAACAAACATAGAGAAACAGTCTCATGACATTGGGATGGGCAAAGATTTCTTAGCACTAGTCAGAAAGAACAAAAAGGATAAATTAGATTTCATTAAATTTACACACTTTTGTTTATTGATAGACATTCTTATAAAAATAACCAAGTTGCAAACCAGGAGAAAGTATTTGCAATACATATACCTCACAAAACTGTATCATGTAGCAATAAAAAGACAAACAATCCAACTAAACAAGACCTGATAAAAACACTTCCCCAAAAAACTATAAAAATGTTTACTGTGCACATGAAAGAGTTCAACATCATTAGTCATGAAGAAAAAGCAAATTAAAATCAGATACAACTTTATACCTAATATAATGACTAAAATTGAAAAGAATGGTCACACCAAATGTTTGCAAGAACACTATTGGTGGGATTTTAAAATGGTACAACCACATAGGAAACTGGCAATTTGTTTGTAAGTTAAGCACACACCTACTCTATAACCCAGAACATCCATTCCAAATATATAAGAACAGTGAAAATATATGTCCAGGAAAATATTTAGCTGTGAGTGTTTATAAGAGCTTTATCCATAATAACTTCAAACTGGAGAAATACAGTGTCCATCTCAAAGGAGAATGTATGAACAGATTATAGTATATGTCTATACCAGAATAATAGCAATAAAGAGGTACAAACTGCTCGTGTGTGCAAGAACTTAAGTTAGTCTTAAAAACATTATACTGACCAACAGTAGAGGCTCACAAAAAGTACACAATGTTTGATTGCATTTATATGAAGATCAAAAATAAGCAAAACTAAGTGTTTGCCTGTGATGTCAAAGGAATTCACTGGGAATGTGCATGGGAAGATTTTCAGATGTGAAAGATGATTTTCACCTTTAATGGGTATTAAGTGTCACAAATTCAAACATTCGTCAAAATTCATCAATCTTTACACTTAGGATGTATGCCTTTCACTGTATCTACATCATACGTCAATTAAAAAACAAGCCACAGAAGGGACAAAAGTTGTATATTAGGCTACCATTTAAGATCTCCAAATTGGAAAGCAAAGAGTCTTTGGAGAGAAAGAAGAAGAAAAAAGTTTATGTAGACTTTTTGAGATGGAATCTAATTTAAGATCTTGTGAACAGATGCTAGAATGATCCAAAAAATTAAAATATGTGAATGTCAAATAGAAAAAGGACAATTGGAAGCACAAGCTAACATTATCGAATGCTTGGCACACACACTTTGTGCGTACACACTTTGTGATCTGTGCATACCGTATAAGGAAAAACACAATCCACATGATAATGAAATAGGCGCAGAGAGTTAAAATTTAAAACCACAACTCATGGTTCATCGCCCCCTCTGATTTCCCCCCATTCACTCTTCCCTTCCTTCTCACAATGCCCTTCATGTTTTCCAAACTGAGGGTTTTGGGCGAGCCTGGTGGTGGGTATTGAGGAGGGCACATACTGCATGGAGCCTGGGTGTGGTGCATGAACAATTAATCTTGTAACACTGAAAAAATAAAAACATATTTAGGAAAAATAAATTTAAAGCCACAACTCAACAGTGATTGGAATAAGACTTAAACCAGGGACTAACATAATGGTAGATCTTGAGGACATAGACAATTCAGGACATAGACCTTCCAGCTTGTCCTGTCAGGGAACAAAATTTCTTCTTTCCTTCAAGGGTCCTTCTAGCTGGGATAAGAATCAGATTGCCATGAGACAGATTAACAGGAGAAAATCAGCTTTAATAATGTACATACAGGGAATTCACACAGGTATAGAAATTCCAAAGACAGTGAGGCAAAATGAGGTTTAGATGTCATTCTGAACTAAGGAGAAGGGGTGTGGGTCTGGGACATCAGAGAAGAATAATGTAATTCACAGGACAATAAGAACAAATGTTTAGTAATTAGATGTTTACTTTGCCATGCAAATGGGACACTCAGATAAAATTTATTTCTGCTAATAACTCTTGTTCTGGGAAAGACCTCCAATTTATATTTTTTATATAGTTAAGGGAGGGGCAAAGTTCATCTTAAGGCCTTAGAGTCTCAGTTGCCTTCAGCTCAGAATAATATTCATACCCAAGTGGGGTTTGCCCTGGCTCATACAGTTTACTGAGTGTTGTGAAAAAGAAAAATTAAACTAAATATTTGCATTTAAAGATTGTGACATTTCCATAAAAATCTGAATTACTGGGAAATGCTGAAAAATTGGAAGATCTGCTATCTTGGGTCTGTATTTCCGCATGAAGAAAAATAATCTAAGCACAATTGCAAGCAGATGATCCTCTTAAATAAGACTTAAATAGGACGTACTATCTTCCCGCTCCCTGTAGGCACTTGAGTGTGGATCCCTGAAGTATGACCATGGTTATCTGACTTTAAAGCCAGAAAGGACATAGAAAAAAGATGATGTTATAACATAGAGGGGAGACAAAAGATCATATTAAGAGAGAATCCATGATTTAAAAACTAACAGATTTGTGTTTACTGAAGAATAACAATGGAAACTAATAATGCCCAAAGCAAGACATTTATAACAGAAAAGGACAAAATGAGAGACCTGTCCAAAAGGAAAGCCCATTTGATAGTGACTAATACCCTTTGGATGTTTCCCAACTTTACTGTGGATATGATATACTAATAATAGAGAAACTCACAGAAGATCAGCTAATTTCTCAAAATAGCTTGACTGATGTTGGAGAACAACCTTTCTCTCGGGATAAAAAGGGAGGTTAGGCTGAGCAGTCACAATCAATGTGACAAAGGCTTGGAAGGTGGAGGAAACTTGTAACCCACTCAAAGTATCTAGTATCTAGGTCTGTGTTCCCTTCCCTGTAAAATTAAAGTATAAGTTTAGTTGTTCCATACAGTTCTTTTCAGTTCTAACATTCTTTGATTTAAGAGATTAGGATAGCATTAAAATACGCTCTAGTACCCCAAGAGGGCTTTTCTGGTATTTTCATTCTATACGTACTCGTGCCTCCACCTAGAGTACAAAGTGGGAAACGTTCTTCCTCCAGGCCACTCACTTGGACTCCCCTTGGGTTGTAAGTAACCTCACTTTCCTCCTCATTCTTTGTTCAGACTTCTTCATCCTCCACCCCAGTTAAAATAATTCAGTTCACGCAGAGGCCACTTAGATTGTACATGGTCCTTATAAAAAGAAAGCTACTGACTTAAAAATTTCTTTATTTAATAAGTGTAATACACACGTAAGCCTCGAAAGGAAGAAAGACAAGGTTGAACTGATGAATTGCAATCAGTTTGAAAATACAGGCCAATCTGACTTTTTACTAAATGTACTTCCGAGTTAAAAGTGTTAGCCTTTTACTTGGCATACTATTTTCTACAACATGTTAATACAAGATATTCTTTAACTTGTATTTGGATCCAGTGTTAATTTTAGAACGATGAGCTGTTGTAATAGAAAGCTTTGTTTGGTCTCATCCAAGCTCTACTTAGTAAGTCCCTTATCCTTATTTAAACTCACTAAGTCCCCTTATCCTTATTTAAACTCTCTGCTCTTAATGAGTCCCCTAACCTTATTCAAACTCTCTACTGCCCTTTTTAATTTTCTTTAAGCTATACAATGGAAATATTATCAAACCCTCCTTCACAGTATGCTGTGTTACATGAAGTCAGATTAACCTGACACAGTGTGCCACGAGTCACAGAATATGTTCTCAATGAATGAATTTCAGGTTTAATATCTAGTTTACTCTGAGGCCTGTGGTATTGGTTACGGTGGCTGTTTCTCGACTCAGAATACTATCTTGTTCACTTTAGTCCTCTGCCTCTAACTGCTTGCCCCTACTTACTCTTTCCGAACAAACTGGTTCACCAAATTGGAAACACCAACATGTGCCTTCAAGACTACCATACTCCCATAAAATGCTAATTTACAAAATGTCAATTGCAATTAAAAATAATATTCAAGACTCCCTTCCAGAAAAACATTCTCTTATACCATTTGGCTAGGAGTCTCTCCAAAAGCAATTTGCTTCCTGGATTTCACTCTTCACGGACTAGAGAATTAAAATGTCCTTGTGAGAGGTAAGGGAGAGATAGCTGCCCTAAAACCATCAGAGAGGGGTGTTTAGAACTTCATTAGTTTATTATTTCATCCAATTAATAATCTTTACTGAGTTACTACTAGGGAGAAGCATTATTTTGTGTTCTGAGATTATAAGAAATTACACACACCAAAAAAGATTATTTCTTTTATTTACAAAAGACAAAATAATAATGGACAAATAAAGACTATAGAGATTGGTTAGGATAGCAATGGGATGAGTTTCAAAATAGATGGTGTATCAGTCAACTAACACCACAAAAATGCTACATTACAAACTACCCTAAAACTCAGCTACTTAAAACAAATCATCTAATCCTGTTCATATGTGAGTTAGCCGAAGTGAGTCTGCTTTAAGCCCAGGAAACTCTGCTTAACACTGCAGGCATATTTCTCCTCACTTGGGGTCCATTCAGGAAAAGTTCTTGGGGCAGTGGCAGAAGAGCAAGGAGGCAAACCCCATGCTGGAAACATGTATCAAGTCTTTGTTTTCCTTATGTCTGCTAACATCCCATTGACTAAAGCAAGCCTCATGGCTGAAGTCATGGCCAGAGAGTTGGAAAGCATATTCCACCCACTCCAGGGGGAAGCAGGAATGGGCATTTGCTAACCAGTAATTCAATTCAATGTTCATTGAAAATCTTGGAGGGAAAATGTTGGCCTGTTTGAGGAAGAGGCAGAAGGGTACTTGAAATACACCGACAGTAGGACAGTAGAGATGGAAGCAGTGGCCCACTCAAGAAGATATAGGCCACAGACAGAAATTTATTTTAAGTGCAGTTGAAAACATACAGAGGGTTTTAAGTAGAGGGTGACAAGAAGATGTTTATCTGAAAAACAAAAACAACAACAAAACAACTTTTCTGGCTCCTCTGTGGTGACTGCATTGAAATGGACCAAGATTGTCAGTAAGGATGCCGTTGAGTGGCTCTTGCTTAGCTCAGGGGAGCAGTAATGGCTTAGACCTGGATGTGATAAAGGAGTAAGGAAAAGCGCTTGGCTCTGGAATACATATTGGTGGCAGACCACCTCAGGGGTTTTTGATAGCTTGGAAATGGGAGGGAGTGAGAACAAATTATAAATCTCTTCCAGTTTTGGATCTGAGCAACGTAGTGAATGTTGGTTCCAATAACTGAAATGGAGAACACCGGAAGAGAAGGACATTTTTAGAATGGTGTTTGGAGGAGTCGAAAGTTTTGTTTTGGAGAGTAAGTTTGCCTAATGATCTTCCACGTGGAGCTGCTGAGGATGGGACTGGGTATATGATTTGGGTAGTCGGAGATGCAATTTGGAAGGGTGGTAGGGAATGGATGGGTGTTCAAAGCCATGAGACTTATCAGGAACCCCAAGGAAAGAATCTAAAAGAATCTAAAAGAATTAAGAAAAAATTCTTAAAAGAATTTGTTTTAAGTCTTGTTTCAATGTACTACATTGAAACAAGATAACGAGACCGAGGAATACTCACAACATAAATCACTCTGTTCCAAATTCAATATCTAATATCTTCTTAAGTAAAAGAAAGAAAAAGTGTTTCACTAAATCTACTCTTGGCAAATGGTAGCTCAAGTGCATCTGTTTTGAGTGTCACAGGTGCTACAGAAATTTTCTTAGTCTTTGTTACATTAAAAAAAGAGAGGTAAAATTTTTCTTTCAAGAAAAATACATCCTATTTTTTACTCTGGATAATTACATTCTAATTTGTAAAAGTAGAAAAATAAAATAAAAATTAAATATTTTATTTTTAAAAATAAAAGAAGAAAGTTGTTCAGGACTTTTTTTTTCTGTAATGCTTTCATTTTGGTCTTACTCTAAAAGGAAACTTATAAGGACAACTACTTGAGTATTACACATAGTGGGTAGTGGTTTTGTGAGCATCTCAATATTTTGATACGAGAAATAAGATTTGATATGAGATATGAGAAATGAGACTGTATGATATGAGAAACAAGATTCTAAGTGAGATCAACAGTAACTATAATGTGCAGCATCCCTAGTTAAATATGGCAGCTCATTAACCTGTGGATTCCAGGCAAAGCTTGTGTTATGATTGGAGTTTAAGTTGCAAGATACGCTTTGACTACAAAAGTCCATCATCAATTTTTCAAGGTTAATTACCTATAAAGATACAAGAGTAGAGACAGGAAGAGCCAAAGGGAAATGAGCTGGGAATTTACAGAGATTATGGGCAAGGCATGGTTACACATAGATCAAGAAATTGGGCATTTGGTTTACATTTACCTAAGTCTTCAAGGTCTGGGTTATATGCATTTCATGTGTATAGTAGTACATGTGGGTGTGGGTGTGTGCATGCACGTAGCTATCTGTATGCCTAGAAAATGGACTTTAATTGAATGGAAAAATCAATTGAGTTTACAAAGAGATTGACATCATTGTTTGTTCAGATGAATCAGAGTTACAGTTCCAAACCAGAGACTCATTTAGAGGAATGGAGTAGACCCACAGCTTATCCTAAGCACTCAGCTGATGAATGCACATGATCCCAGGATGCTCTTCATAAATAATTTTTGAAAGTTGACTTTTCCAGTCAGGGGGGAAAAGAATGACCAGAGCAAAGGCTGAGAAAACTGACTTGGTTAAAGGCTCACATCAAATACTAAGACCAGTTGTCTTTACGACGAAGGAGTCATACATAATTGAAACTAGGGATATGCCTGAAAGAAAGGTTACAAATGGAAGCATGAAAAATATTTGAGAAATTTGAAATAAATGGTATTTCAGCTCAATGTAGTAGATATGTATTGAATCCTAATGGGTTGTAAACCTTGCAAGAATACAGTGATGAGTAAGAGTCCTTTCCTTCTAGAAGTTCACAGTTGGAGGAAAAAATAATTTTCCCTCTATACTTCTAGAGTCTTGGCTGAGAAATCCTGTAATAAAAGACAGATTAACAGGAGAAAAACAAACAGAAGTTTAATAACATGCATACTGCCTGCATACTTGGAGATAGCCATGGGGGATAACTCCCCAAAATGGCTCAACCCTCCACCTTAAATGCCATCTCCAGCTAAAGACAAGAGAAGATATTGAGAAGATGATGAGGGAGCCAGGGATGGAAGACTACCAAGAAAATCACCATAGACAAGTGTAACGTTGCTATGCAGATTTAAGTCTATTTCCATTGATAAGAATTTCTAGAGATTTGGCCATTCCTCCTCTTCCTGGTATAGAAAGGGCAACACCCTTACAAATAGGGGTCTTCCTTATTAACATAAATATCTCTTACAAAATGGTAACTCCTACATGGTTTTCAGAGCTCCTATGTCTGCTGTTTCTTAAGAATAATCATTTCAAGAGCATCAACATGCCAAAGAAGCATATTTGGGGAGGGGGCAAATTCTCCTCTCCTTCAAAGTTTGCCACAAATAGGTGAGCATGTAGCAAAAACTGGGACAAGTAGAAGTAGATGAAAGTACTTTCAGAATTCAAACTTGGAGAAATTTACTTTTATAGTCTTTTAAAAAATGAAAGATGGTATCAGAAATGAGGGGCAAGGAGGCCAATGGGAAGATGAAGGGCAGATTCCAGACAGTAGAAACTCCACAGGTGAAGTGTTAGGTATTAAGGTACTAAAAACCTGGAGATTCTGGGAAGGTGTTAATGGGGATGATGGAGACTTCAAAGGGACAGAAAGTAATCATCTGGAACGGAAGAACTCAAGTTGTTCCCAAGCTTTCCCATCTCCAGATTTAATAAGCCCACAGACCACTCTTTCCAAATGCTGAACTTATAGGCATTTCTACTTCTTATTTCAAGTAATTACCTACTAAAGGTCCGACTTAATTCATAGCGTAAGCTCTGAAATCTAAGTAGGGATGTTGCAATCTGTTGGTACCCACATAAACCCATTTAGATGGATAAATAGACATATTTGGAGTTAGCCACTCCATGGTAACCTCAAACTGGAAGGCCAAACACATGAAGATTATCAAAGGGTGATAGTCAAATTCTGTATTACTTATTTTATGGGTTAAATAAATGCTAGCAGGATTTTAGGCAAAGCCTTTAAAGTAAAACTAGTTTACCCAGCTCCATAAGGAAGTACCTGAAATTCTGGTCTAAAGGGATCATTTGGGTACTTGGTAGAATACTTTTTAAAGGCAAATATCCACACATAGTCTACCCTCTTAAATCTTTTAATTGGCTTTTCTATCATTTGAAGGCACCGGAGCTAAAAACATAAAGGGGTAACAGATTTTTTTTAAATACCAATAAAGATCAGATAAAGTTTATCTATATGATAATTTTACCACAAAAAGTTACACATCTTTTTTTCCCCCTAGAAGAAAAATAGTTTTGGATCATTTAACATTAGTTAACATATTTCCCCCCAACTCTTCCAGATTTATTACATATTTAAAACAATTCTCACATTTACAGCTAATATTCAAGTGATATTTTGTCAACATTTCCTTGAGCTTTATTTATTAATCACTTGAGGAGAATAGGAATCACACTTCCTCTTTACCAGTAGGCTGCTATCACACATTTTTAAAGATTATTCTTTGTATTTGCAATCCAAAAGCAGATAAAGCAGCTAATTTAAATATCTCACAAAGAATATAAAGTTCCTCTATTTTTTCATCAAAGTGGCTTTAAAATGATTCTATCACAAAGATAGTGAGAAGAAAGTAAATATAATCCTCAGAATTCTAATTAAGTGAAAATAAAAATCTTTTTAAACCTCTGTTGCGCCCTCTTGTGGTAGGAAAACAAAGTTTAGCAGTCTGTGTTTCACATTTCTTTGCCAATTAATGACCCAATTTTCAAGTGAGTCATTTTCGATATTGCATTGTACATTAAGTTTGTAAAACAAACTAAAAGAAAGAAAAGTACCATCCGTTGTTAAATTTCTGAACATCAAATTATAAAAATGATTCCTTGTTGTTTTAAATAATTACTAAATGTTTGGAATTCAACTCTTAAGTTTAAGGTAAAATAGAGAAGTTAATCTCATATAATATACCATAAAATATAATCAACTCTCTATAAAATAATCCAGATTTTTCTCTATTGTTATTACATGACTGATATATTTAAAAAATGAACAAATCTCAGACATTTTTACCTTCAAATATTCACATTCCTAACAGCTTCCCCTTGTCAGATCACTACATGTATACCGAAATACTTAATACAAGAAGAAAGCTTCACTCCAAAAGACATTCTGAGTAATTTTTTTTTCTGAGAACCCAGAGATGAAATGAGTGTCACTGTAATTTATAAAATATGATTTGAAGATACGGTCTTAGAAATCTGACTTTTGTGGATGGTGATTGCTTAGGATTGTTTCCTTTCCAAAAGCACAGTTTCATTTTTATGATTATAACAGGAGAAAAATTGATGCAATGGTGAAAACCAGTGAGAAGGGGATTATAAAAAAAATAGAATATAGCATCAATGAATCCAAAAGGAGCAGAGCAATGCAGAGAGAAGAGTAAAGTATCAGAAAACATCAGTGATATAATAATACGTATGTCCACATAGTTTATAGTTGGATTTCATAAACATGACATTGTTTTTGTAAGAAATTTAACCAAAGGTCAGCATACATAAATTCAGTCATTCTCCCAGTTACTCAAAATTAAAACTTTTCAATTTGTTAGGAAATAATGTCCTATTCCTTAGAGCTACTAGTCTTTCTTTAAATTTATTTTTCTTTCTTCATTTTTTTGGGCTTAATCTGTACCTTAACTGATTATCTGATTATCTTTCACTTCCTTCCTTCTTCTAGCATTCAAATTCTCAAAAACCTATATTTGTCCCTAAACAACAAAACATTTGCTCATAGGTGTGGGCTATCAGAAAAGAACCCCAACTCTTTAAGACTTCCAAAGCTCAAGAATCACTGATTTCATGCATTCATCTTGGAGACTTCGCTTATATTAGAAATAATAGATTTCTCGCTTCACAAAATGAAAATGACAACTTCTGGGAGTCAGAAATGAGAGGAAATGGAGAACGAGAGGCACTGTCAGTATTTTTTCCCCGGTATGTTCTATATGGAATTGCTTTTGAATGATTCCTGTGCGTCAGAAATCCGGAGCAATAGTGGCAATTAGGGTAGATGACACACTTTCATTTGAAGTTCCGAAGTGGGGGAGGAGTGTGGGGGGACAAAGGAAAGGGGGAGGAGGAAGTGGAGAGAGGAGAGGAGAGATAGAGACGAAGGAGGGCACATCCTAAGAGATAATCCCTGTGCTATCATGACATCATCCTTCTGCATGTATATATAGGGAAAGGCCAAAGCATCTCTCATAGTTCACTTTCCAAATCAGCCAAAGGCAAGAGGAAGTGCTGGAAAAAGCCTCCTTCAGCGTGTCTGTGACGTTTATGGACTTGGCTTGCTAGATGCTCAAGATGATGGCAGGAATGAAAATCCAGCTGATATGCATGATACTTCTGGCTTTCAGCTCCTGGAGTCTGTGCTCAGGTAAGCTCAGCTGCATTTCACAGTTCCCTGAGGTGATTTCTTTTTCTTTTTTTTTTTTTTTTTTTTTTGTACTGTGTTGCTACTTATGTTAATGCATCCAGGGAGAAGAGTTTTTCCTTTATTCTGGATGTGCTTTTTAGTAATAGAAACTGAATGTATTCTTTTTCTGTCTTCATGATCACAAGAACTGAAAGATTTTACTTCTCTTTTTAAATCTGCAAGGTAATAAAAGAGATTTCAGTGAAACACTTCATACTCTCCGCTTGGAATGTAGCCACTGGAGTAGAAAAAAATGTGTAGAACTTAAATTAGGCAGGTCAAAATCTGATGAAAGGTATAGATACACAACCTGTCAAAGTGAGAACCCATAGTTAAAACTCATTCCATTCAAAATGCTTTTTCTCATCCTCGGACATTCTCTTAAGAAGCAGTTATAGAGTGTCTACCAATAACTTACCTTGAAAATAAGACTTAAATTTAAAGAGTAACATGTAATGTTATAATACTGCAATATCACATCAAAGTGGGAAAAACACATAGGAGATAAATGCAGCAAAAATCATTTAGCCTGTTGTATACTTTTAGATTTTATTAATATGACATTTAAATATTTAATTCAGAACCCTGCTATTATTTTATCTAAGTTATGAAATTAAATCTGGCAGAAGATATAAATGTTACTTAACAGAATTTTTAATTTATTTTGATCATGAGAGAAAGATCTTGAGCTTCTAACTTTGCAAAATTTTAATGCTGTAAATACCAAATTTTCTACATTTATGATTATATCTATTATTGGAGGTATATAGAGTCTATGAGAAAAATTGGATTATTGACTAAACACTCTGTTTATTAACTCTTGGAGCTTCTTGCTGTGATAAGCCAAAATTTGTGGGGATTTTGATTTACATTTTCATAAATGGCTAAAGGAATTTAATATTTCCTTGAAAAACAGACTGACCTTGAACAAATAGGAGAAAAAGATCTCTGGTGTAACTTAGGTGCTGGATACAATTTAACAAGTGGTTTCTTTAAATGTGATACTTCTTTTCAGTAAGAGTGCATACTGCAAGGAAGATAATCATTTTAACATGTGCTTTGTTTTATGACAGATCAGTGAGTATAAATTAAGTCATGTAATTATGATGTTCTATAACTTTATTTCTATTACTTATAGTATTTTCTAAAGTTTTCTTCTATGCAATATATTCACTAGGGGAAACTGGAAAGGCTATCCTAATAAAAGTCAGAAGTCCATTTTTAACACAATTACACATGTATTGATGGACAATTCCATTTTGGCTTAACCAATTTGCTTAATAGCCTGCGATAAAATAGTTAAATAAACATAATTCTAAATTCTTATTTAAAGTAGAAAAACAAATATATTTCAAAGTGTGTTTGGTAAAATAGCATCTCAGGTTGACTAAATCTCAGTGTTTTTCTTATTCTAACATTATCAGTAAACAATTCACTTTGGTTTTGTCTTGAAAAAGCATCTTGTACACATCTTTTCATTATGTTGTTTTTAAAATATCAATATACATATATTCTATATATGTAAACTATTGTTGGTAAAAATTAACCAGCATTTTTGATGAAATCTCTATTATATAATATAATCAGGTTTTTTTTTTTTAAATACTGAGATTCAGAGATTAAATAACTCCAATACATCAATAGCTCTTTTGGCGTATAATCATGTGCTTATTTTCTTAGGAATGCTTTTATTATTCTAGCTGCCTGTGAGCCCAAAATAAAATGATAATTATTTTTTTCTGAATATTATTTTAAGGACAATAAATGCATAGAAAAACAATAAGCCTCAAAGATTAACTTTTTGAGGTTAATCTAAAATCTGTAGGTTACAATATAATTATTTGATATATGATTATATAGTAAACATGTGGTTTTTATTTTACCCAGATTCAGAAGAGGAAATGAAAGCATTAGAAGCAGATTTATTGACCAATATGCATACATCAAAGGTAATTTTTTCTTTCTTTAACCAAGGATTGAAGAACATGTAAGCTCTCATTATAAATATGGTGTCTTTTTCCTATAGTTAATAACTTCCCATCAAGACTGAAAAGTTCTTTGAGAGGCATTTCCTTTCTCGGGAGACTTTTCCTTGAGTTCAAAGGAGTTCAGGGTGTTGATGCAAGAGGGAAAGAAATCATAGTGACTATCAATCAGTATATTGCAACTTTAATTAGGTAGTCACATATTATTTATGTGGAGATGCAAATGTATTTAAAGGAATCCTGTTTCCATTCCTATCACATTGTGTATGGCAAAAGGTATGGCTCAACTTAAACGCATCCAGGAAAACAAAGTCGACATTTTGGTTATAGTGGGAAGAGTAAAATGGAGTTCTAAATTAAAAATGAAAATTTGTGACAATTCATGAAATAAATGTGCTGGAAACTAAAGAGCAGTAGACTGCAAACAGAAGCTTAGAGAGCTAATCCTCCAACTGTGACTTATGAACTCCTTGATCTTAAGCAAGGGACTTAGTTAACATTGCTTGCCTTCATTGCCTTATTTTTAAATGCTGGGGTTGAGGCTAGGTTTCCATTCTCCCTGCAAAGGAAGTATCATCTACACCTGCTTATGGTTTTTATGGAACCAAGTGAAATTTTGTATACCCATACCTGTTATTCCTCTCTTGAAAACAAGATTCCTAGATCCCAACCTGTACCTAGGAATAAAATAAAATACAATTAGAATATTCCTGGGGCGCCTGGGTGGCTCAGTCGTTAGGCGTCTGCCTTCGGCTCAGGTCATGATCCCAGACTCCTGGGATCGAGCCCCGCATCAGGCTCTCTGCGCAGCAGGCAGCCTGCTTCTCCCCGCTACCATCCCCTCTGCTTGTGTTCCGTCTCTCACTGTGTTTCTCTCTGTCAAATAAATAAAATCTTTAAAAAAAAAAAAAAAGAATATTCCTGGTGACCATGCTACCACACAGTATTGATTTACCCAGGGTGAGTCAATCAGTGTGTATCCAAACACAGGAATAGAAAAAGAGTTCCCAACCAAAAGATGTTTCTCAAAGAAAAATAAATTTTGAGTTGAGGCAGACCCCTGGTACAATCACTATTATAAACACTGGGATATCAATGCAGAGGATTCAACAGATGTTATAGTAAGAAAGTAAGTGCTCAAAACTCCTGTCTAAATTTGAAGCAATACTTCAACTCAGGTCCTGCTCTCTCACGTTTCTCTTTCTTAATTGGATGAGCACGTTCTAGCTACAACAATCCCTATTATATTTGTAGAATTATGGATTCAAATCCAAATAATGGATTTGAAGGGGAAATACCCATTTCTTGTCTTTATTTGAAAGTATAGGACATTATTATCTGAGAGCTAGCAAAGGTATGTCATCTAGTATGATCCTTAAAAGATATTTGGGGAAAATTTGAGTACATATAATTTTACCATTGCCCAGATCTACAAAAGGTGAGTGGATTGAAACCAAATTCTTTCATAATTTGGTAGGCTTCATACCAGGAAAGATCAAATTTAGTTTAGTCATTAAAACTCAATAACCAAATAATAACCTTAAGATAATGAATCCCTTGTATAATAGTCTGAATAGCAACGATTACCTCAACTCAAAAATAGGAAGACAAAGCCAGTAGTCTATGTTTAAAAGTGGGGCAGATTGGAATCCTTTAGTTTCTCAATAAAGAGTTCACCTCTATGATTCTAAGTTTACATCGACACAAAAAAGTTCTAAATAATCTCCAAAATGTAGTATGGTTTAGGGAGTGCTAGCTACTTTGTATAAAGTGTGGAAGTAGAGTTGTGATTCTTTCCCTAGAGTTACAGGGGAAAAACAATTCCAGTTTATGGAGTAGCTTGGTTTTTCTCTTAAAAGAAATACACAAAAATATAGACACAATTTTTTTTCTTTTATTTAGTCTTGGAATATGTCTCTAAAACACACCATGGAAAAAGAAAAATGGAATCCCGTTATTTCCTTTTAATTGAGAAAAGTGAAATACAGTCTACAATGAGAAAGCATCCAGAAGCCTAATTATTTCAGTTTGCAACTAGGATGGAAACAAAAAGTTCAATTCATTCCTTATTTTTTTTATAAAATTACTATTGCTCGTTTCTCTTTGACTCGATTGATTTTTGGTGTGAGTAGAGTTCTATGCAAATGAAAACGCCAGACTTATGATCATTTTAACCTAATTACTACATTTAAATATTTAAAAGAATAGTATTTGATATTGGTAGAATTCCGTTATTAAAAACTTCAAAAAGCTTCAGGTTTCTTCTTTCCATTTGAAAGGGAAAATATGTGAGCAATTTTGGCTTTAAAGTAAAGCTATTTAGACATTGAAATACTAATGGGAAAATTTACTTAAGCAATAGAAGGTCAAGAGAGAGTTCATAGCTTGAAAAGTGGAAGATAATTTTTTCTCACAATACAATTCTCTTTATTACCAGTGTTAGTGCTTTTGTATTGCTCTATTAAGAAAGAGAACCTGGTATAGTATGTTTTCTTCAAAATTTCTCAAACTTTCTCAAAAAGCTACTACAGTGTTGTAATTTTCTATGGTCAAACTTAATGCCTAGTATACAGTAAGAGTTTAACAAGTATTTTTGAACTAACAATGGGAATCTAGGATTCATTATTAACTCTCACATTCTGTATTCAACTATGAAACTTCAGAGCTCCACCACAGATGACTTAAATTATTTTCAATTCAGTGAAATGTTGAATTCACAATTTTCTGGACTCATCTGAGTTCAGTGTATTACAGGGAGTGAGTATTGGTCATATAAATTAGCTCCCATTTAATTAAGGTAACAAAAGTTCAACCAGAATTTTAGTTAGTATTAAAAAGTTAAATCAAGTAATGGTAAGTAAAAACCACAAATACTCTTGTTTTCCTTATCTTGAAAACAAGAGGAGATGATATTCCAAATTTCTTATCTATAGGCTTAGATCAATTATAAACATTTGTATAAAATAATCTGACGATTAAGAAACTTTATTGTTAAAGAAAAATTATTCATGATCTTGCTAAAGGTAGTAAGCAAGACTTTAGTCAAGAGGACTACTGAGATGGGGGTTTTGCAGAGGTTGGCTCAACTCCAAATACAACGAGGGCAAATGTGCATTTACAGCCAAGGTAGAGTGTGGCTCAGTGAATGGAATAGGAGAAAACATTAAGGCTGGAATGATTCTTGCTAGAAGACACAACAGGATTCTGATATTTAGGACAGAAATTTGATAAAGTATTTGATATTTGATCAAATATCTAGGATGATTAGATACCAAAGGGGAGAGGCATGTACGTTCGGTAAACTGACTCAGTATGATTCTTGCTAAAACTAGATTTAGGAGACCAAGGACAAAGCCCGAGCCTGGGACCTAGTCAAGAAGGGGGTTCAGAGGAACCTGATTCAAAGAAAGAGAGTCATTGCCATTTTTCTGAATAAAATAGTTGAAACCTTATACAAAATGTTTTCGAATACAAAATATCTACTTAAACATCCTTTAGTGAGTAGTGCTTCTTTGCAGTGCTTCCTAGGTATGACAGGGACTAATGGGTCCTTAAATAATCATATTATTGAGTCACGTCATGGCTACTTTAACTGGCAGAAGGAAACAAGATGATTAAATCACCTCATTATTTAAATTATTAAATTAAATTAAATATTATTTCACCTCAAAATTAATTCGCCTCATCCAAAACGGTAACCAGATAACACTAGTCCAGACAAATACTCTACAGATAAAGCATTCTGTGGTCAAATTAGCTTGGGAAACATTTGATACTATATTGGCACCATTAAAAATTTACAACAGGGGCCCCAGCTGGCTCAGTTGGTTGAGCATGTGACTCTTGATCTCAGGGTTGTGTGTTTGAGCCACACATGGGGTGTAGAGATTACTTAAAAATAATAAAATATTTAGAATATATGAATAAAATTAAAAGTTATGATGAGTATTTGCAAGTTAAAAGCTCTGAGGATACCCCAGTTCAAGAAATCTTTAAATTTCCTTTAAATTCAAGTTTTCCAGTTTACTTGACAGTGGAACTCCTTGAAAAACAGTGAGTGTAGAACGAGTGTTCTAAGGAGTACACTAAAGAAAACACTCAATTAGATAATCTATAAAGAGCTTTCTAAATGTAAAAGGATGGTATTCCACTAACTGACACGATATAAGTTGTTGCTGCCAGACAATGGAGTACATTGTCTCTAAGTTTCCCACAGCAGAAAAGTTTAAGCAATGTCTGAATAACTGTATTCATGGGGTATAGCTGAAAGGATTTCTAAACTGATTAAAACCATCATATATTATATTATTATATATCATAGTTATGTTTTCAAGTGAATATCTTTGTACTCAAATATTTGCACATTCTTAGGATAAAATCTTAATCAAAGGGTGTGCACACTTTGAATTTTAATGCAAAATTCCCTTTAAAAAGTTATAACAATCTACACCCAGACCAGCAAGTATTTAGAGGAGGAAGTATCTGTCTCCTCATGTTCCTGTAACTACACCAAATGAGTGTGCATATTCTTTTGTAAGTCTGAACTGATGATGGCCAGGTTGAACATCTTTCCACATATTTCTTTTTTGAGGAGTGATTCTATGACTTGTTTACTCATTTTACTTATCTAAGGTTTAAAATTTTTAGTTTTTTGTTTTGTTTTGCTTTGTTTTAGTTGGTGGATTCAACGGTTTCTTTTTGAAGAGCTCTACCTGTGTTAAGGATATTAACATTCTGAGGCAGCTTTTACAATATAGCTTGCTTTTAATGTTGGTTCAGGCTGTTAATTTTCTAGAGATGTTCTACACATTTACGTATTTAAAATTATCCTTTTCACTGTGGATTGCAGTTTGGATATTTGCCTAATAATATCTTTTTAGGTTTATAAAACAAATTCTAAATATCTAGACACTATTTTATTTTTACTCATATTTAACCCATCTGGATACTGTTAAACCACAATATGTCAAGAAGGTTAGAGCTAGATCTAAGTCCAGATTTCCTGATAGCCACCTTTCCCAAGGATTTCAAATGCAAGCTTTGCTTATAAGCTACACATTTATTTATACTTGGACCAATTTAGGATATTATTTCCTGTTGGGTTTAATATTTACTCTTGCTCTATTAATTCACTCTTTTGATTACTGAGCCTTTAAAAAACATTTCAGTATCTGGTAGATACTCCTTATTATCTTTTTATTTTCTAAATCTTCTTAGTTATTCTCACAAATTCATACTTCCAAATTAATAATACAATTATTTTGCCAAATCCCCACCCCCAAATTTCAGTCTCCCCACGTTTTCTAAATTTGAACTTTGATTTGCAATTTCATTATAGGTGGGAAGTAATTTAGAGAGAATTGACATGTGATATTACTGCTTTTGAATCCTCCCATCATGGTTGTGTGGTGTTTCATATCTGTGTATGTTGTGTGTGTGTGTGTGTGTCTTTAGGAAAAATGTATGCTTTCCTTCATCTAAACCTTTTGAAACTTTTGTTAATTTTTTATTATCTTGCATTTCAGTTCTCCCAAGTCCTATGTTTCCTCACTGATAATTATCGGCACATAAGAAAGTTGTTGATTGTAATAGTGGTTTCAGTCAAGATCTTATTAAAAAATGGTAATTCGAGGAAATATAATTTGCAGATTAACAAATTGATCAACTTTGATGTTGTCTACGAGAACTATCAACATGTGGAATGAATTAGCGATCTCACACCTCTGTAATTGTCCAAATCTATTAGTATAACATAGTCGATGCTCCATTAGACACTAAACTGAAGTATACTAAAGAGAACAGTAGTTTTAGTATTTTCATCTGGATGTATACCTATACTTACATGTTTATACTATTATTTCTTTTAGATGTTTTGCTCATGTATGTGTGCTTCTGTGCATGTGTATAACTGCATTGCATTTTTAAAAATAGAATATATGAGGAATTGGTACTAATCAATTTAGTGATATAAAGTTACTAAATAAATAACAGTATAATTATTAGGCTAGAGTAACAGAACCTAAAATGTAATGGCTTAGCACAATGAAAATTTATTTCTTACTCATATAATACAAGTTTTAACTACCTATATTTTTAAATTTTAAGTACCTATTTTTTTCTATACTTCAGATCAGTAAAGCAAGCGTTTCTTCTTGGAAAATGACCCTGCTAAATGTTTGCAGTTTTGTAAATAACCTGAACAACCAAGCCGAGGAAACAGGAGAGTTTGGTGAAGAGGAGATTATTACAAGAAGGAAATTTCCCACTGGCTTAGATGGTTTTAGCTTGGAAGCAATGCTGACAATATACCAGCTCCAAAAAATTTGTCACAGCAGGGCTTTTCAACAATGGGAGGTAAAGCAAAAACAAAATACGAATATGATTATCATTACACTAGTTAGCTTTCATTTGTACTGATTTTTTTATCCTGATCATTATCATAACAGGAAGACTTACAGTATTAAAGAAGAATAAACCATGTGTTGAGGTTAACATTCCTTCAGATCTTCAAAGTCTCCTTCAAATATTTAGAGTTTAGCAAAATATTTTTCTTCAGTCTTAAAAGGGGGGTGTCTATCTTTAGGCAGAGTTGATCCACATGCTTTTATTGTGTTTAAATTGGATGGCAAACTCAGGCAATTTTTGGTGTTGGCATGCCTACAAAATTTAAGGACTCAAAATGTTTTCTTAGAAGCACCAAGTCATATGTACTTATAAACAGCCACAAGTCACAAAAGTTTCCATTTGTATTTGGATATATTAGGAAAATAAAGCTGGAAAAATTATATGTGTGTGTGTGTGTATATATATATATATATATATATATATATATATATATGTATATATATATATATATTCCTATTTCATTGAATAAATAGATTTCAAGTCCTTAACATCTAAACTAGGTCCATCACAACCAAGATTTCCAAAATCCATTATACAGAAAGAGCTACACTGAAGCAGGATAAAACAGTTGTATTGAATACTATACTAGTGATTTAGGGCCTTTGGTTTTGGAATATTTGTTTGAAGGAGGAAAAGAGAAATGGGTCAACAAGGGAACCATTTCTTTCGTATTAATCTCTAAGAAAATTTTGCTTAATGTTTTATATTTGGGGTTTACACCAACTTTGGACATCTGAGCGTACCTTTCCTGCTAATATAGTGATCTCTGTAAATGACTATCACAAAGATACCCTGTGAAAAAGAAGAAATGCAAAACAGAATTTCTAGTGTTCATTCTAACTTATAAACAAAAAGATGTTTTCTAGATGAAGCACCAAGAAAGTTAGTTTTAATTTTACTTGGTGGACTATTCATCACTTAATTCCAATTCCAGCGAAATAGTTTAGTCTTTAAAATATTCTTTAGGTCAATAAAAGTTGAAAGATGCTTATTTTAACATAGGGAAATGTCAATTGCGTGCTATTTATCCAGGAATTAAAAACGATTAACAACAATAACTCAGTAAACTGTGATACATACAAATCAGGTACACATAAGATTAGGACTTTTATTATTTTCAATGTTACTGAGTGATTTAAAATAAAATGATAATATCATTCAGAACAGAATATGAATAATTACAGATTATGTTCACAGAGAAACATAAGATTACAGAACTAGTTAGTCTGACAGTATCTGTTTTATCTTCTCTGAAATTGAATGCTATGGGTTGAAATAAAGTACTTATCTGATTCAATGCATATGCATTATAATTAAAAACTTAGTCTCCTCTTAGTATTTCTCATGACCCCAAAGTATAGAGGAAAGTCACAAATACAAATTCAATTCTTATCTTGAATGTTTGTTTAAAATTTTCACACAAATTAAGTGCAAAATTCTGGGACGAGGTCTTAAACATTTTCTGCTAGCTGAAATTTTTGATTCAGAACTGTACCAGAAAGCAATATTCAGAACTAATTTTAGAATGTGGCATATTCAGTGAGATATTAGGTAAGATTCTACATGGAGATCAACTCCCTCAAGTTATTAAATCTGAACTTGCTTCTAATTATTAAGCACCACAATCTAAAGAGATCTTTACTATTGAAACACAGTTTTCACATGTGTTAATTTCTACAACTAAGTTAGACAGAGCAGGCATTCCTCTCTCTTTGATTTAAGAAATGGATCTTTGGAATGGCTTTCAAGTCAAGTCAGTAATTAACTAAAGAGAATACAAAATCCTATTGCTTTTTGAGGCCAAACTTGGCTTACTAAATTCAAAACTCTCTAATTTGTTGTGATTTATGATATATTTTCATAACATTCTGGTCTCCCTATCATAAATCAAAGCCTGAAAAATATTCAAAGATCTACTAGGTGTGTTGCTTCAGTTGGAGGTATCAGTGTGTGGCCTTGAACAAAGATTTGGAAAAAATCATGTTCTCATCCTATCTCAGTCAGATGATAGTCATCTGTCCTTGGACAAAAGATTTAATTGCTTTAAACTTTGTATATCTCATTCACATATGTCTTACTCTCTGATTAACAAAAGAGATAAAACGTAGAAAAGTACTCTGAAAGATGTCATTCATGTAAGTTTGATTCCTATCCTGTCTGTCTTGCAGTTAATTCAGGAAGATGTTCTTGATGCTGGAAATGACAAAAATGAAAAGGAAGAAGTTATAAAGAGAAAAATCCCTTACATTCTGAAACGGCAGCTGTATGAGAATAAACCCAGAAGGCCCTACATACTCAAAAGAGGTTCTTACTACTACTGAAAGGATAAATATTTCATTTACATGTGATTATGATTTATCATCCTTTAATTAAATATCAAATTATATTTGTGTGGTAATGTGACAGAACACAATTACTGTGTCTCTTCTACAGTTGTGGTTTATTGGGTGTGATTTTTCTGCATTAATATAAATTGGACTAAATGTTTTAAAATAAAACTAGATCTTGAGCATGATAATGTGTTGTGTGTAATTGGAGTAGATATTAATTAAGTCACATATAGAATATCTTGGGATTTTGCGGAGCACTTAACGGGTTATTTAAACAGTCAAAATGTTTAACATTTTAAACCAAATTATAAGGGATTACAACGGAGTCCTGTGGCAAAGCCTAACATATATATCATTGACTCAAAACAAAGTTATAGTACTTCTCTTATTATTTGATTTTTTTTAATTGAAAGAACTACATGTTCTTTTCCAAGACTCACATAAATCTCTCAGATATGGGGAAGGTAATAGTGGTAAGATAGGTTCATCTTGAAAGAATGATTAATGAACTATTGTTAATTATGGCTATCTTAATGAATGATCTTCAGCTGAATTTGTCTTTCTATTAAATAAACTTAATGGCTAATAAAAAGCAACACGTTTCTCCACAAATTTACTTCCATTAGAAGAGTTATCCTTTACTGACTTTTTTTTTAATCACACTTTGATCCAGTAAATGATAGCTTTATGTTTAATTTGACAGAGGAATTTGTGAGACTAATATTTTTTCTAGGTAAAAGAACATTTCTGAGACATAATAAATATTTGAAATAATTCCTCATAAATTTCCTTCAAGAATATATTTATGGTCTCATAAGTTCTCACAGTCTATACATTCCACCATTAGCTGTGGTTTTTTAGATTCTCACTCCTAACAGGGGTCTAGGTAGACCTCTCCTCACAGGGCTGCAATCTAGTTTATAGTCACATATGAGAGAAAATATCAGGATTGAAGTTGTGGAATGAAGGAGCCTTCAGAACTCCATGTATTTTTTATAAGATTGTCCTACCACTAGGTTAAACCCCACTCAGTAGGATATAACAGCAGTGTAGTAGTCTCTGAGTTTTCTGGTAAAAGCATGACTACTCATGACCACAACTCAACTGTCTTTCACCATCTCACCACCTTCAACATTAAAAAGTGCCCAAGGAGGGTGTTTAGGTGGCACAGTTGGTAAGGCAGCTGACTCTTGCTTTCTGCTCAGGTCATGATCTCAAGGTCATGAGGTCAAGCCACACACTGGGCTCTGTGCTGAGCCCAGCTCTGCTTGAAAGTTCCCCCTCCTCTGCCCCTCCCACCTGTGCACTCTCTCTCTGAAATAAATAAATAAATCTTTTTTTTAAAAAGTGCCCAAGGCCCTGATCTTAAAACAAAAACTATTTCTTAGTGATTAGGAGTGTATACTCTGGAATCAGAATGCTAGATACTACTCTACTTTTCACTAGTAACCCTGGACAACATTAAAGTCCGTTTCCTCAACTACAAAATGTAATAATATTGGGGTTTGGAGGGGGATAAAATGGTTTCATATATGTAAAATTCTTAGAATGGAGTTATTATTTTCTTCTTTCTCTTTCAAAAACTATAGAGCATAACACAATTTCATAGTAACCTTCTGTTTTAAGTAGCTACAAATCTCCTAATTACTTGCTTCATTCAGTGTCCTTGAGGACTTCCATGTTCATGTGCAAGAGTCATCCAATAATCCCCCTTCTCTGTTCCTGACATCTTCAGTTCCAGTAATAAAAATTTAATCCATTTCATCATCAATCATTCATGGTCACACCGTAGAGCTTTTTACTATCAATAAATTCAATCTTTCCAAAATCTCAGTTGTCATCTTCTCTTTCAAGTTCATAAAACACTCTCATGTCAACTAATCCATTATCTCAATCTCCTTCACTCTTCACCTTCTACTCACACCCCCATTGTGTTTTTTTAGTTGGCTTAGATTCTGTAGGTCAAAACTAAAATCAATCTCTTGTTACTCTCAACATCTTGACCTTCTATCTTCCATGAGCCTGTGAAAACACCCACTTAGAGACTACATGTAGGTAGGAATGGTTAAGTTGGAGCCAACAGGATATCAAATGGGAAAAAAAAAAGTGTTCAACTTGTGGGTCCTTTATAACTTAAACAGAAACTCATTCCCTAAACTTTGACTTTTTCTTCATTTTTTGCGTATTAAATACGAATTTATTTTAACTACACATAGAATATCATTTTCTTGAGCATAGCATTGATTGATAGAGCTTAATCCTTAAACAACTTTGTGGAAGAAAGCTGCCTTACCTTCCTGGGCCAACCAGACCATTGCTTCAAAGAGAAATGCATTCTTTTTTTTTTTTAAGATTTTATTTATTTATTTATTTATTTATTTATTTATTTATTTATTTATTTGACATAGAGAGAGATCACAAGTGGGCTGAGAGGCAGGCAGAGAGAGAGGGGGAAGCATGCTCCCTGCTGAGCAGAGAGCCTGATGTGGGGCTCAACCCCAGGACCCTGAGATCATGACCTGACCCGAAGGCAGAGCTTTAACCCACTGAGCCCTTTAACCCACTGAGCCACCCAGGCGCCCTGAGAAATGCATTCTAACTTACTTAAAGCACTGTGCTTTTTAGTCTGGTTGCTACAACATCTGAACCATCATTTTAATTGTTACAGTCTTCTGCAGGCCTTCTCATGGTTTATTTATTTACATTATCCAGATTTCTGCACATACAATATGTACAATGAGACCTTTTCTTAATGTCTTAAATAATCTTCATTCATGAGTCAATATCTCCATTTAACTTTCTCTATTTTTTGAATATTTGAAAAAGAAAAACAAAACAAAACAGTCACTGAAAGCCATTAGCTGGGAGTTGAACTGGCACCAACACCTAGGCCATGGGTTCCTCTTGTTAAACATGAATAATTCCACTGAACTAAGACGTTAGACAAGGTCACTCTAACTGTGATGGAAAAAGACAATCAACAAGCCCAGTCTGAGCAAATCATGTCTGAGTAAAACAAAAACAAGAACACTAACAAACAAAAATGATCAAACATCTATCCTCCTTTCCCACATAATTTAAGCGACCACTACTTCTTAACCACCTATTGCTTTAATTCTTCTCTGTTCTTCCATTTCCAGGATAAAAACTATTATCACACCCAAACAGAATTGCCCTTTTTTTTTTTTTTCCAGAATTGCCTTCATGTTCTGAAAACACCCAAACCAGAGCAAAACAACACTTCTGGAATATTCCCCAAAGCACCTAACACAAGCTAAGTCCTGTAAAAGGCCCCTACTTAAACCTCCTTATTGAGAAGCCACATAATTTCCCAAAGAATGAGATCTCCAGTACCAATAAACCCAACTACATGTGAGTTTATTTCCAGTGGTCTCTGGCTAGAGGACATTGGCACAGCACATAGCATAACTTAGAATTACATACTCATTTATTTATTTACTTATTTATAGTTTATGACTCTTAATAGAATTTGTAGGCTCTGTGAGGACAGGGATTTTATCTTGAATCCCCAAGGTTGAGCATAAGGCCTGGTAAGTGTCAGCAAGTGTTGGTTTCGTGAATGAATAAATTAGCAGCAACAGGGCTCTTTCTATTATAACAATAGGGTTGAGGCATAGTTTCTACAGATTTTGAAGCTCTAAATTAAAGATTACATTTCATAAGGATGAGTTTGAGCATAGGTAGCTACAAGAGGTCCCTGGTCTTATGTGAGGCAACAGAGAATCTGAGGTGTTGAAGCTCACATTCACTTAACAGTGACAGCTTGGGAAGCTTAGCTTTCATTTTTTTTTTCCAATGGTGGTTTTCACAGAAATAGAAAAAAAAAAAAATCCTCAAATTCATAGAGTCTCCTCTCCAATACCCAAAGCAATCCTAAGAACAAAGCTGAAGGCATCACACTTCCTGATTTCAAATTAGGTAACAAAGCTATAATAATCAAAACATTATGGAAAAAAAAAAAACATTATGGTACTGGCATAGAAACAAACACAGACCAATCAAAATCAAGAGCTCAGAAATAAATCACCTGTAAAACAGAATCAGATCTATAAATACAGACAACAAACCGATGGTTGCCGGAGATAAAAGGATAGGAGGGAGGGGCAAAGGGGGTGAAGGGGAGTGAGAGATACCTGCTTCCAGTCATAGATTGAATAAGTCATGGGAATACAAGGTACATCATAGGGAATATAGTTAATGATATTGTTGTATGGTGACAGATGGTAACTACACTTAAGGTGAGCGCAGCATAATGTATAGAGATGTTGAATCACTATATGTACACCTGAAACTAATGTAACATTGTGTGTCAGCAATACTCAAATAAAAAATTAATTATTAGTAAATAAATTAATTAAAAAACAAATAACCCATGTATATACAATCAGTATTTGACAAGAAAGCCAAAACTACTCAATGGAGAAAGGATAGTCTGTCTCATAAATGGGGCTGGGAAAATTGAATGTTCACATGCAAAAGAATGCAACTGGATGCCTCTCTTATACCATTCACAAAAATTAACTCAAATGGATTAAAGATTTAAACATAAGACCTAAAACCAGAAGTTTCCAAGAAGAAAACATGGGAAAAATCCTTAGACATTGGCTCGGCAATGACTTTTTGGATATGACACCAAAAGCATAAGGAACAAAAGCAAAAACAAAATAGTGGACTATATCCAACTAAAAACTTATGCACAACAAAATAAACAATCAACAAAATGAATAAGCAGCCTGTTAAATGAAAGTATTTGCAAACCATATATCCAAAATATATAAAAAAACTCATTCAACTCAACGGCCAAAAAACCCTCAAAAAACAAAATAAAACAAAATAAACAACCCCCCAACGAAATAATCCAATTAAAAATGGAGAAAGGACCTGAATATTTTTTTTTTTTTTTGGCAAAGAGGGTATACAAATGGCCAACAGGTTTGAATAGATGCTAAATATCACTAATCATCAAGGGACCACAAATCAAAACAATCGTGAGACACCATATCACATCTGTGAAGAAGACTGTTATCAGAAGTCCAAGAGATAAATGCCGGCAAGTATGCAGAGAAAAGGAAAGCTTTGTTCTCTGTTAATGGGAATGTAAACTGGTCCAGCACTATGGAAAACAGTATATACCCAAATAAAACAAGACCATTATCTTGAAAATATATCTGTACTCCCATGTTCATTGTGGCATTATTTTCAATACTCAAGGTATTGAAACAGCCTGAGTGTCCACCAACACATGAATGAATTTTAAAAAATGTGATTTGTACATATATATATAATTTATTTATGTCATATATTATATGTGTATATGCATTGTGTGTTTATATATGTATATGTATGTGTGTATATATGTATGTACATACACACACATGCATAAAATTCATTTTTAAAAAAGAAGGAAATGTTGCTATTTGCAACAAAATGGATGTACCCCATGTAGGACATTATGCTAAGTCAGAGGAAGATAAAAACTGTATGGTATCACTTTGGAATCTAAAACAAAACCTGAATTCATAGAAACAGAGTGGAAGAGAGGTTACCAGAGGCTCGGACTGGGCAGATGGTGGAATTAGGGAAAGGTGATTAACAGGGTATAAACTTCCAATTAGATGAATAAAGTCTGAACATCTGATGTATAACATCCATAGTAATGATGGTTGCTAACCCAGCATTGTACCATGGAAATTTGCTGAGAGCAGAATTTAAGTAGTCTTAGTAAAAAAATTTAAAAACAAAGTAAATATATGAGATAATGGAAGTGCTAGTTAGCTTGTTCGCAATGTATACATGTATCAAATCATCACGTACCATTTGATTGTTTTTCAATTTTGTCAGTTTTATCTCAACAAAGCTGAGAAAAGTAAATCCAGTCCTAGCCCCTCCCACTCTCATGCCTTTGGAGTCTCAATGCTTTGAATCAAGCATAGATTTTAATGCAGATTATATTGAGAATTGTTGTATTTTTTTAAATATCTGTTTCAAATATCCACTTTAGAAGTGATAATATTTACGATATAATTTACAAAATTAGAAGCGGGGGCGCCTGGATGGCCCAATTGTTTGAGCGTCTGACTCTTGGTTTCGGCTCAGGTGATGATCTCGGGGTCTCGGGATAGAGCCCCAAGTCGGCTTCTTGCTCAGGGTGAAGTCTGTTAGAAATTCTCTGTCTCTCTCTCTCTGCTTCACACCTTCCTCAAATAAAATAAATCTTTAAAAATCTTTAAAAAAAATTAAAAGTCCGATTATGTTTCTGGGATTTATTTGCATGATCTTTTCTTATAAATATATATTTATAATATTATATAAAGGGTACATTATTATATTGTTATATTTATATTATATATAAAATCAATATTATAATATATAATTATATAAAATTATAAAATAAATATATAATTATATATAATATAATATGTTATTAAACATAACATAAAATAATAACAAAGTATGTTATTATTATATCAAAACACACGGGAGTATCTAAAGGTGGATATCATTGACCTTGTTTTACAGATGACAAAACTGAATCTGAGGGGGGATTAAGTGTCCTGTCCAGTTTTCTGCTGAGTCTAAGTGACAGAATCAGGAAGGGTGCCCACGGTCCTGTTGCTAACCCCAGAAAAAACACACTAGTGACATCATACTTGGGTTTTAGAGAGTGAGGTTCCATATTTGAAAATTTATATGAATAATGGCTAAAAAACATTTAACTATATTCTTTTGGTGGGTAAAGAAAATGAACACAAGATTTCTGAAAATGTAATTTCCAATTTTATATTAATGTACTAATTATGTATATTCTCAAATAAAATATTTCAATGTATTCTAATTATTTTATCAGATAAATATCAGTAATTGAATGATGAATGGTTTGGAAGCTTTTTAAAACATTACTTTTTCAAATATATTTGTTATATTATGCAGAAATATTGCTTTTGCTGCTTTTTCCCCTGAATAAATGTTTGTTTTCTGTGCAAAATGTAATCATTAAATGGCCATACAGAAATGTCAACAAAATTCTATTTTGTATTTTAATACATGTACTATCCAAGTACTGAAATCTTTTTACCTTTTTTAACAACTGAAAAGGTTAGCTATTATTCACTCTCTTTTATTTGCATATGAAAACATAATTCAGCTTTTAATGTCAAAAAACAAAGCCCATGAAAAGTTATCTATTTCCCCAAAATGGAAGAGCTTTTACTGTACCAAAAATAACATAAAAACTAAACCATTTCATCCTTTACCAATCTTTTTATTATTTGTAAAACACAGCAATTAGTATTATAAAACACGTCTCTTTCAGAGTCTTGGAATTTAAAAATACGTTAAAGTTTTAAAAATCTTTATATTCTTACTTGCCTTTTATCTCCTGTTGAGATGTGCACTGAAAATAAACAAATGATCCCTCTTAGAAGCCAGATTGCTGGGGCACCTGGATGGCTCAGTGGGTTAAAGCCTTTGCCTTCAGCTCAGGTCATGATCTCAGCGTCCTGGGATCGAGCCCAGCATCAGGCTCTCTGCTCGGCAGGGAGCCTGCTTCCCCTTCTCTCTCTGCCTTCCTCTCTGCCTACTTGTGATCTCTCTCCTCTCTGTCAAATAAATAAATAAAATCTTTAAAAAAAAAAAAAGAAAAGAAACCAGATTGCTGGAGAATACATAAAGAAAATGGCTGCCACTGGGTTGAATCAGAAAAAGGGGCCCCTTTCTCCCAGTGGGCACAGCCCTGTACTCATGGACATGACTGGTGAACAGAATACAGCCAACCCTGTGCCCATTTACCCTCTCTCCTCCACCCTTGTGTGGGGCACATCCTGTTCAAATGTAGACACAGGCCAAAGGACTTAAAAGGGCTTGTCAAATATCAACTGGCTACTAATTTGAGTCCTACTTTACTCTAAAGTCCTACTTTACTTTAAAGGAGAAAACAAGAAAATCCTATACTGCAAGACCAGCATTCAGTGCTCAGGACATATTAACATACTGATGAATTGACTGAAGCGACAAATTAGACTTTAAGAAAAAAGTTAATTTCAAGTCTATTACTATAGTATAATTCTTTGGGGAAGTCAGAATTAATCCTGGACAAAATTGCGAATGAACAATTTTCTCCAATTTATCTTCTGCCACTATCTTTTATCATTTTTTCCTCCTCTGGGTAGCAATTTAAAATGTGTCTCTCAGACCTTTTAATTACCCCTTCGTAAATTTATTAACATGATTTTAATTGCTCTCTCTTGGGATCAAACCTTGGCCTGCAGGGCAGAATATCATGTTTTGAAATCACTCATAGCAGCTACAAAAATATGAAAACAAATTAGCCTCATTCATTCATTTAGTCAGCAAATATTTCCTAAGCCTATGCCAGGTCTTGGGTTCGGCCCTGTGGATAAATCAATGAACAGGCAGACTGGGTTCTCTCTGCCAGGAGCTTACCAGCTCTTCTGCAAAGTCCCTTACTTTTCAAGTTCTGCCTTCTCTGTCATCTCACTGATCTTGCATCATAAAGCCCAAGACAAACAATTCCCTGTGAAACAGCTTCTCCTCCTGCTGAAGAGAAGATACATGTCCTGGAGTCACCCAGTTCTCTGTGATTGGCTGGAGAAGAAGGTGATCTGTGGTCACTCCTATACAACATGTTCAGCTTCTCAGGCATAAGAAGGTACAAAGTAGTGAAGTGATGTGTTTGAGGGCACAGTGATAATTTATTACAGAACTGGCATGGGAAACACAGTCTATTTGTTTCCTACACAGGCTCTTGATGTTTGGACAATTTTCCTCCTGTTCCTCCACAAAACCCGCCTGCCACACTAAGATAGGAAATCTGCTGGCTGTCGCAGAGGGGGGAAATTTTTCCTTCTGCTTACCGATCTTTCAGGTTTCACCTGAATGATTGTTGATGGCATAGACAGACCCTTGAAACTAGTGGAACTTGATATAATAAAGCTTTCAGACATTTCAGCATCCAGGATCAAAATAGTGCAAGCCTTTAAATTTGCACATTGATAAAACTGAAAACTGTAATGAAAATGAGCCTGAACTTACCTTCTGCCCCAAACTTGTTTGAGTGTGAAAATACATCTAAATAAGCCTCCCAGCCTCTAGCGTGACATACTTTACACACAAGTATATAGTCTATCTCTCTGGTTCATCCTCTCTCATTTTCACATTCTGTGCATTTATAGTGATTCTTTATCCTGTGTTCTTTGTTCCACGCCTTTCCTCATACCATTTATTGTACCCACGCTTTGCTCTACCCTTGCCCAATTGATCATGTCCCATTCTTTTTGAAACTAAGAGGAAATGTTACTTCATTTTCTTTTCTTGTTTTGGAAGCATTTTCTAACCTACCAACTCACCACCTAGAAGTCAGTTAGGTCTCCTCTGTGCTCCCCTCTGCACTGCTCCAATACCCCACAGATGTCCCTGCTGGTATATTTTTACACCTGTTACAGTAAGAGGTTATATGCTTCCTGGAAACTGTCCAAACATCTTTAAGTTAGAAATTATGCCTTGCTCATTTCTCTATCCCTTCACAGTTGCTGGCACAGTTGTTGGCACACTCATGAAGATGTTTGTTGAATGAATAAATCACTGCTTAGCTGAGATAGGTAATTATCATGGTGGCAATCTCTTACTCTCAACCTACTTCTTTGTGCATAATCCTCAAGAAAGATGCCCTCTAGGAGACAAACCATAAGAGACTCTTAACCTCAGGAACCAAACTGAGGGTTGCTTAGTGGAAGCGGGTAGGAGGGAGTGGAAGAGGGTAGGAGGCTGGGTGATGGACATCGGGGAGGGTTTGTGCTATGGTGAGCACTGTGAATTGTGTAAGACTGATGATTCACAAACTTATACCCTTGAAGGAAATAATACATTATATGTTAATTTAAAAAAAAAGTACCCTCTAGAAAGAACTAGATCTATTCCTTTTTAAGCTCAACTATAAGATACACTCTGTCTATAAGATTTTGCTTATCACAGTTCTCTTGTTTCAGAAAGGCTATGGAGTTCTCCCAGAATCTGGAGTGCCATTGACACCGTCCAGACCTAGTGGCTTTCAGGATTCATTTATGGAGCTCACTGTGTGATAGGTAGCATATATAGTAGAGCCCTTCCTGAAAGAAAGCAATCCTAGCTGTCTGAGATCAATCCAGGAAACATCTGAAATTTTATATCTTCTTATCGAGCCCAGCTACCCTGATCAACAAATGGATTCCCCCACCAGGCATCACTACCCTGAGCGGGACCAATGCAAACCAGTTTTTCCCTGCTTCCACGCGGACAGGCTTTCTGTGACAGAAAATCTTTCAGCGCTCCGAAGCTTTCTGCAGATGATGGAATCTGATTTTTATCTTGTTTCAATTTAAATTTCTTCAGACTCTTATAGGGCATTCAATATATGGATTTTCACTTTAGGAGAATTCAAACAAATACTGAAACACTATCAGCGAGAACCACGAGCCCAGTGAGCCTAAATAAGAGTTTTTGAGTGTTCTCAGTGAGGTCCTGGGGAAAAATACAGGGAGAGGATATAAGCCATTTCTTGCACTCTTATTATTGGTACCTTTTAAAATGAGGTGTCAGTCAACATAACGGGCAGCTTCGCTTACTTCTGTACCACCTAATGAAAGACAGGGCATCTGACATTTACAAAAAAGGCTTCATGTCCCTAAGACTTAAATTCAGTGAATGTAAAAATACCCTCAGTGTTGTGCTTGTAAAGCTAATTCCTGTTCACTTAAAACTCATCACTTCCTCAGTAGATAGAAGCCTGCTGTTTAACTGTCCTCAAGGAAGCAATCTGACTCACTTGCTCTTCCTAACCAATTTTTATTCAACGGAAAGCTGCCTACAGACAGATCAGTTTAGAGATGTTCAATTTACTTCTTGCTGAAATGGCTTCCTGCTGTCTATAAAATACCCCAAAATGTGATACAAATCAAAACCACAATGAGATACCACCTCACACTGGTCAGAATGGCTAAAATTAACAACTCAGGAAAACAATACATGTTGGAGTGGATGTAGAGAAGGGGGAACTTTTTTACACTACTGATGAGAATGCAAACCGGTGTAGTCACTTTGGAAAACAGTATGGAGGTCCCTCAGAAAGTTAAAAATAGAGCTACCCTATGACCCAGGAATTGCACTACTAGGTATTTATCCAAAGGATACAAAAATAGTCATCCAAAGTGGTACCTGCACCCCAATGTTTATAGAAGCAATGTCCACAACAGCCGAACTATGGAAAGAACCCAAATGTCCATCGACAGATGAATGGATAAAGGTGTAATAATAGAATATTACTCAGCCATCAGAAAGAATGAAATCTCATCATTTGCAATGATGTGGCTGGAACTAAAGGGCTATATGCTAAGCCAGATGAATCAGTCAGAGAAAGACAAGTATCATATGATTTCGCTCATATGTGGTATTTAAGAAGCAAAACAGATGAACATAAGGCCTTAAGAGATGCAGAACTCTAGTAAACAAACGGGATTGTGGGAGGGGAGGTGGCTAGGGCATTGGGTGGGCATATGAGTGATGGGCATAAAGGAGGGCACTTGATGTAATGAGAATTGGGTGTTACATGCAACTGATAAATCACTAAATTCTACCTCTGAAACTAATTTTTAAAATCTTAAGAAAAAATCAAAAAGACTAGGAAAAAATGTGCCCATACGAAACTGATAAAGGGCAGCCAAAATATTTTCATGAAATCTCTGGGAAATAGTTACAGAGACATGAGAATGCTATGTGTCCAGAGAAAGTATGCCATATTTAGCAGAGTGATGTTAAAAAACAACTTTTGGGGATGGTAACACCGGACTTAAATCACTAAATATAACACGTAAGAGTCAGAAAAAGGCTAAGAGCAATGGTGTAGGACATATTTAATGGAATTGGAAGCATAAAGAATATGGCCTCAAGAAGCCAAAAGTTTCTAATTTGATCTACAATTTGGATTACTGGTCATTTACCAAGATGGGGCAGTGTTTCCCAGTGTGTGTGACTAGAACTTCTAATCCCCCGATAAAAAAGTTAGAAGATGTTGCTTCATTCATTCCTGTTTTGGAAAGTTACAAAGCATACAGAATATTCAAGATTCTGAGAAGACCTGCAGCAGGAAATTTGTTTAATTTTATTCGTCCAGTGTTTCCCAAACTTCTTAGCAATAGAACCCTACTTCAACACTAACACCTCAAACAACCTAAAGAACACACCAAGAAAAGTGCTGAGACATGTAATAAAATCTACATTTTCCTATATGACTCATGCTTTGGGAGGACCAATTTACTTTTATCTCGGCATTTATGATACCACTATATTCTAAAAACAGTTGAGGAATTTGGTAATGGAGTAAGAGCATGGACACCAGTGTCAGACTGCTAAAGTTCGCACTGTGCTACCTAATCTCTCTGCACCTCAGCTTCCTCATCTTTGAAATGGAGACAACTGGGGCACTTGGGTGGCTCAGTTGGTTAAGCATCTGCCTTCAGCTCAGGTCATGATCCCAGAGTCCTGGGATAGAGGCCCACATTGGGCTCCTTGCTCAGAAGGGAGCCTGCTTCTCCCTCGCCCCATGTCCCTTTCCCTCTGTCCCTCCCCTCGCTCTCTCTTTCTCTCAAATAAATAAAATCTTTAAAAAAAAATAAGTTTTGGAAAGCAGGGAAAGGGGGATGGATGGATGTTGCAATTTAGGTGCTCAGGGAAGTCCTCATTGATTGACATGTGTGTGTATATTTATAGTTTCTATTTAAATTCCAGTTAGCATACAGTGTAACCATTAGTTTCAGGTGTATGGTATTGTGATTCAGCCCTTCCATTCCTCACCTGGAGCTCATCACAACAAGTGCACTCCTTAATCCAAAAGAGAACTTTGGATGGTACATTGAGCTTTATTGAAGAAAAATGACTAGAACCACATTTATTAATAATATCATTATTTAACTATCCATAAGGGCATATGGAAAGTCCCTTATCGAAGACAGAACATGAAGCTCATTAACTAAAGGAAACACTTTAAAATATCATCATCTTTCAGAACAAAATAAGAAGGTAATATGGGCTGGACTTTACCCTATTAAATTGTCATAAGCATTCTCTCTCCTTCCAGCAGCAGTTTAAAAACCCAATTCCTTCATGACACTGTGTGTAGACATCTGCATCAGATGACTTGAGTTTTAGAGGTACAGATTTGGAATGAGGTATTCTGAATGAAAACTTCAAAAAAAAAACCCAAAACTTAGCTTGGAGAATTGCTAGAATTATTCCAAACTAATTTTGTTTTCGACCAACTACTGGCAACCTTTTCATTTTTAGTCCAGTTTTTTTTTTTTTTATCGTGGTTTGGGAAATAACGTAATACGTAAACATGCTGAGACTAGAGTCAGAATTTCTATGTATTTATGGATAAAGAACCGACATGTGTTTTGGACATTTATATGAACTACAAAGGAGCATAGCAGCTTCAAACAAATCTATGATTTGATGCAAGGAGTCTATTATGAATCATATTTTGCCCTGCTCCCAGGACCCAGTCTTTGATATAAGTATGTATACAGTTCTGTTTGGATCCTTCAGCCAGATGCAAAGATGAAAAGTACCCAGTAGATGGTAGGCTACATCTTTGAAAAGAAGCTCTTCATCTCTTTGTGATGGGCTCTACGTCAACCAGGTCAGTTTGATGCTTTTTGGCAATAGGTGATTTCTGAGAATCATTCTCACTACAGCTCTTATTGAAGCAGTCAGCATGCTGCATCGATCCAGAGGAGTTATGGGTAATGGTGCAGAGCCTGAGTTGCTCCATTATTGGTGACTCAAAGCCAAGGGAAAACAGCTCCCTCCGCAGCCGGGCAAGGTCACACTCATTAACTGGGAAAGGGGTAGAGTTCTACATTTAGCTGAATACTCTGGCCCGTAAATCAGAAAGTTTGCCAAAAACACATAAAAGAAAGTAGCCTCTGTGATTTTGGAAGGGAATGGGGAAATTTATGCCAAATGGGAATGGAGAGAAAAAGCTTTTCTCCTTTCAAGAACTCAATAACAGGAGGTAATGAAAGAGTTCAATATTAAAATAACCAAAGGAAACATCAAATCAGTATCAAAAGGAAAACTGAATGAAATATAAAGGCCATAATGCTTAAAGTTTTTCCTCTAAAACAATGCAGAGCGATCCAACTTTTACCTTATGGTTGGGATAACCTGAAAAATATTGTTAACTGACATCCACTTTATTTATATGACAGCAAAATATTTATGTGAAAGTTGAAACATTGCCAGTGTATTTTCATCCAAAGTTTAAACAGAATAAAATTTTGGTAAAAAAAAATTCAATTAATATATAGACATTTATTGTATTACCTAGCTGAGTTATTTCAAAATATTGACATATGACATTAGTTCCCTGGGATATCAATTTAATTTAATTTTTTTGTTTGTTTGTTTCCTTGATGGAGGAGGCCCCATCAGACCTAATGTGGTCATTTCCTTCAAGACATTGCTAAACATGTTAAGTGCTGTGAAATGTGTAAGCCCGAAGATTCACAGACATGTACCCTGGGGCAAATAATACATTATATGTTAATAAAAATTAATTTAAAAAAAAAAGACATTGCTAAACAACAGTATGTGTTCTGGGACTATTCATCACACTGTAGGTTCTATGGAACTCCACGATTTTGATGCCTGATCATAATTACAAGTACCTTCCTATGGCTAAAGCTGTAGGAACCAATTATATCTCAAACCCAGATGTGAAATCCAAGAGATAGACCTTGCAAAGGGTAGTTTTATAACCATATAAGGTAATCATGCTGAGGTTTCATGGTGACATGTTTAGTATATAAGAAATGTAGAAAAACCTACTCTGAATTTCCAATGACATGAAGGCCCTCTTCCGGGGCAAGAAGGATATCATTTTTAGCTACTACATTTTGTCTTGTCTGAGAAATTGGGAATTTGGGGAGCCACTTTCACCCAACATTCCCATAGTCTAATAACTCCTATATGCTTTGCAGAGTTGGCCATAATTTCTTTAGGATTTATTGGTCAGACTCCTCATTTTTGGCAAGCCTCTGGCCTGCTACTCTGAGAAAATATTTTACACAAAGTTTGGAAAATGCTCTGAGAAATTGATTTGCTATATTTTAGGAGTTGGCACCACCCTTAATGTGCAGCAAATCACCATGAAGAAAATATAAGACATAGAATTTCCTAAACTGATTGAGTCAGAGAGAACTCTCTTTATTGGAACATTTCTTGACAATGTCCACGTACATATTCTGAGAAATATCACCTGCGCCAATACTAGCTTAACAATTAGTCCCTGAACCCCTTTTATATACCAGGCATGGTTGCACGTACTAGGAATACAAGAAGAATGAGCTATCCAAGATCATTGCTTCATGAAGCTTCTTTTCTAGACCAGGGAACAAAGATAATGATAAATTAAAAAATAATAATAAAAGATAAAATTTAACCTATAAAGAAAAATAAAAGAAAATGACATGAAAAATTATGGGGGCAACTTTAGGTTGGGTGATGAGATCCTCAGAAAGGATATGAAATGGTTACTTCCCGAGTTAAAATTTCAGGTTTAAAAACCCCATGTGCGGGGTGCCTGGGTGGCTCAGTGGGTTAAAGCCTCTGCCTTCAGCTTAGGTCATGATCTCAGGGTCCTGGGATCTGGCCATATGGGACTCTGCTCAGCAGGGAGCCTGCTTCCCCCTCTCTCTCTGCCTGCCTCTCTGCCTACTTGTGATCTCTCTCTCTCTCAGTCAAATAAAAAAACAAATTAAAAAAAAAATGTGCTCGGGTTAAAGTTACAAATCTTTTTAAATCTTTGCTGGAGGGGTGCCTGGGTGGCTCAGTGGGTTAAAGCTTCTGCCTTCAGCTCAGGCCATGATCTCAGGGTCCTGGGATCCAGCTCTGCATCGGGCTCTCTGCTCAGCGGGGAGCCTGCTTCCTCTCTCTGCCTGCCTCTCTTCCTACTTCCTACTCTCTTCCTCTCTTCCTACTCTCTCTCTCTGTCAAATAAATAAATAAAATCTTTAAAAAAAAAACTTTGGTGGAGATTTTAATAAATTTCAACTTTCCTCAGTGAATGCAATACAAGAGCAAAATGAGACTAAATTTCTTTCTTTATTTTAAGATTTTTACTGGGAAATATAATGCAGGAACATGCATAAAATCTAAAAGTACAACTTCATAAACTGTCATAAAGCAAAAGCGTGGTTATCAGCTCCTAGCTGAAGGAAGAGAGCACTGCCAGAATCCCCAGATACCGAGCAATGAACTTTCCATAAGGACAATCACTGTCCTGATTCTTCCTCATCACCTTCACTTGTTTTTATGTATTTTATCACCAAAATATGTTCTGCTAACCCCTATCTATATCTTAGCTGTGCCTTTCTGATATATGAAACCATGCACAATGTACTATTTCTGTCTTGCTTCTTTGATCCATGCACATTGCTGTATGTAACTGTAGGTCATTGCCTTCTATTGCTCAGTGGAATTCACCACATACATTTTGCATTTTCCTCTTGACGGACATTGGAATGATTTTTAATTTTTTACTACTACGAGAAACTTCTGGCTCTTAGATGATACATTTCTTAAATCTTCTAAAGAAAACCAAACTGCTTTCTAGAGATGTCATAACAGTTTATAATCTCAATAGTGATGTGTGGAAATTCTTCTACACTTTTATCAACATTCACTACTGTCAGTCTGTAGTCGTAGTCATTCTTACGCATGTACAGTTGTATTGAATTTTGTTTTTAATTCACATATCCCTAATGACTAATGAAATTGAAGACTGAGAAAGTATTTACTGGGTATTTAAATATCCTCATTTTGACATTTATCACCTAAAAATCAGTAATAAGACAAAAAATCTTTTTTTTTTCTTTTATGCTCTCTATTGCATTATACCGCAAGTATCTTTTAAATAAAATTGTGGTGTCTTTCATTCTCATGATGTTATTTATAAGAAAATGATTATCTTTAATCCTATTGTAATCACGTATGTAAATGTTTTATTTTATTCATGATTAATCCTTCATGTGTTTAAGAAATCATTCACTGTCTTGTGAATTTTCCTGTAATTTTCTGAAAGCCTTAGTATTTTTCCTCTCCTGTTTAGATCCAAAATCCACTTTGAAATAATTTTTGTATAAATGTGGAGAAAAGATAAATTTTCTTTTTTTTTCTATATGGTTATTCATTTTCTCAGCATCACTTACTGGGGAGTCTTTACTTTCTTTCTTTTTTTAAAGATTTTATTTATTTATTTGAGAGAAAGAAAAGAAAAGAAAGAAAGAGGGAACAGAAGCAGACGGAGTGGGAGAGGGAGAAGTAAGCTTCCCGCTGAGCAGGGAACCCAATACGGGGCTTGATTCCAGGACGCTGGGATCATGACCTGAGCCGAAAGGAGACCCTTAGGGACCGCGCCACCCAGGCGCCCTGAGTCTTTACTTTCACCATGATTCCAAAGCATCCAATTTATCAAGAATTGTGTTCCTTTATGCTTGGGCGATAATCTGGAATCTCTACTCATTTCCATTGGTTAATTTTCTGTCCTTGAAGCATAAATACACTTTCATTATTACTATAACCATATAACTACAACCTTCACCTCATTAAGAAAGTTTCCCTAATTTTAATTTCTTTTAAAGACTTTTAGTTATTCTTGGAACTTGCCTTTGATTAAAAATGTAGAATTCACTTGTTAAATACCACACACAGACAACACACACTCACGCACACACAAATAAAACCTGTAAGGATTTTTATAAAGGTCACATTAAATCTATAAACCAGTTTGGGAATAATTGGCAGCTTTATACTATTGAGTCCTCCAATCCATATACATAACTGATTCTTTCAATTCTTTTCTCTCTCCTTTAATCCTTCTCAATAATACATTTGTAAAAAGTTTTACATAGAGATCTCACAACGTTTTGTTAAATTTATTCCTAAATATTTGATATTATAATTGCCCTCATAAATAATAACTTATTGTCTTACTGCTTCATAGCAATATAATTTCTTTTGTAGCCTCTATGATCTATTTAAGTCCTTTGCTCATTTTTTTCTTCATTAGATAGCTTGCTTTTTGTGAGATTAAGTAGCTCAGTATATATTCTGGATATTAATACCTTGTCAGCTATGTAATTTGCTAATATTTTCTCCCACTTTCTGTACTGCCTTTTTACTGTTAATGGTGCTCTTTAGTGCAAATTTTTTTTTAATTTGATAAAGTCAAATTTGTCTACTTTTTTCTTTTGTTACCTATGTTTTTACCTTTACATCTTTGACTCATTTTAAGTTAATTTTTTCATTTGGTATTAGGTAAGGGTCCAACTTCATTTTTTTTTTTTTTTTGCATGAAGATATCCAGTTTTTCCTATATGTATTTATTGAAAAGACTGTCCTTTTCCCATTTAATGATATTGTCATCATTGGTAAAAATCATTTGATTATCTGTGTGAGCATTCATTTTTAGGCTCTCAATCCTGTTACAATGGTCCGTCTGTCTGTCTTTACACCAGTACCACACTGTTTTGATAACTGTAGTCTTGAAGTAAGTTTTGAAACCAAGAAGTGTGCTTCTTACAACTTTGTTCTTCTTTATCAGAAATTCCGTAGGATTTAGGATGGGTTTTTCTATTTCCGCCTAAAGCTGTGTTAAGATTTTTGAAGGGGCTGCACTGAATATGTAGAATTGACCCTTGAATAACATGGGGGTTAGGAGTAGTGACTCTCTGCATAGTTGAAAATCATATTTTGTATGTTACATACTGTATTATATACTACATTCTTATAATAAAGTAAGCCAGAGAGAAGAAAATGTTAATAAGGGGCACCTGGGTGGCTCAGTCAAGCAAGCTTCTGCCTTTGGCTCAAGCCCTGGATCAAGTCCCACGTCAGGATCCTTGCTCAGTGGGGAACCTGCTTTTTCCTCTGCCTGCTGCTCCCCCTACTTGTGCTCTCTCTCTCTCTCTAGTGGTCTCTCTTTCTCTATAAACAAAATAAAATCTTTTTTTAAAAAAGAAAAAATGTAAAAAAATGTTATTAAGAAAATCATAAGGAAGAGAAAATATATTTACAGTACTGTATTATATTCATTAAAAAATCTGTGTATAAGTGGATCTGTACAGTTCAAACCTGTGTTTTCAAGGGCCAGCTGGAGATAATTTTGGGTAGCACTGATATCTTAATATTAAGTCTTCCAACCTATGAACATGGAAATATTTTCCTTTATTTATGTTTTTCTGCCATGTTTTGTAGTTTTCATTGTATGAGACTTTCACCTCCTTGATTATGTTAATTTCTAAGTCTCTTATAATTTTTAATGCTATTATAAGTGGAATTATTTTTCTTAACTTCCTTTTCAGATTCATTGTTAGTTCAGGTTAATTGTTAGTTTATAAAAATGCAAATGATTTTTGTGTGTTGATTTTGTACCTTGATGTTTTGCTAAGTGTATTAGTTTCAACAGGTTGTATCTCTGTCTTGTGTAATCTTTAGGATTTTCTACATATAAGTTCAAATTATTTGTAATGGCAATACCCTTGTTGTGTGTCCTTTTTCTCTTAATACTTTTTGTAGTTCATAACTGGGTTAATATAAATATTCGCGGATAATTTTAAAGGGATAATAAACAATTGAAAAGTAGTTCGAGGAATGTTGGTAGAGGTGTGACCAATAATCTAAATAAATCCACCTAGTAGTTCAAGGGACTTATTATTGGTCAATTTTAGATCTTTGAGCTCCCTAACTATGGAGTTCTTCTGTGCTCCTCAGTTGACTGTTGATCTGAGTAACTGAATCCTGAGGCCCAATTCACATGCATCCTGGAGGGTCCCCGAGATAGTCCTTTGTAATAATCAAAGATGAGCTAAATTAAAGGATATACTTACAGATTTTTTTTAAAAGATTTTATTTATTTGACAGAAACACAGCGAGAGAGGGAACACAAGCAGAGGGAATGGTAGCAGGAGAAGCAGGCTTCCTGCCGAGCGGGGAGCCCAATGCAGGGCTGGATCCCAGGACCCTCGGATCATGACCTGAGCCGAACGCTTAACGACTGAGCCACCCAGGCGCCCCCTATACTTTCAGATTTTTTAAAAGCTTTTTATTTTAAAGAGAGAGAAAGAGCATGAACAGGGGGAAGGGAAAGGGACAGAGACAGGAGAAGCAGACTCCCCGGTGAGCAGGGAACCCACAGCTGGGGCTCCATCCCTAGGACCCCTGGGATCATGACCTGAGCTGACAGCAGACACTTAAACAACTAAACAACGCAGATGCCCCTACTTACAGCTTTTTAATTGTTTTGGGAAATAGTCTTTCCTGACATTACCAGAAAAGAGAACCGTAAGCTATCTTTACATATTCTAGCATTCTTTGTTACATCGTCATAAGTTCCATTCATTTTAGTCACCATTGGCATAATTTTCAGTTGCGATATATACCTAGAAATAATTTCATAGTAAGTAGTATAAGGTATAAACACATCAATTATAGAATCTTATTCTTGAATTAAAAGTAAACTTCAGTGAAGCACAGAAAATATCCCTAAGACTGAGCAAAACATTTAGATGGTTTAACTATTATTATTTTTTGCATTATATTGCCACCTAATGGTTATAAGTGGTATGAAAAGGAAAGCTTTTTTTTTTTATACCTTGAAGTCAGGAAGCTTCATCATAGTCAATAAATACTGAAAAGAATCAAATATAATATACACTTTACTTTTGGCAGATTATTCTAAAATTAACCAAATAATAGTTACATATTTGCACATTGGTTTGAGAATGAGTTTAGGCCCCACACATATTTATGAATATGTTATTATGTGCTCAACTTTTAACTATTTACCATAAAACTGGATCCTTAGGCTCTTGACCAGATCCAGGAAGGAGATAGATCAGTAGATTAGAGGAGCTTGCAAACATCCCCTTCTTTAATCCCACCATACTGCTTTTGAGTGACCATGATCCTTCAGACTATAATGAAGACTCAGTTTCCTGTCCTTTCTTGTTTCTAGCATACATGTTAATATTCCTTTTTTCTTTTTTCTCTGTATGCCTGCTTTACAGAGGTGAGCTCCAGCTCCCTGGGAGTAGGAGAGGAAATGTCTCAGAGCCAGCGGTAAATGTGGCTCATTAGTTTCTACTGAACTACTGACCGAAAGACAAGCATACACCGTTGTCATGAATGCTGATTTCTTTTTCAAAACTATACTGTCAAGTATTTAATAAAAGTATGTCTCCTATTCAATAGCCCTACCTTTTAAGTTAAAGGTGTGTGTCCATTTTTGTTGTTGATTACAAGGAGCCCTCACTAGCTGTGAACTCCCCTGCCCAGCCGAAAGTAGGGTATTAATACCAAGTAGTGTCCCCTGTGCTGACGTTTCTAAGCTCACACGAAAAGAGGGGTGTCAGTTAATTCTGTCACATTGTGAACCAGCATTTCTTGTATAATATTATAGGCAATATAATTTGAGTTGAATGTGTACTGATCATAAATCACATGGGATAGCTTGCATTTTAAAATGCAAGTATTGCTGTATGCACCTCTATCTCGCATTTGAAATAAAAATGAAGATTTCCACTTAATGGAGGCTTAATTGTACAAAGTGCACTCTGGTGCCTGGTGGTGGGTACTGAGGAGGGCACGTACTGCATGGAGCACTGGGTATAGTGCAAAACAATAAATCTTGTAACACTGAAAAAAATAAATAAATAAAATTTAAAAAAAAAAACAAACAACAAAGTGCACTCTAAACCACCATCCTGGAGTTGCTAACTCCTTTCTTAGTAGTATATAAGATTTGTATGTTATATGTATGATTCTCTGATGCTTAGAGCAGGCAGAAACCTCAGGAATTACAATGCACTTAGAAAAGTTGGTAGATGTCCAGAGAAGAATAGTTGGTGCTACATAATAAGCCATTATTAAATATTTATAAAATAAGCAAAAGAATGGCTTAATGAACAAATGAACAGATGTACAGGTAGATAGAGTGGCAAATGTCTATAAAGACGTTCTTTCCCTCCGTGAGTACAAACAGTAGACATAAAACATTATCTAAACGTGTCCATTAGTAGAACTTTTTTTTAATGTTCTGCTTCTTCTACGCATATGCAATGTAGCCCCTCCTAGGATTCTTGGGGGAGGGCTGTCACTTAAAGTGGCAGCATCCCTAATAGTCTACCCTGATTAATTCTCTGCATTTAACAACCAGCTAACCAACTTAGCAAAAAACTAGTCTGCTGAGAGGCATACAAAGAGAAGGTTGTTATTAGGCCTTTAGATTCTGGAGGTGTAATAGTGGGAGTGGGAGTGTGCTGTGTGTGTGTGTGTGTGTAGGTACAAGCTTCTCGTGTTTTTTTTTAAAGATTTATTTATTATTTATTTGAGAGACGGAGTGGGGGGAGGGGCTAAGAGAGAGAGAGAGAATGTCAAGCAGACTCCCCACTGAGCACAGAGCCTGACACTGGGCTTGATCTCAGGCACCCTGAGATCGTGACCTGAGCTGAAATCAAGAGTCGGATGTTCAACAAACTTAGCCATCCAGACCTCCCATCATGTTTTTCTTAAAATCATCTTGCAGGACCTTCTCTGTTTACCATATTCTGGACCCAGTTTAACAAGATGGATTATAATATACAATAAGGAAGATAAAGATTGGTATGCGTGGCATGTACGGGGGGCCCAGAACCAGTGTGTTATTGCCAAAAGAAGCACATAAGAGCATTTTCAGGCACATATTAGTGAAAGCCTCCTAAATAGAAGGTGTAGGGATTACCAGCACTAATATAAAATCAGATGGAAAATTCTGTCAATATTTCTTCTAATAAGCTATCCTAATAGAGAACTAGAATTTCAAAATAAAAAAAAACTTTTAAGTAAAATGCTTAATAAACATTTATTTTTCTGCTTATAGAATACTAATGGCTAAACATTGACATCAATTCAGAACTAAAATTTTTAGTGAAGTCACAGGGTTATTCTGGCTCTAAAGAAAACCGTCATTGTTCTACAAATAGCAAACTCATGATTTGTAGGAAAGTGCAGTTGACTCTTGAACAACGCGGGGGTTAGAGGCATCGGCACCCCGCACGCTCAGAAACTCAATGTGAACTTGGAGTCCTCCAAAACTTAACAGCCCGCTGCCGAGCAGAAGCCATACCTATAGCATAAGTCAATTAACACATATCTTATATGCTGTATGTATTATGTACTATATTCTTAAAGTAAGCTAGAGAAAAGAAAATGTTAAGAAAAACACAAGGAAGTGAAAATCCATTTACAGTACAGAACCGCATTTATTGAAGAAAACCTGCATTTAAGTGGACCTGCACAGTTCCAACTTGTGTTGTGCAAGGGACCCCTGTAAGTTTGTGTGTTTTCTATTGCTGCTAAAACAAATTCCCACAAATTTAGTGGCTTAAAACAACATAAGTGTATTCTCTTGCTGTTCTGAAAGCTAGAAGTCTGAAATCATTTTTACCAGTTGCTAAGTTAAGGTATCTGCAGGCTGGTTCCTTCTGGAAGCCGAGAGGGGAGGATCTGTTTCCTTGCCTTCCTTGTCTCATTCAGCTCCTCGGTGGCAGCCCGTATTCCTTGTGGTAGCCCTGGAGCCCTGCCCTCCGTCTCTAAGGCTCATCACTCCAAATTCTGCACTCATTCTCACGTTGCATTCTCCTCTGTGTTTTATTCAGCCGGCCTCTGTCTTTTAAGGACCGATGCAATTACGTTGGGTCCAGCAAGCTAATCTCACATTGACTGATACACTTACATTTTGGTACAATTTGGCCCAACTGATACTCTTTCACATTTCATATTTTATTGCATCAAAGTTAATTTAAACTAGAAGTAAAAATTAAAAACATATATTGTTTTCATATATCCTCACATATTTCTGCCACTTTATTTTCCAGTAAATATATTTGCATGGATTTAGACTATTTTTCCTTTCATTTGATTGAAAATTCAAAATTCTAAATTGTAATGAAAGTAAGAACATGCTAGAGGGAAATAAAATTAAAAGGTATTTAAGTAGATGGGCACCTACATTAAAGGCAGTTAGGGAAGCAAAAATATTTTTGACCACTAGGTGGTATGCTAATCCACAGAATTGAAATAAAACAGCTCTGAAGTTTTCTTTTGAAAGTTTATTCTTTTTGTTATTTTTAGACTAATTTTTAATGTAAGGTTTAAATTAGTCAATCAGCGGTTTCTCACATAAATACTTTGCCTGTCAATTTCAGTATCACATACACATATTTTACCTTATGCAGCTGTTTTTAAAATGCAGGAAGAGCAGTTTAGAGATAATATATATATTTTTATATCCATTGAATTTTTTTTTAGCTGAGTTATTTCTTTTCTTTTTTTTTTTTAACATATAATGTATTATTTGCCCCAGGATACATGTCTGTGAATCGTCAGGCTTACACATTTCACAGCACTTACCATAGCACATACCCTTCCCAATGTCCACAACCCAGCCATCCTATCCCTACCCCTCGCCTCCCAGCCACCCTTAGTTCGTTTGGTGAGTTTAGGAGTCTCCTATGGTTTGTCTCCTTCCCCATCCCTTCCTGTTTCATTTCTCTCCCCAGCCCCCAACAAACCCCAGCCCTGCCTCTCGAATTCTTCATATCAGAGAGATCATGTGATAATTGTCTTTCTCTGACTGACTTATTTCGCTTAGCATAATACTCTCCAGTTCTATCCATGTCATTGCAAATGGCCAGATTTCGTGTCTCTTGATGGCTGCATAGTATTCCATTGTATATATATACCACCTCTTCTTTATCCATTCATCTGTTGATGGGCATCTGGGGTCTTTCCATAGTTTGGCTATTGTGGACATTGCTGCTATAAACATTCAGGTGCACGTGCTCCTTCGGATCACATTTGTATCTTTAGGGTAAATACCCAGTAGTGCAATTGCTGGGTCATAGGGTAGCTCTATTTTCAACTTTTTGAGGAACCACCATACTGTTTTCCAGAGTAGCTGTACCAGCTTGCATTCCTCCCACAGTGTAGGAGGGTTCCCCTTTCTCTGCATCCTTGCCAACATCTGTCGTTTCCTGACTTGCTAATTTTAGCCATCCTGACTGGTGTGAGATGGTATTTCGCTGTGGTTTTGATTTGTATTTCTCTGATGCTGAGTGATGTTGAGCACTTTTTCATGTGTCTATTGGCCATTTGGATGTTAGAGGTAATTTTTTTTTTAATTTTAACTGTCTGTTTTGAAGTATCATATACTTAGTACAAGTAAAGTGTAGTTATCCAGACGCCTTCTTTTGAAGATAGAGACAATATTTCAATACAGAAATATTGAGTTTTGAAAGAATAAAATTTATATGCTGAGTTTTTAATGCTGTTAAATCTCCATAATATTGAACACCTATTTTGTTCCAAATGGATATTTTAAAAATCGGATAGTAAAACATATAGCACATTTCTCTAATATTTTCACAGCTTTAAGATAATACACTAATTCTCATATTTTTTTAAGATTTTATTTTTATTTATTTGACAGAGAGAGAGAGAGAGAGATCACAAGTAGGCAGAGAGGCAGGCAGAGAGAGAGAGAGAGTCAGCAGGCTCCACATGGAGCAGACAGCCCTATGCGGGGCTTGATCCCAGGACCTTGAGATCATGACCTGAGCCGAAGGCAGAGGCTTTAACCCACTGAGCCACCCACGCACCCCAATTCTCATATTTTTATATATGTGAATTTTGAAAGGGTAAATTTTGACTAAAGTGTCAGCAGAACTTCATTCCTTAGGCTATGATGAGTGTTACCATCCTTGTCAGAAGTAAATGTTATGCAAATACAGTTAAAGATACTTTTTCCTAACAATTCAAAACTGTTTTTTACAAACTCAGATTCATGAAAGAGAGAATCAGATGGAATATCTCTTAGTAAAAAAGGGTTGAATCCAACTGATTTGTAGTTCTGAAGGATTGTATTGATAGTGCCTTTATTTGTATGCTAGATACAAATATAAATCCTTTCTGGAGGGAGAAAACATCATTCTATACCTCAAAACATACCTGAAAATTTTCATATTCAGTGCCTAATATAGGCAGAGCTTTGTAATGTAACCATCATAGATAGTTTAAAATAAATGTACTGTGTATACTCAAAGAGGTAATAAATGAGACTGAGAAATTCAGCAGAGGTCTATAAAAATAACCCAAAGCAGCAATCAAGAAAAAGACTAGAACTCAAAGTATACTAGGGAAATAAAGATGATATTTATATCATATATATATGATATATATATCATATATATATAATGAAATACAGAGAAACAAGAACCTGAAAATTATAGAAAAGAGCAAACAAGATGTATACCTTAGGGGTTTTAGGAAGGGAGTCATAGGAAAAGAGCAGAGTGAAATACACATAGCTCAATATTGTTTCATGAGACTTTCATTTCTTCTTTGTGTATTTGTTACATATTCACCAAATTGAGACAATGTATGATATCCTGGATCTCTACTTAAAAACAAAACAAACAAAACTGAGAATTACTCTGTTAGATTATGCCACAGTAGCAGAGCCTAGATCTTTCCCACAAATAGTAAGCTCTTTCCCTCCCCTTGGCAGCAATTGTGCAGGAAGTATTTCTCAGTGGACCAGAGAGATTTTTAAATTATTTGAAGATAAGGAAGTGGGTTATAACATCAAGAAGGCCCTTTGACAATCCTGTAAACTTGAAATGAAATAAAATTTAGATGTTTCCTAGATTAGTAACTGCATATGTAACAATTTCATCTTAATTACAATAATTTATAGTGGATGCTAAAAAGATAGTTCAATTGGTATTTTAGCAGAAGAGTAGGCACCTTCAGACACTTTAATTGCACAGATTTATCATTTGATCTGGGTTGGGGCTTCCTGATAATCAGGAGGCTCCGTGAATAACAAAACCCAGTTCTTCGGTGATATCAGCTACTGGACTCCCAGGTCAATTGCTCCATCTTGAATAACATAAAAGTATAGGTGTGGGTTCTGCTTCGCATTGTGTCTTGCAGAGTTAAGGGAATCAAACATTATCAAAAAGATAGAAGCAGTTAAAACCAGATTGTCTTTCAACAACAGGACTCTTTGACATAGACTAACCAACATCTCTGGCCAGTGGATCTAACTCCAGAAGTCACTCTTTGATATGCTCACACTGTTTAACGTCCAGCCCCGCTCTTCTCCCTTATCACAACTGGCAAGGGCACTCATGACCCCAGTGTTTCTCCCTCCTTGATGCTCCCTCCAGCCAGAGACATTGCTGACCCTACTTTTCTACATAAGTTTCCATCCTCTACCCACTTCCTTCCCCTCCCTAGATCTCTATTTGTAACTGATCACTTTTGCTGATACTTCCCAGTCACTATCCAGTTTCCTAGAGTCACCTCTAGACTTTTAGTTTATTTTTAATTTTTCATGGTTTTCTGAATTTTTCTATTTTTAATATAATAAATTTGGAGGTAAAGGTTTAATATTTTCTTCTAGATTTATTCTACTTAAAATATAAGCAAAATACCTTATGTTGTGTAATTTTATAATACTCTTTTCACAGAAAGTATTGTCGCTGCCCTCACTGGATAATCTAATTTGTGGATTTATGACTGCTTAAGAACTGAAATTAATTTCTAAATATAGCTAAGGCAACAAAAGTGTCTCAGTCTTACATAAAATGAAGATAACAATCTCCAGCTTTCTTTATTACAGGACAACTGCAAAATGGTGTTATAAGGGCTTTTGCCGAGAGCCGCAGAAACCTCGCTGTTTGACACGGTTCCGCGAGGGGGCAGGCTTGCAAGGCTCCTGCCATATGAAGGGGGATCGGTATCTCCTCCTATATCTCTTTGTGTTACTCGAATTCCCTTCTTCTTTTTGGCCTAAGCCTTTTGCTCAAATTGAGGCTCTGACTCACTTAACCTGCTTCTAAGCCAGACCGACATTTCCTTACGGACGCTACAGGGAACAACCAAACCATTCCCCCCACCATAAAACCGTTAG
>CM053611.1:81123863-81140267 GCA_028646535.1 Procyon lotor
TTACGGACGCTACAGGGAACAACCAAACCATTCCCCCCACCATAAAACCGTTAGAGCCGATAACTGCGAGGCTCCCTTCCAATGTTGGTCCACCGAATTATTGCAGATAAGATGATAAGGTACTTAAAGGTCAACACTTACACAGACCTTTAATAATCTACAGCCAACTTTAGTTACCCCCTAGGAGATTCACATTCCATCATCTACACCAACAACTGCATTCACTTATGATGGAGAGTACACATAAGATAAGGTAAGAATGGCTAAACATAAAGACAATAGAGTTTTACTTCAGACTTTGCTAAAGAATACACAGGATGAGGCTCCCAGGTGTCTGCTCACCCAGCAGCAATAAAGGGCTTCCACAAACAGCTTGGGCCATTCTATAATAAACTCAAATATCATCCCCTCTTCTTTTGGTTAATGTGCAAAGTATATACGTGGCTAAATCTTTTTCCAATATATAGAAGCAGTCATAAAAATTGTTGTTAAGGGTCTTGTTGTTCTAAATAAGATAAGCATGTCTCTGCCTCAGTCTTAGAAAAAACTATAGGTTCTACAAAAAACTTTTGTTGATCTAAGCCCCCTTATCTGAGAAAATCATTAACTGTTTTCCATGTAACCTGCTGCCTATAAATAAAGAGTCAAACACCAATGAGGCAGAGATGCCTGCATGGTGATTGAAAGAATCCTCTGGCTCTCTCACTCCTTTCGCTGACACCGTCCATCCTTCAGGGAACCCCTGGACTGCCTGGGCTGGACCCCGGCAGGCTTTGTTTGTCAACCGCAATTCTATAAAACTATAGAATTTTTATAATTACAGTAACCATAAAAGTACTATTGCTATAAGTGTTGATTTGAGACAGGAGTTAATAAGAAAGAGTTTATTGATTCAATAAGTATATTTTATCTTCTTTGAAAACACGCTCTTTTTAGCTAATCTCAAGTAAGATAACACAATGATATAGCTGAGACAAGTTACTTCTCAGATGGAAAGTGAACTCAAGGAGATAATATGACTTGCCCATAAGTGGTAAGACAGAAAGAATTAAATTCAGATCATTAAGCACTGCCACAGGGAGGGGCACTGAGGGACAAGATAGTTCAAAATTCTGAGAATCTCAGCTCTGCTTTTTTTTTTTTTTTTAAGATTTTATTTATTTATTTGACAGAGGGAGAGAGATCACAAGTAGGCAGAGAGGCAGGCAGAGAGAGAGGCAAGCAGGCTCCCTGTTAAGCAGAGAGCTCCATGAGGGGTTGGATCCCAGGACCCTGAGATCATGACCTGAGCTGAAGGCAGAGGCTTTGACCCACTGAGCCACTAGGGCGCCCCCCACCTCTACTTTTTAATATGACACTCAGCTATTTTTCTCATTTATAAAATTAAGACATCAATATTTCATACTCTAATTTGAGGATTAGCTAATAGATGTAGGTTCAAAAACAGAAAAATGACCATACAGATACCTAAACACCACACAGAGAGCCTTCAGTAAATTTTCTTCTTTCCCCTCCTCCCCTTTTTCCCTGCCTTCCCTCTCCCCCCTCCACCTCCTTCCACTTTCATATGTAACTTATCTTGCATACTATTATTAGTATCCTGTTTAATGCACTATAAAGGTAGAATTTGTTAATTTTCTCTGCTGAAACACTCTCCAAAGTGGTAAGGAATTTATTCTGAAGGCTGTCATAAAAATACTTGGACCAATAAATAAATAAATAAAATAATTTGAACCAAACATTTTTGACTTGGGTGGGTTTCCTTTCATTGTGATCTGAATGTGACCAAATCTTAAGTTCTTTCAAGCTAAGGTAGGGAAATACCAATAACAATAATAATTTGAAGCAGAATCATGTAGTGAAGTAATTCTCTCACTGACTTGATTGGTAGTGAACCTGTCAATTTTATACTATATAAAGTTGTGGTAGTCCTTTTTGAAATGCTATATTTTATTTAACAGTAAAATGTGCATATATTTCCAGAGAGGTATGCATTTTTTTCAATACATAAAATAGTATCTATTTATACAGACGTCCATTCAGAGTTATTCCAATGTAGCTCCAATGAGCTTATTATAAAGTGCAATGGTATTGTTAGTTTCATACATACCATGAAGCTTAGAATAAAAAACTGGGAGCAGATAGGGGCCTCATTGTTGACTTTCATTAGTATTCTGGTCTTGTTAAAACCAGATTTTAAAAAGGCGACGTGCAATATCCAGCTCCATTATTTTATAGTCATTTTTGAGGCCACAAACTGTATGGACTCTATATAGCAACCTGGAATACTTTTTTTTTAATAGTCTTATTTTAGAAAGAAACAATAGCATGTGAGAAAATTCTCATTTAGGAGTTTGCACAAAGGACTAAAATAAATATTCAGGCATATGTCTCTTTTGTTACCTCCATTTATCAGGACCATTGAAGAATTAAAGATCTAAGAGGTCAACACTGTGGATGGTGCTAGCAGATACTGGGTATAGTGGTCATTATGGGGGCCTGACCAGATAGCTCATCTCGCTGCTGCCAGAGTATGAGCAGATACTGACTCACCTACACCCCACCATAGCGACTTGGCCTTGGCCAAATGAGAGCTTCTTTGCTTGGGTGCACTGTCATACCCACGAGCCTGCAAGCAATGACTAGGTGGTGTGGATGATATAAAGAGACCCAGAAAAACAAATGCCAGGTGGCATCACTCTTCTCAGGGTCCAACTCCCAGGTGTACGTTTTACTCCAGATCTCCCAGTAGGATCAAGCTGAAGCTAGCCTCCACTGGATAGAAGTCATATCCTCGCTTTGCATTCTTCTCCCGTCCTAGCCTGCTTTCCCCATTTTTTCATGAGACCACTTTCCTAATAAATCACTTCCTCAGGAATCCCTGTCTTTGTTTCTAGGAAACCTGACCTAAAACAGTGAGTACCAGGAATCATTCCAAGAAGCAGACTCTAAAGATGGGATTCTGGAAGTGACTCATAGGCAGGCCAGATGGTAATGAGAACTCTCTCACTGATGGTAGGTGGAGTATCAGCAATGCCAAGCCTGCTGTAATAGTACAATTGATAAGACTTTCATTTGTGGTGCAATTGGAGAAGACACAAATTTAAAAAGGATGCACTAACTCGTGCAATGACTTTGATATTTAATAGGTATGAAAGAAATAATCACTGAAAGGATTGCGTTGTTGGGGGGTTTTGCTAAACAGAAATGACACGACAGATTCAGATTTATCGATGAACAATTTAAAGCAGATTTTAAGCATCAAACAACTTCCTTCAGTGCATTGACTTCAGGAGTGAAGTCAAGGGCATAAAGGGTGAAGACTTTGAAGAGTAGCAGAACTTCGTTCTCACTCCTGGCAGAAGTGTCCCATACCAAAATCAGAGCTTCTGATTTTGGGTTGGCCTCTACTTTGGCTACCAATGCCCAACTAGAAGCAGAGGCTCAAGTTAGAAAGTTAGAATATCTGAGGTTGGAGAAGCACATGAGAGTGTCCACTACTCTGCTAGTTTCAGGGCTGCCACACAAGACGGGAAAACAGGAAAATTAGTTCGAGTCCTTAGCAGGCTGTTTACTAGGAGGGCACAGGCTGCCTCCAATTAAGGCTTGTGACAAAGCCTGATCAGGATGGTAGAGGGTGGAATCCCTGGGCAAATGAAGAGAATAAAGGTGTTATAGTAATCGATTATAAAATAGAAAAAATGCCGCATGCCTCCTGATTCCTAATACAAAGAAAAACTTTAAATAGGAATCACCCCAAACTTCTGGTGGAAACTTGCTTTCTTGCTCTGTCTCTTTAAGTGGTAGATCTTCTCCTGTCTTTGAAATGGAAACACCCCAGGAGAAAATCAAAACATTGCCTGTGGAGACTGCAGAAAAAAACGGAGGGTGCAGGTGGAGAAGCTTTTTAAAATACCGACGGCTGTAGAAGTTCCCTTGTCAATTGCATTACAATGAACTCTCATCAGACCTTTAACTGTGGCCATTTTGCAGTCTTTTGTCATTTGCAGAAGGTTACTGTTTTACTCTGATGCTGTGGTTAAAAAAAAAAAAAAGACTTCCTGCAGAAGTGCTTCCTCTTGAAGGAGATTCATGCAAGGAATTTGACAAGTACAGGTTTCTGAAAACTAAGATCTATCTGCCTTCCTGTGAGAGGGATAATAGGGAACTTTTCAAGGGCTCCCCCAAGTCTACTTGCCATAGTCCCACAGCACTTCTGGGCTGGTAGCCGGGGTCCTGTCTTTGTCCCCATTCTGCATGTCAGTCACAGGGGCCCACTAAATTGATGATATAATGTTAAAGTTTGAAGGTTTGCCTCCTTAAACAAGACACCCGGCAAGCTTTCTGGAGCATCTGCAAGGGAAAGGGTGGGCAATGATCCCAGGCAAAATTTAAGGTTTGGGCGCTGCTGTAAGATTTTGGGTGTCATCTGGCCAAGTAAGACTCATGTTGTTCCCAAAGCTATGACTGGTGATAAGGTGCAGGACTATTCAGCCCCTAAGGATGGTGCACATCTTTCTAGGGATTTGGGGGTTTTGAAGGACTTTTATCCACCTGGCATAGTGCTTCTGTCTCTAATGCTCTTCGGTAAAGAAAGGGCGATGTGGGAAGGTGATCAGAGCACTGAAGCTATCTTTGAGAAGCAAAAATATGAGTGAAGCAGAATAAAGCTCTTGGTATTTCCCAAGCAAGGCTACTGATTCAGGGAGACTGGGTCCCGGGACCCCAAGGGGATTCCTGTAAGGCCAACCAAGAGTGTCCTTGACTTCCTACAGGATAGAAATCAAATGTCAGCCAAAGATAGGGAAAGTAGAGTTCATTGAAGAGCGTGAATGACAATAGAGTTTAGCAGATAGACTTTCTGGAATACTTGGAAAAGACCATAAATCACATTGTTGCTTGGAGTTCAGAGTTTGTATTAGGACCCAGTTTTTAGGGACCCAGGGTAGGGTCCAATCAAAGGGGAGTGTCAGGTGAACAATGGCTGTTATTCCCTAATTCACCAAGGGTAGGCAGTGTTGATGCCAGTGTCCCCCAAAGGTTTGTTTGAAACTAATGTCCTAGAACGTGCTTGGGATCCTGTTATCAGGTGTTTGGGGCCTGGGACAAAACTCAGGGAATGATTAGATTTCTCGCTTCCCCCTTGAAGTGGGAACATAGCTTCCTTAACTTACTCAGAAATGGGGCCTAGCGGAGACACAGCCAGGATGGAGACTTCCTAAATGAGGTCCTTTCAGTTTCCTTATCCAACCCCTAAGAATGTAAAAGAGGGATTTGGTGATTTGGGGGGTCTTTTATTCCTGACCTGGCATACTGCTTCTGTCCCTTATGCTTGCCTGGTAAAGAAAGAGCACCTGGGAGACAGGGAATCAGAGCCCCAAGCTGAACTTGAGAAGCAAACATACTAGTGAAACTCTGGACATCTCCTAAGCAGGGCTACCATTAGAGGCGGATGTGTCTGTGACTCAGGAATGGATGGGTCAGTCACTGTGGCAGGGACAACCAAAGGGAAGAATGCCCCTAGGATTTTGAGCCCAGCTCTGGAAGATGGCAGAAACCTGATATACCCCCACAGAGCAAGAGCTCCCGTCTGTGTACACAGCCCTCCTCCCGGTAAAGCCTCTCCCAAAGCAGCCAGTGCAGCAGCCAGGGATGAACTCAGAGCAGTCTGGCTGGTGATTACTCATGAGCTCTGGCCACTGACCTTTGCACGGACAGTTAGGCTGTTCTAAAGAAATTAATGGCTTGTACGATGGGAAACCGAGGTGGATGATCACAAATAAGCCTTCCTCGGGACAAGATATGTGAAAATACATTTGGGTCCATCTTCAAGAGCCTGAGAAAGTCCTTATTGTTTTTCGCGTCCTAGCTCCTAACTCACTAACAACCCGGGCAATCAAGAATCTGATGCCCTAGCTTGGGTACAAGCTTTAGTAACCAACCCTTCAGGAGACACAGCGGATTGAGTACATAAAAAGAAAGGTTATCACAGTGCCTGGGGGAGCTGGCTTATTTTCAGATTGCCCTTAAAGTACAAGGGCTTGGTCAACGCAATAGCAGCATGTCCTGTGTGTTCTGAATAAGGACCAAGGCAACTGTCAAAGGAGTCTGGGGCCATCCACCAGAGTTCTCAACCAATAAGAGAGTGGCACATTGATTATATCAGTCCTTTTCCTCTGAATGAGGGTTCTAAATATGCCTTGGTTTGTTGGATGCTGCACCTGGTCTAACCCAAGTTTTCTATTGCCATCGTGCAACCCAAGCTGCAACCATTAGGGGATTAGACAAATGAGTACCATGTGTGGATACCCTCATTAAATAGACAGTGATTGGAGGTCACATTTCAAAGGTCATGATGCGCACTGGGCAAAAGAACATGACATGACAGTGAATGCCGGTCCCATCTACCCGATAACCCACAAGACGCAAGGTTGGTAGAAAGGAAAAATGGGCTATTAAAGCAGCAAATTAAATTAATCACCTTGGCTGGGTAGACTAAAGTACTGCCCCAGGCTTTAATACATTGTTGTTTTAACTGTGATTATCTTTTTTTTAATTTATTTTTTAAATTCCTGTATAATTAACATACAATGTTATATTAATTTCAGGTGTACAGTATAGTGATTCAACAATTCTGTACATTTCTCAGGGCTCATCACAAGTGTACTTTTAATCCCTTTCCTCTATTTCACCCAGGCTTTAATACATTTAAAAGATCAACCAGTAGTGCCTGTTGTCCCATATGTTAGATGAGGGACCACTGCTGATGTACCCACCACCATAAATGTTTGGGAGTTGTGGGAAACAGCCATTGCCTCAACTCTCACCATGAATCAACATGCTAAGTTGCTGAGAACATCAAGCCCTGTCATGCCTGGGAAGAGATAGCTCCTAAAATTTACAGTGAAGAGTCCCACTGAGCTGGGTGAGGTACTTCGTACCCCTGGGGAACGAAGGGGGAACTACTCAATCTCCACTGGGATCCCATGATCCTGTTGCAAGTAGGGCCTGCTAAAATATGCTCTACCTGCAATGGAACACACACTGTTGAAAGAGGGGAGAAGGTGTAGGTCCTGATCAGGGATATCTTGTCCCAGGACCATCACCTTGCACTTGAAAGTGCTGCCTCCTTCAGCCAACATGTATGGTATGACAACCAGGTCAAGTTCCTAAAGCTGCATCATCTTTTTCCTCAAGGCTACATGAGCATATTCTGTTTATCCACTGGTACGCTCATTTGGCCACTGTCTTTGTTTCCTCCATTGGCTTGAAGGATGTAATAACACATACAAAAGCCCTTACTAAATTTATTCAGCAAGCCTTCAATGATAGCCAACAAAGCTCGTCCTTACTAAACACTGAAATGTCTCTAATGAGACTAACTGTCCTGCAAACTAGGATGGCCTTAGACATTATTATTGCCTCACAAGGAGGCACCTAAACTGTGATCCAAAAACAGAATGTGTGCTCATACCTGATGAGTCTACTAAGGCATCATCCTTATTAAATCACCCGGGGACACAATAGACACTCTAAATGATCTAACTCCCTGCTTAAGGGACTTGATAATCAGTGGTTTATATCATGGGCTCTTGAAGAAAAAGATGTCACTAATTTTAGAATCATTGTCTTAATCTGTGTTCTTTCTTCCATGTGTCTGTATTGTTGCTGTGGCCTCTGCCTCTAATGGAGCTAGATAGCCACAGAAGGAGCCACCTCCATGCTAGTGAAATCCCTCACTGACTGTCAGGGCCCACCCCAGAAGAGAGGGGAGTGTGGGATTGTAAGAGCCAATCACAAGTGGTAGAATGTTGGGGGAAGTCATCAGAAAGACATGTCTACCAGTTGACCTATGAGCTGGGCCTGGGCAATCAGAGGCTCGTCATTCCCTCCCCTGTCCTTGCAATGTGGATTCCACTTGACTTTCTCACTCCCAGAAGCTCCTCCAAGGATATAGGCTAGCGATAGTGATGTGGTATTGAGAACACCTACCTGAACAGTATGTGTGGCTGATCCCAAGATAAGAGCTCTATATGAATGTTTAAGATTTGGTGGGCACATGCCCGGATCCACTTGTCTTGCTGCTGTCCAAGACAAGCTCATATGTAAGTTCCCTTTGCTTATTCAGACTGCCACCTACCAACCTGAGGTGGGTTGCCTTGGTCTCTCTCTGCCCTCTGCATACAGAAGTCAGTTTTAGATTACACCTGGGAAGCTCCCAAAAGGGTTGCAAACCAACAAAGTCCAGGTCAGATACAGAAGGGAAATATGCATCACCCAAATAGTAGCTCCTTACATGCTACTAGGTCCTGAGAGACAAAGCCTCTAACCATGGGTTAGCAATTGACCGTGTGGTCATTACTGCTCATTATAAGTTGGACATTTTAAGACCCATCAAGTCAAAAGACATAAGCATCCTGAATTATCATAATCTTTGTAAAATAGATGTGGCATATCTGGGCTCAAACTAAAAGGTTTCAAGAGAATAGAACTTTGCAAAGAAGTAACCCAGACAGTCCTATCACCTACCACTCATGGCTATTACATGGTGTTGCGTCCTCGACAGGCACATGTTGTTCCAAGAATCAGGGGTTGGTGTTCTGGCTCAAGATTATTTCCAGTTACCCATTTCTAATTTGGGGAATTTATGCTTTCCATTCCTGTTTAGGTATCTTGGGCCAAGAAGTGCTGTTCCCAGAGGAAAGAATGCTTCCAACACGCAACATGGTTAATATTGTAACTAAATTTAAAGTTCTAGGCAAACTGCAAGAGACTTTTTTTTTCAAGATTTTATTTATTTATTTGAGAGAGAGCATGAGCAGAGGGGAGACGCAAAGGGAGAGGGAGAAGAAGGCTCCCTACTGATCAGAGAGCCTCATATGGGACTCAGTCCTAAGTCCTGGGATCATAACTTGAGCCAAAGGCAGATATTTAACCAACTGAGCCACCCGGGTGCTCCACCTTAGAAGACTCTTAATCACAGGAAACAAACTGAGAGCTACTAGGAGGGTGTGGGGAAGGATGGGGTAACTAGAAGATGGGTAAGGAAGGCACAATGATGAATGAGCACTGGGTATTATATAAGACTGATGGCTCACTGAACTCGACCTCTGAAATGAATAATACATTTTATGTTAATTAATTGAATTAAATAAAAAATTTTTAAAAAAGATTAAAGCTGGAGAAAGATAAATTTTAAGTTTTGTGTAACACTGGTAACTTTGGGTTCTTTGTACCACTATATCAGCAGGCAAAGTTATGATCCTGCCAGAGACAACTGACTCCATTTTATTAAACAGTAGGAATGCATCTACTTAATGAATGCATTCCATCGATATCCTGGGCCGTCTCTTGTTGCTCCCTTGTTCAGCATATTTTCATCAACCATGAACTGACAAGAGTATAGAGATCACCTAGTCTAGCAGATGTGGTGACCAAAAGGGGAAAGGGTATTTATAACAGAGGATGGAAGAAGCAGATGAAAATCAGTAACCAGTTTGGGGGGCTGTAGATGACAATGAAATGGAAAATTAATCCATACATTTAACATTTGGATACCAAATCTCATTTATTGGTCATTGAAAATAAATTAAGAATACGGAGTTATGTTCTCATAAAGAAGAAAAATATTTCAAGGTTTGGTTTTTTTTTTTAAAGATTTATTTATTTATTTGACAGAGAGAGAGAGAGAGATCACAAGTAGGCAGAGAGGCAGGCAGGGAGAGAAGGGGAAGCAGGCTCCCCGCTGAGCAGAGAGCCCAATGCGGGGCTGGATCCCTGGACCCTGAGATCATCACCTGAGCCGAAGGCAGAGGCTCTGCCACTGAGCCACCCAGGTGCCCCAGAGGAGATATATTTCAAATATCTCTCTGTCATTTCTCATTTGAGTTTATATAGATATATTATGTGGTCCCTATCCAAATTATTCGTTTCCACTTTGACTTAACTGTCACAGTTTTAAACTGTGTTTCTTCAGTAATTAATCATAATAGCCATTTGTTTATTATTAACTAAGGTAAACACTGTAGCTGCGTCTGTTGATATTATAAAGTAAACATCTGGATTTTATTTATTCACTATCATATGTTACTACTAAACTCTAGCAATTATTGTTCAGTAATTTGCAGTTCTAAATGTAATGAGAATATATGTTGTGGAAATTATAATTTAATAGAAAAAATACTGAGAAACTTATTACTAAAATAAGAGCCTAGTTATCTAAAACAGTGATAACTGGAACAAATGTATTATTTTTTTCTTTCCCAACATGAGACATGGACTTTTGAACATTTCCTCTTCTTGATAGGAACCTTCAGCCCTTTGAATTTGTTGAGACTTGATTTGTTGTCAGATCTCATCTGTCAGTTAAAATAAATGCTCCATATTCCATGGGCATTTGAAAAGAATGTTTGTTCTATATTTGTTAATGGGCAGTCTTAGTAATATAATCATGGGTCAAAAAGACAAGAAGGGACTTTCTAGTCATCAGTGTAAAGGGTTGTAAAGGGCTGTAACCTTACCAAGTGATATTGGGGATTGTGTTTGGAGTTTTTGTCTGTATTTCTAGAAACACATTAACAAGTTAGAAAATATGCAGGATAGAAGGATGGTATGCAACGCTCTACAAAACTGTGTACTTTCTTTTCTATACATATATCATGACACTTAAATGTCTGTCCCCCTTCTATGATTTTTTATTGTTTTTTATATTTGTGAATAATATAACTGTATAGCTCTTTTGAGGTTTTCACAAATACCATTGGCTGAATAACAGAGCGACTGTATTATATATCTAGATGCATTTTTACCTTCTAAAAAACAGATACTTCGGAAATTAGATTATAAACTCCAAAATATTTGCATTTCTGGTTTTAAAATTTGTATCTACCCAGTTATTTCAACTAAAAATGCATACTTTACTATATTTTTATATTTTTCTTTGATATCCACATGATTGCTGAAGACTCACTTTTAAAACACGAGTTATTTTTGTCAGTTTCAAATTATAGAAAGCTGAGATTATGTTAAAATGGAAGTCTGTTAACACATACACCTTTAAAATAGATGATAACTCTTCATGTGTAGAGTGTTATTCTAAAATACTTTTCCATGAATATTAAAATTTAAAATATTATGCAAAAAAGTAAGAAAACAATAGAGATTGCAGTATTCTTTATTAACATGGTGAGCGTCCCCCAACCAAATAAATCTCTTTTGCTCCATAGATCAGAAGTCAGATGCCTGGGTTTGAAATTCAGGTATTTCAAACAAAGAAAATATTAGTTTATGTCAAATTCACAACATTTAATCTGATTTTGTCCTTCTCAGAAGGGAAAACTCTTAATGATTACATATTTCAATTTATGGAGGTAAGAGAACCAACTTTAAAAAAGACCCTAGAAATACCTTTAGGTACTTTTATTTTTAATTTATCTGTCAAAAATAAATCTCATTATAATGAAGGAATCAAATTTATGAAGAAATATGTTTTGTATGGAAATAAGGATGTTACAGTGCAAATATTGAGCTTTTTGTTGATACATTCGGAATACAAATTTTCTTGTGGCAGCATTTTGAGCCAATTGTCTAGGATTTACTAGATGCAATAACAGTTGTCTCGAAGTATACAGGAAGGCATCCACAAAACCGTGAAGTCTTTATTATGACAGAAATTCATGTCTTTAGATGGTCAGTAGGATATGAAAATTTCTAATAGCACAGTAAAACTTCCGTGTATAATGTCAGTTACATGTGTAGAACAACATGAAACAAAAATAATTAAGAGGTAGGAGATTAAACCAAAGACAACGTTTTTAAAGGTGTAAAGATCTGAAATTCCAGGTACCATGGGAAATACTCTCCAAATAAAAATGAGAGTTGCTAGTCAATAGTAACTTTCAAAGCAACATACATATGCCCAATATTAATATTTAGTCTCTTGAAGCAAAGTCTCCACTGTGTTTCCCTAACAATAAGCTGGTTCCAAAGCGGTAGTCATATCTTTGTTATGAAAATAAAACACCAAGTTTGTTTGTTTGTTTTTCCTTAAGAGAGGCAGTGTGTGAGATGGGGGAGGCGCAGAGGGAGAGGGAGAGAGAGAATGTTAAGCAGGCTCTGTCCAGCACCGAGCCTGACAAGGTGTGCCATCTCACCACTCTGAGATCATGATCTGAGTCGAAATCAAGAATCAGTCGCTTAACAGACTGAGCCACCCAGGAGCCCCAGACCCCAAGATATATGAGTGATTCCTTATTGGAGATGCCCAAGAAACACCTCACTGCTTTGCTTTGTGGTATTTTGAGTATTACTATTTTAAAAGCTGATCTTGGATTGTAAAAAAATCTGTGGATAGGAAATTATTGAGAATAAGAAAGACAAAAGCAGACTAGAACCCTATCACACTGCATTATGAGCCTCATCTCTGTCAATAAATATAGCATGAACTTTTACTCATGCACCAAAATGTATGTTTAAGTTTGTGAGCAGAAATTCAATTTATCACACTTAATTTTCAACTTTATCCTCTCAATCAGCAATCAGGGTGGATGTGACACAATTAAGACATTGTGAAGTCACAGTCATCATGATGTACTAAGTCTCTTGAAACATATTCTGGGAAATAATATGGTTGATATAGCTAGATCCTGAAAATTAATTTAGGTAGGCTTGCTTTTTATCTGACTTATGTACATCACAGTTCCTCATTTAGAGCATTTATGATTAGTACTCAATACCACGATTTGCTAAAGATTTATACTCTTGCTTCCTGAAACTCTAACTTATTGCCTAAGACTAATGCAGTGAATATAGAACAGAAATCATTCACCTTTATGGGAAACCATCAAAATGCAAGGAAAAGACTACTGGCCTGGGAATCAGAAATCTCTCTCAGGTTTGGCCCTAAAAAATCTTTTTTCAGTCTACACAAACTTGAGTCCTCAACTTCACGTTTTTTACTTTTTTGAAGGGGCAAGGAGCATAGGCATTGAATTAATACCCATTTACCTCCAACAAAATTTGTGTTATCTCAGGATAATTGTATTCTTATAATTATATTAATATGAATACAAAATTTATTAAATCAATTCCCAAAATTGATTATGGTCATAATAAAAACCATTAGAATTTTCTATAAGAATTAGGTCTGTATAGTCTTCTTCAACTTTCACATTCTAATGCAGGTAGCCAATTTACATGCTTCATAAAAGCTAAACTAGTAAAGCACAGATCATTTAAATGTTATTTAAAGTACACAAAGGGGTGCCTGATGTCTCAGGTCATGATCTCAGTGTCCTGGCATGGAATCCTGTGCCAGGCTCCCCACTCAGTAATGACTCTGCTTGTCTCTCTCCCCCTCCCCCAGCCCATGTTCTGTCTGTCTGTCTGTCTAATAAATAAAATCTTAAAAAAAATAACATATTTTATTGGGCAAGCCTGGTTGTGGGTATTGAGTAGGGCACGTATTGCATGGAGCACTGGGTGTGGTACATGAACAATGAATCTTGTAACACTGAAAAAATAAAATAAAAGTATTTGGGAAAAAAACCCATATTTTAAAAAATAACAAAACTCCACACAATGTCCATTTTATATGCATAATGAGGGTAGAGTTGTATTTTTAAATCATTTTTCCTTTACAGTTCTCTTTATACAATTAATTGAAAAGATAGGTAATATGATTTCTCCAACTGTGTTTATTATTCTTTTACAAAATTGTTTTAGCTATTGTAGTTTCCTTGTTATTCCATATAAATTTTGGAATCAGCTTGTCCATATCAATACTGAAGCTCCTACAGTAGTATTTTTTAGATTAATATCTAAGTATTTCATTTTTGGACCTATTTTAAATGATGACTTTAATTTTTTGTTTCCAGCTCTCTATTGCAAAAATACACAAACACTTGATTTGTGTGTTAGTCTTATATGCTAAGATCTTTGATAAACTGACCTACTAGTTTTAGGAGGTTTTGTTTTGTTTTCCAGGATCCTTGAAAATTTTACATAGACAGTTATGCCATCTGTGAACTGGGGCAGTTTTATTTCTGCCTTTCCAAAATGTATGTATTTTATTCCTTTTTCTTGATTTATTGCACTGGTTAGAACCTTTAGTAAGGGTTAAATGAAAGTTACAGGAAATCCTTGCCTTATTCTTCATCATAGGAAGAAAGTTTTCAGGTTTTCACTTCAATTATGTTGTTACCTATATGTTTTCTATAGATTTCCTTAATTGGGTTAAGGAAGTTCTTTCTCATCTATTCCCGGCTTGAAGATTTTTTTAGCATGAAAGGATACTCATTTTTTCAGATGTGTTTTCTACAACAACTGCTATAGTCTTTTTTCCCTCTCTATTGACTACTAATAAGGTGATTACATTGACTGATTTTTGGATACTGGACCAGCTTTGCATTTCTGGAATAAACATTTTTTGGTTGTAGTGAATTATTCTCTTTAATATGCTTGATTTGATTTGCTAATATTTTGTAATAAATGCTTGCATCTCTGTGAAGGATATTGTTCTGTAGTTTCCCTTTTCTATGCTTTGTAAATGTCTCATTATGTTATCAGGATCGCAGCAGCCTTGTTAAATGAGTGGGAAAATGTTCTCTCCTCTTCCATTTTCTTGAAGACATTGTATAGAATTGATGCTGTTTCTTCTTCAATAGTTTGAAATAATCTGCCAGTGAAACCACTGGGGCCTAGAGATTTTTTATTCCGGAAGATTTTAGACTATAAATTCAAACTTCCTTAATAGCTACCGAATATTCGACTTATCTGTTTCATCTAGGGTAAATATTGGTAGCCTGTAACTTTCAAAAATCGGCCCATAATCTCAAAATTGTTGAATACCTTTGCAAGAAGTTGTTTATAATATTCTGTTATCTTTTAACACCTCTGGGGTCTGCAGTGATAACCAGTCTTTTATTGTTGTTATTCGTAATTTGTTTGTGTCTCCCTTTCTCTCTGTCATTCTCCTGATCTGTTTGTTTGCTTGCTTCATTTTGCTTTTGTCTTAGAAACTTAAAAAGATATACAGAAAGGATGTGTAAGAGAAAAGGCCTCCTTCATCCTTCCCCATCCCAGTCTCCCAGAGGCAGGTGTCCTGACCAGCCCCTTCCCCATCCATTTTCAAACTCAAATGTCTATAAAAAGCCAGGTTTGAGTTTTTTGGTTCTTTTTCTTTTAGTAACTGGAATCATGCTGTATGTATTGTTCTCCAATGTGCTTGTTGGAATGTTCCCAGCCCAGCGCACTCCTTTTTTCCATTCCATGTTCCACAGAATTAGTGTCACCATTTGGGGTGCTTTGTTCTGCTGTTATAATTACGTCCACTTTTGTGCACAAATTGGAGTACAAGGGCTGGAATTTGCAGGGGAGACTCTCAGTTTGGGTCCCTGCTGACCTGAGGTGAAGGCATGTTTATAACTATTTTGAAAAGTACACCAAGGATATTCTTGCACAAGTATTTCTGAGGACAATTGTTTTCAGTTTTATTAGTTATGTCCTTAGGAATAGACTTACTTTCTATCGTACGGTAGATGAGTTTTTGATTGCATTTGCAGTGAGCAATCAAAGGATGAGATAATGTCTCTTTCGGGGCAGAAAGCAAGTGTGCTTGCTGCTTTTTATACAAGCAAGGGCTTCCCTGAACTCAGAGGGTTTCAGCTGCTATACAAACCTACCATATGCACAGCTTCTACCTGGGTTCCTCTGTCATCCTCTGGGACTTGGGAGGCAGGAGACACTGATGTGTACTTTCTGATGGTCATGCTATCTGTGATTCTTTGAGTCACACGGCCCTTTATCTCTCAACCAGGAATCTCAGGCTTTCTGTCAGCATTTGTGAAACTGTAATGAGCTAAAATTAGCTAACTTATTTAGTTTGTAAGGAAGGTAAAATCAAATCTGAGCCTTGGACAACAGAAAACCATATTATAAAATTTGAAAATCAAACTTTTTAAAAAATAATTTTAAGAATAAATGAATAGTGTAGTTATTACCTTTCTAAAGATATTTAAACAATTGGAATCTCCCTGGGTATTTTCCTTCTATAGCTATTTTTGTTGTATGTGTCTCAGCAATATAGGAAAACTTTATGATAACCATTTTCTGGATAAGAAAGCATTTCAATGGACCACCTGTAGCCTAAATATATAACTTAGATGGTACTTTGAAGTTGAAGCTAAGTTGATAAGCATTCAATATCTGTACTACTTACTTTCTTTGTCATATAATGTTGCTTATCTCTTTTAGGAACTTGCATTTCTTCTTCCAAAAGAGGCACATATGTGACTAATACATCAGCAAATCCACTGAATTTGTTAATATGCCTATAATGACAGCCTCATGTAGGCTCAGTAACTCCAGGTTATTTTGTGATATCAAGTTTAGCTAATCATAATCCTG
>CM053611.1:81140767-81174480 GCA_028646535.1 Procyon lotor
GGCCTGGGGGAAAGAGAGATTGTTGCTTTCCTCCAAGGTTTAAGATTCTTGTATTAGAAAGATTCCTGGGAAGTAGGCAGTTTTCCTCTTCTGGAATCCCAGTGGCAATCGCCACTGGTTCATCAACAACACCCTACGCTAATCTTTCTAATAAGCACTATTAAATGCTCAGGAAAAAGAACGTGCAAGTGAGTGTAAACTTCCCTTATATCTTGGTATCTTAGCTAGTGACAATTTTCAGTTTAGACCCAAATTTGCTCAATTTTTAGCAGATTTCTTCTTTCGTATGTATGTATGATGCCCATCTCTTCCTCCCACGTTCTGACAAAGATTCGAGTGTCCATTTTTCATTTGGGAACTCCATTCTTCTCTTGGTTGCCTTGCAATCTTTTCTCTCTAAAGTACTCATATAAAGGGTATGATTTTTGTCCATTTTCTGGAGTCATCTCATTTTTCACACCTGGGCTTGTTGCACACCTGGGCTGGTGCTTGGGCCTCTTGGGAGGTCAGGAGTGGAGGCGGCATGGTAGTCATGGCTGTGGTCTGGGAGAAGGGAATGAGTTTATCCAGGAGGGACCCGGTGTCACCTTTGTCTGTTGGCACAAGCGCTACAACATGCTGGTGATGTTCTCCCCACGACCCTCGTCTTCTTTGCCAGACATGTTGAGTCTGATCAATCAACATTGATTGTAAGACTGAGTGCAATCAATCCCCTGAATCCTCTTGTACTTTCAGAATACCTCATCCATGTTTTCTTTTCTTTTCAATATTTCTTTTCAATATTTTATTTATTTATTTGAGGGAGAGAGAGCACAAGCATGGGGAGTGGCAGAGGGAGAGTTAGAAGCAGGCTCTCTGCTGAGCAGGGAGCCCAATGCAGGACTTGATCCCAGGACACTGGGATCATGACCTGAGCTGAAGACAGACACTTAACCAACTGAGCCACCTGGGAGTCCCTTGTCCGTGTTTTCGTCTGTGTCACGTTTCTTTGTGCAGTAGAGTGGCTTATAATGGGTCTCAATATGCCCCCTTTGGCAAAGCGTGTTTGGAGGTATATGAATTGATCGGTCGTGAATAGACCAGGACATCATGACACCACGGCCGTCATGAATGCAGATATTCTAGCATATTGTCAGAAAGAAGGATGGTGCAAATTACCTTTTTATCCTCTAGACTTTTTTTTTTTTTTAACTACCTAAGCAGTATGATCTATGTTTTGGTGAGCTCTTAGAACAACATAGAGAAGAACTGGCCCAACTAATGGCTTGCAGAAAGCTTCCAAAGGAAGGGATTCAATTCAACAAGATCCTGTTTCCAAGAATAGCCTTTAGAAATTGATCAGTTACTTTAAAAAATGATTCCAATTTTAAATGTTTCCATACATTTTACTTATGGAAAGACTGTTTTCTATGTTAGCCTGGGATAAAGAATTTTAACGAATTACATATAAATAAATGCAAAATGTTGACCTCTGGTGTTGACAGGTTTGAACTTGCACTCCTTGCAACCATAATTGATTCTCTGAATGATTGCATTAATTATTGATTGTCTTTGTCCATTGGAAGTTTTTCTTTATAAGAACTTACTGGGATCATTTTGATTTTATTGAAATGTCATCCAGTTGTAAGTTAGCTATAGATACTGGGTGATTCAAATACTGAAAATATGTATCTGACCTGTGGGAAACTGTGAGTTCCCTCATCTATCATGTTGATTATTATATATGGATCCATTTACAAATATAAGCAAAGTAGAATTTTTTTTCACTTAGACTTGAATATTATTTGTGTGTATTACAGGAATGAGAAATTTCACATATTTCCATCAGAATAACTTACTCACTTTAATTCTCAAGCATAAGTGAATATGACCTAAAAATATATGCTGAACTTAAGAATGTATTTAAAGCCATTTGAAATGTGTTTTTATATGCAAGACATTACTTATTAAGAAACTGATTATTAGACCTACTGTTCTAATCTGGTGGTAAAGATATTTTCAAGAATTTGCAAGTATTTTAGATTTTCAACACTGAAAGAGAGAGAACATTTATAAGCATCTGGCTGTTTCTTTAGGGCAATACAATAAAACTCTGAAATTAAAAAAAAATGAGAGCAACATTGTTTTGTTGTGCTCTACATAACATGTAGTGTTTTATACTCTAAGTGGAAGCATTTTATAATACTTATAAAGCAGTATCTGTATATGGAAAGTTTCATCTGGATGACTAAAAATAGTGACTTGAAGATTCTAATTTATACCTCACTTCCCCAAGGTATATACAGATCAGTTCGAACAAAATTAAAACTGTTTCCCAACATTTTAATGTAGAACTTAATTGTAAAAATATTTTAAGTGTTTAGTGAAGTCAATAGCTCCTTCAAGATAAGTGTCCATCCAAGAAATAACATGTGTTGCCAAAGATGTGGAGAAAAGGAACCCTCGTGCACTGTTGGTGGGAATGTAAATCAGTGCAACCACTGTGGAAGATAGGGTGGAAGTTCCTCAAAAAATTAAAAATACAAATATCATATGATCCAATAACTTCACTGCTGGATATTCATGCAAAGAAAACAAAAACTAATTTGAAATGATATGTTAATCCCTGTATTTTTGCAGCATTATTTATAATAGTTAAGATATGAAAGCAACCTAAGTGTCCATCGACAGGTGAGTGGATAAAGAAAATGTGGTATATTGATACCACGGAATATTACTCAGCCATAAAAAGAATGAAACATTGCCATTTGTGACAACATAGATGGACCTAGAGGGTATCATGCTACGTGAAATAAGTCAGAGAAAGACAAATACTGTATAATTTCACTTAAATGTAGAATCTAAAAAAAACAAAACAGATGAGTAAGCAAAACAAACAAAGAACAGAAACAATCTTGTAAAAACAGAGAAGGAATTGATGGTTGCCAGAGGAGAGGGACATGAGAATGAAGAGGATTAAGAGATATAAACATCTAGATGCACCTGAGTGGCTCAGTCAGTTAAGCATCTGACTTTGGCTCCGGTCATGATCTCAGGGTTCTGGGATCTCTATGACCAGGCTCCCTGCTCAGTGAGGAGTCTGCTTGTCCCTCCCCTGCTCCGCCTGCTTGTGCTCTCTCTTTTTTGTCTCTCTCTCTCAAGTAAATAAATGGAATTTTTAAAAAAAAATTTAAAAGAGATATAAACTTCCAGTTTTACTGATGAAAAAGTACAGCATAAGGCATATAGTCAATAATATTGTAATAACGTTATATGGTGACAGTAGCTACACTCCCTGTGGGAAGCACTATGTAATGGGTAGAATTGTTGATTCACTGTGTTGCATGCCTGAAACAAACATAACTTTGTATGTCAACTACACTTCAGGAAAAAAGTGTGTCTATCAAGCCTAAAAAGATAATGGAAATTTAAGTATAGAAGATGATAGTTTGCCTTTCATGTATTAAATGAAATGCCTGAATAATATTGTAAATCAGGTAATGTTATACTGAGATGTGAACTACAGCATATATTAACATTTTGTTTTTAGCGTAAAGTGGAAGTAATGTTTATTGATCATACACTCTTTTTTCCATCTACGTATTTAATGTCTACTATGTGCCATGCACTGTGGAAAAAATAAGATTAGCTAGAGCCTCTGCCCTAAAAGAGTATATGCTGAGGAAACAGACAATGAAAAATTGTTTTAACATCTATAATAAAAATAAGTACAGGAACAGATGGCTATAAAGGGGAAAAGAAAATTCAAATTTTTATATACTAAGCTTTACACTAATTCATTGAATCGTTATAATTACCCAGTTTACTAATTATTACATCAATTTTTACAGATTGGGAAAAATGGAATTCCTTAGTCTTAAAAAGAATAAAAAACTAACCCCAGGTTTCATGTTTAGTATGTTTTAATTTGGTGAACTAAAACTAAAAAAAAGACCAACAATTCTGCCAAATCATCCAGATAGTATGCAATTTGATTAACTTTATAGTACATTGGTATTGTTGCCCTATGGATAAACAACTTAAGGTCATTTGCAAAAATGATATCAATTTGTTTAAGCATCGGAAAACATTATGTGTGCATTGTAGTTTTATTGACAAAATATTCTTTCGAAACAGTGGAAAGCTATTAACTTAGTCAATAAATGGAACAGAGTTATAAAGTTGCATAGTACCCACAATAAACATGAATGTATGTAGCATTTATCTTATCAGATGTGAATCTCTATTACTGCTTATGATTTTTCCACCTTTGTTATGTAAAATTAGCTATGTCTACCAGGATGATTTTGAGAAAGATCTTTGAAGAATGTGAAGCTTCTGGTAATTTACTTTGAATGGGTCCTTTCCATTTTTTTTTTTAACTCTTAAAGCATTGTAATAAGGTTAAAATAAACATTCAGGAAATAATTTTAATTTAATAATTTAAATTTAATTAATTCAAGCATTTTAAGAATTTTAATCCTTATAAGAATGTGTGGGGAAAACCAAGAAGATTGTCCAACTCTGTTGTATGGGGAGGAGGCTAGGGGAAGAACAGGAGTTCCACTAACTCTGGAAACTTTCTTCTCAATTGGCTGCAGCCTGTCATTGTCCATGCTGAGGTCCAAATCCACAATTCTTAGAGCAGTCGTGTAATTCCAAGCTTCTTTCGAATGAACAAAGATGAGATTACATTTAGCAGGTTTTAAAGAAAGGATTCTTACTGCCTTTTAATTATTTTGAGACTATAGATGGTAATTCATTTTAAAAAGTTTATTTCCTTATTTTAGAAAAGCATAATGTATACATTTTTCTGTAACATGCAAGAATGTCTACTAGTCTTTGGATTAGAACACTTGACATCGAAATTAAAAATTACGGGGGCGCCTGGGTGGCTCAGTAGGTTAAGTGTCTGCCTTTGGCTCAGGTCATGATCCAGGGGTCCTGGAATTTCTGGAATTGGGCATTGGGCTCGCTGCTCAGTGGGAAACTGCTTCTCCTCCCTCTTCCTGCCACTACCCCTGCTTGCACTCTCTGTCAGTTAATAAATAAAATCTTTTAAAAAAGAAAAAGAAAAATTACAAATAATTCCTCTTTTTATCAAGTAGCTAAAATATACTTTTACGTATAACATTTTTTCTATAACCTAATAACATAAAAACTTTGATGGATGGATTATGAATAGGAAATCAGTGTCCCAGTTATGAGTCAAACACAAAGAATTAAAAAAATCATTTATGAGGAAACCTAGAGAAACAATGCTAAAGAAAAAAAAAGGTCCTTTCATTTTTGCCTGTTTTATAATTTGCATTACCTTGCCATCTAGTGGTTAACACAGGTATTCAAAATAAAAGTATTCTAACATCTTGGTATCAGAGCCAAGTATATAATTTACACACCTAAATTTACTACAAGAGATAGGAATATAATGTGCTATGTATTTTGAACCAAGGACTAAAAATCATATTTTAATATTGGAAGGAAAAAGAAATCCTCAGGTACAAACACAATAGAGGTACGAGCAAGGACTCCAATCAGCCTATGGAGTATTTCAAATTTAGTGATTCTCTGTTGGTGCTCAGTGCTTAGTGTTTATTCACAAGCTAGCTTCGCTTGTCTGGGAAACACCTCAATCCAAGTCAGACCTACCAAGACCAAATAGGACTTTCACTGACTCCACTTTAGGGCTTTATCGCTTAGCTATCTCCATGAGAGCCTCACTTCTGGCAAAACAAAACACAGTTGTTGACATTGGATTTGCCCAAGTTATTGTGCAGTTGCATAATAATGCAAAATTTATTGAATATATTAATAAGAGATCTTCTTTAAAAAATTATTTATTTGAGAGAGAGTGAGAGAGAGAATGAGCATGACTGGGGGGAGGGGCAGAGAGACAGAGAGAAAGTGATTGTCTGCTGAGCAGGGAGCTCACCGCGGGACTCGGTCCCAGGACTCTGGGATCATGACCTAAGCCAAAGGCAGCCACCTGATGGACTGGGTCACCCAGGTGCCACAACAAGAGATATTCTTACTGGAGTTAAACTTTGAATGATCTCTTTTCTGGGGAAAATTATGAGGAAATAAGGTATTCTAGTTATCACATTTTGTTTTGCTTAAATTCATTTTTAAAGTGAAATCTTGTTTTAAAGGATAAACTTTTATATCAACTGTGTGATAGCTCAAACTTTGCTGAGCATAGTCATTTGTCAAATTTTGGTTGGCTGTGGACCAACCAAAAGAAGCATATAATAAAAGTTAAGTTTATAAAGAAAATCTTATTATTCTAATGACACATTTGTATTTTCTTTCTGAAATTTGAATTAAGATATGACAGTTTAAGTCTGATTCATGTTTTCTTTCATTCCTGGTGGAAGCATAAATATGAGGACTCAGAGACAGAGAAAGGGAGGCTGACACATGTAATAAGGTGAGGAATTCAGGACTGTTCTGAGAAAACCAGTATGCTTGGTAACCGTACAACAATGGCTTACAGTGACATTCTTTCTGAATATCTTTTCGACCTTATATATAAGTTAGTTCTTTGAAACTGTATTAACTCTTACCACGTGTATACTGAATTAGACAGTGTGCTTGGTGGTTTTCTGCAGTCAGGAATTTCTCCTTCATTAAATGTATTTTGGTTTCAGTTGATAAATGGTTCATTTATTGACTTCATCAAACTTTCGTCAGTAATCACTGTCAGCTCAGTGTAATCACTGAGAGTAGACAATTGTACTCTGGAATATTAAAGCTGGTTTTTTGGTTTTGGTTTTTTTTTTTCCCCAACAACTATCATCACACTTAGGCTATCCTTAATGAGATGCGTCCCCTTGGATATCATGTAGGGCCCTTGGATGGTGAGTATTTTACATTTCATGTTTTGTGGTTGTTGTTGTGCCCTTGTTTTGCTTTGTTTAAACTAGTGTAGTTAAACAATCTTGTGGGGGTGCCTGGGTGGCTCAGTGGGTTAAAGCCTCTGCCTTCAGCTCAGGTCATGATCTCAGGGTCCTGGGATCCAGCCCCACATCCGGCTTTTTGCTCAATAGGGAGCCTGCTTCCTTCTCTCTCTTTGCCTGCCTCTCTGCCTACTTGTGATCTCTTTCTCTCTCAAATAAATAAATAAAATCCTAAAATAAATAAATAAATAAATAAATCCTTGTGGCCTGTAATAGCAAGAAGAAAACATTCAGTCTGAAAATAACTGCAGGAAGATGCCAAGGAGTGAGGTTTTAAGAGTGTGTGCGCACAGGCACACATTCCCTTTCTCTTTCTCAGAACCAGGGGCTTTGATTCCATTTGCTAATTCCACTGATGCCCTTGCAGCCTCTTGGTGACCTCAGAAGCTCAGGAGACCTAAATCCTGTCCTAATTGCTCTGATTGGCCTCACTTGGAGCAGGAAGACCCTGCACTCTATTTAAGGAGTGGAACGCTGAGACTACGTAGGAGGAAAAGGAGAAAATAAGCCTGACATTCTAGTCAAGTAGGATCTGAATCATCGGGCCATTTCTTTTTGATACATGCTAAGAAAGAAAGTTAAAAAAAAAAAAAGTCTATTAAGAGAAAGTTAAGCTAATCATTCTGTTATTTCATATAAGAGTAAATAACTGGAATTTCTTAATAGAAATTTATTAGTTAAAATCCATGTGGATATCTACATTTTCTTCTGGAATACTAGTGATGAAATTTAACCTTCAGGTAAAAATTTAAAATATTGCTGAAAATTCAGATTCAAGTTTGTCTGCCCCTGTTTGTCTGCCCCTTCAAGGCAGATCTATTTCAATTCCAACAAAAACATCCATAGCTTCACAAATGACTCCAAGAGAAGTCACTAGTATTTTAGGTAGGGTTGCTTAATATTATTATCTGGAGAAAAATGTAATTTTTGTTTTGTTTTGTTAAGACTTATTTATTTATTTTAGAGAGAGCAAGGAGGGGGAGGGAGGAGAGAAAATCTCAAGCAGACTCCATGTGGGGCTCGATCTCAGGACTCTGAGGTTATGACCTGAGCCGAAACCAAGAGCTAGTGGCTCAGCTGACTGGACCACCTCGGTGCCCCTAGAAAAACGTTTTTTGAGTCAGCTCACTCTTCAGTAAGCACGATTACCTCTATAAAGTTAGGGATTTAGTACTATTGGTGTCAAACTGTGTTGGTGTTTTCGTTGAAATTCTGAGTAGCAATGATCAAAGTGTTGTATGCTTTTACTTTAGGTGTGCTTTTTTTTTTAGGTCATGCTTGATTTATCCTTTCTGTTCTTTTTCTTTATTAATACTACATTATAAAACTTGAAACATCTTTGTTTGCATGATGCAACCGTTGACTTACTTATACTTTTATTTTTTGAAGTAAATATGTGGTTGTAGGATTAGGAAATTTTCAGATACTTTTATAAAAATTCAGAACTTCTGAAATGACAAACTAAAAGTATTTTCAAAGGAAAATACTAGGAAAACTAGGGCCATTCATATTGTGAGGTGTGAAATTTGATCACTAGGTGGCGCACCTAATCCAAGTGTCTGTAATTGGACTGCCCTCACAAGATCCGGTATCTTTTGTTTTTTATTATTTTGAGTCAACTTTTACTTGTTTATTGCATAAAGCAGTTAATTCAGCATATTATATATTTCTGGCTATATTTTCCATCAATTTTTCTCTCATATATGAATGTTTTGATTTATATGTCCACATGATTTAAATGAAAGAATAGAATATTTTCTTCCCATTTCAATTCATAAGATTCTCTCAATTATCACCTTTACAGGTGTGCTTAAGACAAAAGACAACTTTTTTTCCTTTTGGGACAAGTACGAGATTCAGATGATGAAAACAAATATTCATAAAAAGTATACACAGTGTTTTTATATTTCTTTGTCTTCACAATTTTGAACGACTCTCATTTTGTTGCTTCAAACAAATAATAAGTTGCAAGCACAGGTATAAAAACAGCAAGCAAATAGCAAACTACCACAATGTTACAGACGTCAAAAATACAGAACCAAGATTTACAAGAACTATTTGTGCTAATGAAGAAACATCTAAATCATTAGTTTTTACATATTTTATATATGTACATGTCAATCAGTAAATGTTGACCACAAGGTCAGTAAAATGACGCTCTTTAGGGCACAATTATTACTATTTTTGATGAAATTAAGCCAATGAACACAGAATAAAAATAGAGTTTTCAAATAGTTTAACAGAAGACTGATTTTTGCAAACCAGATTCATAAAAAAACAAACAAAAAACTAAATCTCTCTTCTTAGAGGACAAACAATAGATTTAACCGGTAGGTAGTTCTTATGGATTTGCTGTTTTTTGTTTTTTGTTTTTTTAAACTGGACTTAACCTTTCACTTTGTGTGGAGAACAGTGGGGATTGCAATAATTTTCTCTGAAAACTCTCTTTGGCTATGCAAACAAACAAGCATCAAATTTTCAATCAAACCAACTGGCAGAGAACTGAAAATATAGATTGCTCTATTATTCAGTTTCATAGAAGAAACTAGATAAGTCATTTACACTAACATGGGAATCCCCTCTCAAGAATACTGGTATTTTGTTTGTGCCGAGACAATAGAAATAAGAAATGCAATAGGTTTGTATTTAAATACCTCAAGATAAACTTTTAAAAAAATTATTGAAGCAATTTGATACACTTACCAAAATATGATTGCAGGACTTGAGAAAATTCACAGAACACTGTTTGGATTATGTTTAGTCTTTTAAAAAGATCTAATTCAATCAAGCACAATACTTGTTATAATGTAGAGGAAACAAAGGGTCATTAAAATGTTCATTTTTCAGTTTTTTGTGTGTAGGATTTAGCTCAAACCACAGGGGGCAAACTACATAATTAGACAATGAATCATGAGGCCCAGTTGTATCCTCAGCTAAAGCTAATCATGCAAATATGAAACTGAGTGGAAGACCAGGGATACACATTATTTATGACATGAGATTGAAAAAGATTCTGGAGGTGTAGAATTTTTTTTCCTTTAACTATTGCCCACATTATACTTGGGATAACCTCACTTGGGAAGCCTTGTTGAGTTGACACAAAAAAGTACAGAAATACACCCATAAGCAAAATACCAAAGTCAATTTTAAAATAAGTTACAAAAGTGCTCGTGTAGATCTTCCTGTTGAAAAAACTGATTTCGTGCTTATAAGCCTTTCAAGCAGGCGTGGAATCATTGGTAGGTCAGACAAAATGATGATAGAATGTAGGTGAAAGCACTTTGCCGGTGTCCAACCTGACAAAATAGAAGCTGTTATTTTTCTGTCACCTGTATTTCCTCACAGTGCTTCTCTTAAAGACCGCTATTCAGAATTCAGTTATTGATCAAAGAAATCGTGATAACATCTCCCACCTGGGAGGCAGAGATCTGAGCTATGTTTATGCTTAATTGTCACTATTGTTTCCTGTTTTCTGAACTACATTTATGCTTAGTCTTTCATTGTTTTTCTTGTGTTTTCAACTGTAAATGAGGCATATTATTTGTGAAGCACCAAGGTCAAGAATCTTGGGGTTATTCTATGATGAGGCCATGTCAATTTATTCATTGCAAAGATTCCAGAAGTCCGTCATGTTTCGGTCTTTTTGAAGGGCCCGGACCAGCGGTATCTGTACAGAAATTGACCTTCTAGCCTTCCTCTAACTACACACATGAATTCCAAGAGCAGCTAGAAAGGAGTGAATGGTTTTGGAAGTTGAACAACAGCCCTGAAGAGATCCATTTAAGTATCCTAAAAATATAAGTTTGCTACAAAGGTAAAAGAAAATGGACTTTATCCTAGGATCCTTCCTCTAAATATAGCTGGAGATAGCTCTGTTGTGTCAAAGAAAACCATGAATTTTCCTTTTATTGCAGAGTTCAACAAGAAAGCAAAAAAACCTATCAGTCATGAAAAGAATGAGTCCAGTCAGTTCACATGGTAAGGATATAAACTGAAATCCTTCAGCTAAAGATTTCATCAGTTCAGGGGAGTGCAGATGGAACAAGGATTTTCAAGACAGTTGAAGGAGTTAAAGTATGAAAGGAGCCCCCATTGTTTATGGCTTCTGTTGGTTTATTTCCATGTAAATTTGGAACTGCTTCATTTGGCTCAAATTATTTCACTTGGATTATGTTTATCCAAGTAAGAGACTTATCATTAACCTGTAGCAAAATTCACAATTCGCCATTCTGCCAATTATGAGACTTAATTAAGTTTTCAACTTTTTTGGATATTTCAGATCATGTAAGTTTAAGCAGTTGAATATACTCGTGTCTCAAATTCACTTAACTTTGCTATGGATCAATCTTATTTCTTTAAGTACATAAATTATCATATATCATCATAATTCATACTGTGTACCTACAATGGACTACATAATGTAAAGAACTGAAATATATATGCGACACAGTTCATTGATATTTTAAAGCTAACTGGAAAGCACCAAGTTATATTTGGCTGTTAAATAAGCAAGGATATTCTATTTACTTGTCCAGTGAGCATGGGCACATACCAGTTAATCTTTGAAAAGTTTATTTAGAACTAGCACTTTTAAAGACATATGTTACTAAATTGAAACTCCTTTGAAAACCGATGTGTATTCTTTAAGGTTAAAAACAGGTGGTGGTGGCATGAATATTCAATTTAGATAAGCTTAATTAACTAATGCTCAAACTAATTGTTAGATGGCTAAATTGTACATAATCTTACCAAATCTATACTTTGGTATCTGTCTATCCTTATCACATTTTGAAATAAGAAAAATGAACAAGTGAATGGAGAGGAAAGGGATCAGTTATATTTGCTATGTCATTAAATTTCTGCTAACCATTTAATACAATGTATGCAGATTCCGTATCCAAACTATATCCGTACTCTTCAAGTTCTACCTATAATATGGTAGAATGAAAACAAACTGCCGTATAATTTTGTTTAATTATAATCACATAATTCATCTCCAAGTAATGAGAATTCTTAATCAATTTGAAATAAAATAGTAGACAGAAAATCTGGAAAATGTAGTGAGGACTAGAAGATTTAAACTTCTAAAAAATTCTTTTATTTCTTTTTAGATATTTTAATAAAAGAGGGGATATGGAATAAAAAATTTGGCAAGTTATTAAAATATTTACTTTTTAGTGGTGGTGGGTATTGATTGCACGGAGCACTGGGTGTGGTGCATAAACAATTAATCTTGTAACACTGAAAAAATAAAATAAACATATTTGGGGGGAAAATGCACATGTAAAAAAATAAATGTTTATTTCTTCTTCAAAAAAATATTTACTTTTCAGGCTTCAGGTTAGATTTTTCATCCTCTCCCTGCTCCCCGTTCTTCCTCTTTATTTATCATATTTCTTCTCAGGAGCTCCTCTAATTTTAAACCTTGAACATTAGATTGGATTCAAGGAGGAAAATCCATATAGCTTTAGTCTTAATTTATTTTGCTATTGCAGACAAATGGAGAAAACTTTAATCAAAAATTGCATTGAGGGGCACCTGGGTGGTTCGGGAGGTTAAAGCCTCTGCTTTCAGCTCAGGTCATGATCTCAGGATCCTGGGATCGAGCCCCACATGGGGCTCTCTGCTCAGCGGGGAGCCTGCTTCTCCCTCTCTCTCTGCCTGCTCTCTGCCTACTTGTGATGTCTCTCTCTCTGTCAAATAAATAAATAAAATCTTTAAAAAATAAAAAAAAAATTGCATTGAAACCATGATTTTAAACCTGAAATTGACCTTGGAATTACTACTTGAAGTTGTGCTAGTTTCTCAGAACAACATCTGCTGTTCCCCTTAACCATTTTGTTTGGTTACTGCATTTTTTCTATATTTTGCTTGCTGAATTTGGATCAATATTTATTTTCTCTTAGGTTAACTCTACTTAAAGTTAGCTGAAACAGTTTGGGCTGTGTTATTTTATAAAATTACTTTTATGTAGCATGTTGATGTTGATTTATTATTATTTTTTAATAAATCGTGTGCTTATTAAAGGATTAAAATTCACTTCAAAACCTCTTTAAGGCTGAGCCAAGATTTCACTCTTCTATAAAACTGTAAAAATATTCTCTTCTCCTTATTGTGTAGTTTTATTGTGATGAACAGGGATACATTGCTTTATAAATTGCAGTTCAGTGTCCAAGTAGTATTGCATTGACTGCATTGATGATGGTCTGATTTAGCACAGTTATTTTATTTTGCTGCCCCCTGGTGGCCACCGCGTATCACCAGCTAACCCTGGGCGGGCTTAACAAAGGACTACCTCTTCAGAACAAAGGCATAGTACAACTGGAAGATATTTTCATCAGACATCTTTGTCCTATCCCTTCATTATACAGACAAAGATAGTGAGGACCAAAGAAGAAGGGACTTTCTCATTAACCAAATTAGAACAAGCATCCAGGACATTTCACTTTTGGGGAGAAGTTGACAGAGGGAGGAGGCAGGATCCAAGTCTAAATCCAACTTCACATTAGTAAGTACTGTGTCTTCACTGGCAGAATAAGGATAACAATACTCACTATATAAGTCTGTGGTTTGAATCAGGTGAGAGAAATAGATGAAAAGTCTAGAACAAGGGTTAGCCTAAGGCAAGCTCTCAGCAGTTAATCCTTCACTCCTTGTCTTTCTTCTTCTCTAACCTTCAAATTAATTACGATGATAATGATTCCTCTTGTGCAGCCTAGAATTCACCTGTAGAATGAGCTGCCTTGTTTTATATTAGGAAATACTTTGCAAAGTGAGTCATAGGGAAAATACTTTAAAGCTCATCGTGAACAAACTGGATTGACAACTTTTGATGGTTGGTTTTTCCTTACCTATGACACAAAGGGGCTCATATTGTAAGTTGAACTACCAAAAAGTAATAATTCGATGTTAAAATCCTACACTGAAAGAATTCTCTCCTACCACTAGTTTGATCTACACTGAACCTCTAAGTATTTATTTATATAAGATATGACACTTTGTTTTATAAAACTACACTTAGCTTAAAAGAAATAATTTTATTTCCACCCATTTCCAGAGAGGTATGCATTTTTTAATAAGACAATACACTTACCATCTCTTTAAAGAACGAGGTCAGAGTCACTCCAATGACTTTCTGACTATAAATTAGAAAACAATATTCTTTTTGTAATATATGTGCCATTGGGGCTAGAATTACAAATTGGGAGCAAGTAAGGAAATGGTGGCTGGCTTTCATTAGTATTCTAGTTCTGCTGCAGTCAGATTTACAAAGTGTGACCTCTTGCAGTTGAGTCCATCATTTTGCCATCGTTCCTGAGACTGTCAACTGGGTGGATATTGTTTAGCAGCCTCAAAACCCTGAGATCTTTATTGTCTTATTATGGAGAAGAGACAATTAAATGACAAAATAAACTTTTATGAGCTCAGAAGAAATGTCTACCGTGAACATTTAGACATCTTTTGGTTATTGTTGTTATTCTCATGCAAGAGAGGGAGAAAAGTAAGAAACAGAAGGGACATGTCTGGGGAATGGACCTAGTGAACAAAGGAATTATGATTTAGAATATAATTGGGAGAAATTTATATGCACATAGTTTAATTTCTAATTTACAGCCATCGTCCACCAAATAATTCCTCCAATATCTTCTTTTTCTGACTAGGTCTTAATACCTCAGGAATATTGCATGTGCTTGTCTGTATACAAATTTCACTCTGCAGAAATTTTTATGCCAGATGCGATAAAAACAGTTAAAGAAAACAGCAAAACAGTCTCTTATTTCCTTGAATTTCTTTCTTTCTTTTTTTTTTAACCTGACCTTGCTTACGTGAATGTTTCTACTTCATACTATATATAGACAAATTGATATACACTTTCCATTGACCCTAAAATAATGGATTAACACAGTCAGGGGGTTTGGATTTGGCAGCATTAAATACAATTTTCAGCCCCAGTAGTTCATTAAGATCCTAAGGTTATTCTGTAGTAATGGAGCTTGTGAAGTAGGAATTGATTACTCATTGTCAGAAATTATTCCCCATCATCAAACAGAGTAGTAAGACTGTGAGGTATGTCCAGTTGTTGTTTTTTTTATAGATTTTATTTATTTGACCAAGAAATCACAAGTAGGCAGAGAGGCAGACAGAGAGAGAAGAGGAAGCAGGTTCCTTGCTGAGCAGAGCCCGATGTGGGGCTCGATCCCAGGACCCTGAGATCATGACCTGAGCCAAAGACAGAAGCTTTAACCCACTGAGCCACCCAGGTACCCTGGTCTGTCCAGTTTTATTCAGTCTTTTTGTACACATGACTGACACATGTGGAAAACACAATGGTAGGATATAGTTACAGTCCATGTAGAAACTTTTAAAATTGTAATTTATAAAAATCATGCAGAAACATTGAAAGATCTGTTTAGGGGAGAATAAGTTCCCATGTCAGTGAGCTTGATATGCCCCAGATGGTATGTATCAAAGAAAATGTGGAAGGCTTTCTGGAGTCAGTAAAGTACTGTGTAGCCTGTCATCTCAAGACAAGTGTCAAATGCTTTCCCGCCTAGAGTCCTATCACACATTTTCTGGTCTAAATATCTCACCATATCTTTTGTTTCTGATATTTACAGAGCAAAGTCAACATCTGAACAGATTTGACTACTTTAATTCAAATCGGTAATAGCTAAATCAATGGTTTATGTCATAAAAATAATTTGCAAGGTCTAATAACATAAAATTGCATTATGTTGTTCTTTAGGTAATAAAATATTAACCATAACTGAATATTGACTATTTACTTTTTGATCCTCACAAAATTCAACACTATGTATATTATTATTACTAAACCTATTTTCTAAATCAAGTTTGTCAAGTAAGTAATAATTGTATTAAATGACTGAGTGCAGGAAGAAGTGAAAGATGACAGATTGTGTAAGTAGATTCAATTAGGAATGGACTGCAAATCGCACTTGTACATTATTCCATAGGTCTTTGTCATCAACTACATTTTATATAGGATGAAAATAAAGCATAATCAATTTGATTAATCTTGATTTTTAATAGAAATAAATAACTTATCCATTAAAAAGACATTTATTTTAACTCAATTCACTGAAAACAAACTATCATGTAATTGACTGAAAAATTGAATCAACCTATTTAGCTATTTCTATTAATATTGTGGAGTATTTCTTTGTTGTTAAGCTTTTTTTCTTACCTCACAGAAACATTGCATAAAAATATAATATTTGCTAGAGTCAAAACATTGGTCCTTTCCAATAGCAAAGTGTCTTATAAGAACATAATTAATATATACTTAATAAATTCTTTAAAACAACCATCCTAAAGTAAAACTGAATTTATATTGCCATTAGGAAAATAGTTTTGCTTTCTGGGCTATAAATATCCTGTGTTGATATAATTATTTGTGTATTTCCAAATAGTTTCTTGAGGTTGTTACAAAACAAGATCCTAAATTTTTAAAGTGAAGGAGGTGGATTTTTATTTCTCCTGATTATTTGAAAAGTATAGATTGTTTCATGGCTTTTTGCTTGTGGAATAAATACAACAGTTTTGCATAGAAAAATATTCTTGTACATGTCTCATGCATACTTAGTGATTCTTAACCATTTGGGGGGTCCTAAAACTTGAAAATATGCTGAAAGCACAGACATTCTTTCCTGAAAACACACAACACACACACACACACACACACACACACACAGTTTAAGTTTTAAAAGTTTAAAGACCCACTGCTAACTATGCTTGGATTTATGCTTGAGTCATAAACACACAGTTTGTTTTAAGTTTTAAAAGTCTGAAGTTTAAAGACCCACTGCTAACTATGCTTTGGGTTTATGCTTGAGTCATAAACACCAAGTCAATGACCTTTGGATTTGATTCTCAAAAGATACTTGTTGACAGACCAAGAGATTATTTGCTTTCAGTCCTCATATGCTTCGAGAATGTAGCCATCAGTGAAGTAATGTCCATCGGTAAGATTTGAATAGATATTACCAAAGTTCAAAGTTTTTTAACGGCATAGCTGATGTAATTTAGATCATGGTCATTGAAATGGCAGAGAAGATTTTGGTTTACTGTAAAAGCAGGCTCTTGGGGAAAAATAGGAAATAAAAATGTGTGTTAAACCATATAAGCAGTTAAAATGAACAGCACAGTGGTACCTCACTGTGATTTTGATGCAAGGTGGGTGGGAGGTTGGGGTAACTGGGTGATGGGTATTTAGGAGGCCATGTGATGTGATGAGCACTGGATATCACATGCAACTAATGAATCATTAAACATGATTTCAAAAACTAATGATATACTCCATGTTGGCTAATTGAATTTGGATTAAAAATAGACTTGGATTCACTATAAATATAGGAATGTTGAGGAATATACAAAAATCAGTATTCTTAATAAACCAAGAGTATAAATTATATGCATATCCTAACAAAGAAAAAAAAACAACAGAATGAGTAAAACAGAGAAAGTGGAAAGGTAGGAGGAAACTTACTTAAAACAAAGTATACAAAAAAAAAAGGAAGGATTGAAAGTCATTGGATATACCAAGAAAAAATTGAAAAAGAGTCATGATAGATATATAATATTCATAACAAATGCCCAAATGTTATGATCCTAAGGTACCAGTGTTTTGTGTAGTTCTTAGGTTATAACCAAGATTATGGTTTAGAAAAATCAATTAATCAGAAAATAAAATCAGTTGGAGTAAAACAAAAGAATGACAGGTATTATAATAGAAAAGCAATGCCAGTATTGATCATCTAATGAAAAATTATGAAAAGATAATAAAACTCCAGTGATTAGATTTTATAATTAGAAAAATGCTACACATTGATGGCAATTTACTCTTCTTATCTGTTGTACCACTGAAAAAATTTGTCATGGAAATTTTCTAATTTAACCCCCAAATATTCTATTTTGTAAAAATGTAAGACATGTATAATGTATTTTCTGTGTGGTTACATAAAGTTTTAATGGTTACTTTGGCCACAGCATTATAGAATGCTAGTTATGGAGATAATTTCAGAGATTTTTATACTGTGAAGAACTAAGAGGATCATTATATTTCAAGACCTTAGGACCATCCCTAAGAGTAGACTGTTATCCTGAATAAACTATGTTTTTACCATAAGGACATCCAGGTGAAGGAACCTGACTAGATTAGGGCAAATAAATTTACTGATAAAGAGAACATTAACCATTTATGGGAAATAATATACCCCTGTCTGATACACAGCCCAGAAAAACTATTGCTTTTCTGAAAACTGTAATTACTTTTTTCCAATATTGTAGCTTGGTTTTAAACTTCACTTACTTTTTCTTCTGACATTTTTAAGGTAAAAGAGAAACAGTTATCAATGGCAATATATATATATATTTGTTCCTTCAGAGTCAGCCATATGGGTAAGTAGAATTAGTTACCACTTAGGTAATGTGGTTTGTTAAAAATCTTCCATCCTAAAATAGGTATCCCATCTGTGGACTGATGCTCCAAACTCCTATTATCAGGCTCACTCTTCAGGTAAGATAGTAAGGCTGCAGAAAGCCCTTGAGAAATGCAAATAAACGATCACTGATCTTCCTCAGATTATTATGGAACACTTGGAGCCTTTTATTCTCTGTCAAATGTGGAGGTCACGAATTCTTCCTGGTATCTCAGGTGAAACCTCATGAAATGTCTATTAACCTCTGTAGACAGATCTTACTCTCAATTAGAAAGAGTTGTCCAATGTTACAAGAGAATGTCATAAAATCTATTGCTTTTAACATTTCTTGTTGCTTTCTTACCATTTTAAAAATCATAACCTTGGCAAAAAAGGTTACTGAACAAGTGGACAAGGAATGATTCTACAAGCCAGAGAAGGAATGATTATGTGAATTTCATGAAATGAAAACTTGAATCTGAAACGGAACTTCTATATTCTGAATGATTAAAACTTTGAGCTAAGAATTAAGTGAAACTCACTTAAAATTGACAAATTTTGTCCAATATTTTGAGTCACAGTTTATGCCAAATATACAGATCTAAAATTATCATATTTTCATTTATTTGGATTGCTTCCACATTTAAAAATAGATTTCATAGAATATCTCTATTTAATATAGGTACCCAAGACTATCTTTTAAGTCTATAGTAAAAAAAGGGCATGCTTGGAACACAGAAAGACACTTAAAAAGAGCTGACAAATAAATGACATTTAGTTGTATCAAACAGTTGAAAGGGTCAATGCAGTTTTTGTTTTTCCCATTATTGAGAAGGTTTGCATTATGTTTATATTATCTGAGATTGTATCCAAAATAGTTTCATAAAACATTCACTTTTATATTATCAGAAAACTAAACAACAATAATACTAAGATTAAAAAAGTGATATTCTATCCTTAATTGTGAATTTGAAGGCCATTCCCTAACTATTCACTCATATTTACTCCTATCTGTTTTGGCCATATTCTCTTATTTTCTTTTATTTTTGCTAGGCTTATGTATGAAGCTGCAGGTTTCTTTTTCTAAAACTGATGTATAACTTTCTCTATCACCCATCACCTATCATTTACTAGTATGGAGTTTCTGGGGTTATGTAAGAATATAAGGGTACTTAATCAAGGTAGTCTTTGTAATCATTTATTAGTGAAACAATTAAACCTAACTATTCTATTCTTCCGTGCACTTTAACTACATAATCAAAGATAGTTTTCTGAATGCATTTTTTTTGAATTCACAAACTTGATAAATGGAGCATTTAGATTAGATGCTGAAGAAACAATATTGATTTGTGCTTTTTCTTTTATAGTAACAAGCAATAAATCCTCAGACGTATTTGTTAAAACTTCTGGCATTTCAGATTCATTATCTATCAGTCAAAGGTAATCAACTACGACGTCTTTGGTTTAAGTGGTATTTGACAAAAAACAAGTTTCATTTCATCTTAGAGGAAAATGTTATTTCTTTTAAGTTAGTGGGAAGTTTAAAGATTATGTTGGTTATCTTGAGACTATCAAATAATTATAGGAGATCTCTATACATTATGTTTTAGGTATATAAAATCCATAAATTTAAGCTTAATATCTGGTAATATTAATTACCTGCACTAATACCTGCAAAGACCAACTAAGCGATACAAATAAATGTTCCTGAAACTCTAATTTTATTAAGATCAAATTGGAAAATCATGTGACTCCAACATTAAAAAAATGACCTCAGAGTATCTAAGAGGTCTTTCCATACACAAAAAATACTTCATTTTAACTAGAGATTTTGGGCAAAAAATTATATTTGAGAATAAGACATAATATCAAAATGTAGTCTCCAAAAGAACAAGTGACCCGATTCCTTTTTTTTTTTTTTTTTAACAAGTAAATTGAATTAGGTAGACATGTTTCTCTTTAACAGATAGTGTTGAGAATTCATGAGCTGGAATTGATGTAGGAGTTTCTTGGAACCATGTGTGAATGGATGTATGTGTGTGTACATAATTCTATTTGTTACCTTTCCTCTTCTTGACTCAAGTAGCCACTACTAATACACTTCATGGGTAATTAAGTAAACACCTTAATCCTTCTGTTAGGGTATATGTCAAGGCTTATATCAAGTTACCTCAAAGTTTCTAAATATGCAGGGCAAGCCAATGTGTTCTCTGTTATCTAAAATTTGAAAATTTGACAAATACATTTTTAAAACACCCAGTTTCTGAAAAAAAGAAACACAAATATATTGGAGATTTGAATAATATGGGCTGTGACTGCATGAAGAAAAACACATATGTTGACATTTAAAAATTTACGAAAAAAAAGTCCACTGGAAAAGTTGAAACAAAGCTTAACTAAGTGGAAGTTTTCCTTCCTCTTTCTTGAATAAGCTCACCTAACTTTAAGAGGGGAAGGTACGTCAGCTTACAAAGAGCATTGGATTGGAAAGCATTGCTCTATATGTTTTTATATTTCAACAAGCTAGAGAGATGGCACCATGAGATTTTATGTAGTAGAGTGAAGATCTGTACTTTTGAATCAGTAAGATGTATATGTCAAGATCCATATTAAAAAAAGAAAAGTTTCCTTATGCAGTTTTCCTGTACCTAGAATTCCAGATTCCATAAGAAGGCATATACAGTCACTTCAATAAACTTGACAAAAACAATAGGAAGTTGACTGGTGCTTCTATTTTTTCAATCCAACTATAATCATATTGAAATAACCTAAAAGGACAGGGAACCATGAGGAAAATTTACACTGTTCACCTTGTCTCCTAATCTTGTCTTTCCAACATGGATAAATGATAAATAACATGGATGAATGATCAGTGATTCTCAATTTTACGGTTGTTTCTAATTCTGGTTGTACATTAGAATCACTTAGGAAGAATTTTCTTTTTAAAATACTGACTCCTCTGGGGTGCCTGTGTGGCTCAGTGGGTTAAAGCCTTTGCCTTTGGCTCAGGTCATGATCTAGGGTCCTGGGATCGAGCCCCACATCCGGCTTTCTGCTCAGCAAGGAGCCTGTTTCGCCCTCTCTTTCTGCCTGCCTCTCTGCTTACTTGTATCTCTCTCTCTCTCTGTCAAGTAAATAAAAAAAAATATTTAAAAAAATAAAATAAAATACTGATTCCTTGAACTCTAGAAAAATTATGATAGACTTTGAGAGTAGAGCTAAAGAATGGGTAAAATGTTTCCCTGGTGATGGTGACAAGCAGCAAGATTTAAAAACTACTAATTTAGATAAATATGAATAGGGAATCACAGAGTTCAGAAGAATTGGGTTTAGGATTTCTATAACAAGGTCAGAAGTTTGATTCATCTCTACTGTGTGAACTTGAGCAAACTGCGTAACTCTAAACCTGAGATACCTCATCTCTGAAGTAGGAATAATAGTCATTCCTACTTGACAGTGCTGTAAGGATCTAATGCAAAAATTTTCAGGCACCATCAGCATCAGTGTTAACTGGAATACATTAAAAATGCCAAGACCCATCTTAGATCTACTGTTAAGAATCAAGTAGCTTGGCATATGCATTTTTAATAAACTATCTAGGTGATTCTTTTACACGATGAGCTACAACAACCATGATTTTAATGGGTAATAGAAGTACCTATTAGGAGAATACTCGGTATGGATTAAGCACTCAATACATGTAAACTCTAAGCTGATAAATGAAATTTTAGACTTTATTACTGTTTTCTAACCTCTCTAATACATTAGCTGAAAAGTTAAAAATTCAGTTAATCAGGGCTCCTAGGTGACTTAGTTGGTTAAGCATCTGACTCTTGATTTTGGCTCAGGTCATGATCTCAGGGTTCTGAGATCGAGCCTTTTATCAGGCTTCATGTTTAGCTTAAGATTATCTTCCTCTGCCCTTCCCTGCCCACCCCCCTACCCCCATTCACTCATTCCCTTAAAAAAAAAAATTCGGTTAATTAACCAAAAATGTTACACAAATGATGCCAAACTACCAATTTGCATATTTGATCCTGGCGCTACAAAAGGCCATCATTTAATGCATTAATTCCAATTTACGACTTTGAGAGTCTTTTAATGTACCCAAAGTCCATGCGTTTGCTTTCTTTCATAAATAACTGAAGTTAGGGGAAAAAAAAGTTAGACTTTCAAGCTGTAGTTGCTTTCAGTGAAATACATTATAGAAGCAAATGTCTTAGATGTTCAAATTTTTAAAAATGAGAACAAGTATTTCCCATGAAGGGACTTCTAACTATCTAAATTCATTTTAAGATTTTACATTACTTAATGCAGTCATATTTTCTAGATACTCACTTTATAGCTTACGCACTGTCAATATTCTCTTACCATAACTAGGAGGTGGTTAGGAGCATAGACTTTTGAATTACATGGACCCGAAATAGAATCCTCTGTCTGTCACTTACTAGTTATGTGACTTTGAACAAGTTACTAAAACCTGATTTCCCCATGTGTTCTTAGGTTTAATAATAGTTCCTGTCTCATATGATTGTTTTTTTACCTATTATATAAGATAATAAATGAACATGAAGTCTTCCCCTTGTGTCTCATAGTTACTCAGAACATGTGGCTTACATGTGAATGCTGTTCTAGATGCTGAGCCTACAATTTAAATGATCTGTAAATTACTAACATATCATGTATTATTTGTGAATAATAATATTCTGTGAATCATCAGGCTTACACATTTCACAGCACATACCCTCCCCAATGTCCATAACCCAGCCACCTTATCCCAACCACCTTACCCCCCAGCAACCTTCAGTTTGTTTCATGAAATTGAGAGTCTTTTACGGTTTGTCTCCCTCCTTGGTCCCATCTTGTTTCTTTTCTCCCCCTCTACACCCCAAGGCCCCCTGCCCTGCCTCTCAAATACTTCATATAAGCAGTCTGTAAATTAGAGATTTATTTTTGTTTCCTTTTCTCATCAACACAGATGTCTTTTCTTTGGAACTAAATAACTTACTCTCACTCTGTGGCCTCCACTTCTACCCTCCACTAAATATGAATTACTAACGTCATTATTTCATTACTCAATTTCTAAAGACATATTATTAATTCACTAAAATTAATTGTTAATAGAGGGAACTGAATGTCTTTCCTGGGTCACTCTTTAATTAAATGGGATAAAATTCAATAATTCTTCTGGTGGTTTAGTTTGCATAATGACCAACATTTGTGGTTTTTTTTATATTTTTATTTCTCTCCAATAGATTGATAGACAATTTCATTTAGGAATGAAGCAACTGATGAATTCTGTATCATCTGGGAGATTGATTAACATAATAAACAAGTCATACACTTGAATTTATCATGAAATTGACAAGATTTTTTTCTTGTGATATGGAAATATAACCTAAATTATTGGGTCAAGCCATTAAAGGGATTATGAATTAGACACATTACTTAAAAATCTTCCTAGACTACTTTAAAACCTGTGAATGATTACTTAGTATAATCTCACTGTAACACTACCATGAATTTCTTTTTATTTTCAAGTTTGCATGGACATAATTGCCTTCCTGTGTGTATTCATTTCAATAAATTATCTGTCCTGAATATACTATGAAGAAAACTAGTGATTTAACTAATTGAACATACAGTATTTTGATTATTCCAAATTTGCAGTGCTTTTACAATTCAGATACGAATATGCTTTGAAATCAAATGGAGAAATTTTAAGGAATTTAAACAAAAACAATGTTTTACATTATAGTCTACATGGCAAGACCAATAAACTGACTAATCTAGAATGTTGACATAGTATGTAAAACTGGTTTCTTAACTTACTAAAAATGTGTTTTTGTATTAAACAACGTCCATTTATATGACTCCTAAAACCTGTCACTAAAAAAGCAAAACCAATTGCATATATTATGAGATTAAAATAAAATGAAAGAGTAGCCTGTTGTGTTAAGTAAAATAGTGCCTTTCAAAATCTTAAATTGTGAGAGCAATTACAATAATTGTCATTAAATTTACTAATGAAAATCAGAAAAATGGTGAAAATTTTATATATTTATAATAAAGTTCATTATTCATAATAATAAAATTTACATTATAGTAATGTGCAAATATATTCATAAGGATACAATAGGCATTATCAAAATAATTTAACAAATGTCACTTTCTTCTTCTAAAACAAAATACTAAATGTTAGGGTCACACTGTATGAAGGGTATTCATGATAGTTATTTTCAGTAGTGCCTCAGATCATCATTTATTAAGCATCTTTTTACTTGGTGGTATGCTGATTAATAATGTGTAGTTTTGTTTGGCCAATTGAAAAACTTACCAGAAAGAAATATTACAAAATATCTTTACTTTGAAAAGATGTTCAACTTAGTTTGCTTTATCAAGAAGGGCACTTACTTTTTTTTAAATTCAGTTTTATAAAAAACACATGACTGGTTACAGTAGGTCAGCAGATAATTAGAGAGTAGAAATATACTTTGGCTTTGTAAGTGAATGTATCTCCAACCATTAAATTGTAGATACTTCAAATATACACTTAAATCTTAGAAATCTTCTTGACTCTTCGTGACAAATTTCTTGAGTAATGTTCCTATAATTGCTTCTCTTAAGTGATTTTTAAGGACATTAATGAGGTTGTGATTTATTACCAGATTATGGTGGATAAAGGTTCCACATACAATAAACAAAATTTTTGTGCCCAGTTACATACGATTTATAGCTTAAGAAATCTTGAATATTGAAGTTAAAATTGCATTAATGGGATTTTTATATTTTTAATTTGGATATTGACTTCATAGGAGAAAGCCCCTTTATTGTAATTTTATACAAAGCTAAGGTTACAGATATTTTCATGTAAGGAAAAAGCATAATTCATTCTACTAGCACAGATCAGTTTACCCTTTTGAAAATAACTATCTTAGGCTGATTTCTAAATCAAGGAAATGACTTTTTAGGGAATTATCCTTCTTATATACATCTTTTATTTACAGTCAAATTATTTGTAGGTAAAGAATTATAATTAAAAATAGATCCGATGTGATATACAAAGATAGAAAGCTGTAAACCTTCAATATCTTTAATAGTATTAATTGTTAAAGTGCAAAATGTAGTTTAAGTTATTGACTTTACTTTGTAATAGGAGGGAATAACTCCTGCCAACTATTGATATCATATCATGTGGTCCCATCATGACCAATAACATACAAATATAAGATAACCAATGTAACCCGTAGTCAAAACTGGATTACTGTAAAAGATAGGCAATGGTAAAAGAATCAAGATCTCTATTTTAACTTTTTGGAAATGTACTCCATTCACTTAAAGTGAACAGTGTGGAATACCAGTGCTTAAAATGGCAGAATATCAATATATTTAAAAGTAGGTGGGAACTATATAGATTATTTAAAGATGGGAAAAGAGAGGCACTTCAGTGGCTCAGTTGATTGGGCAACTGCCTTCAGCTCAGGTCATGATCCTGGAGTCCTGGGATCGAGTCCCGGGATTGAATCTCACATTGGGATCCCTGTTCGGTGGGGAGTCTGTTTCCCTCCTGACCTCTCCCTTCTCATTCTCTCTCTCTCTCAAATAAATAAATAAAATCTTAAAAAAAAAAACCAATAAAGATGGGAAAACAGAACATACCAAAAAGTTAAATATGAAGCATTTCGTGGGGGAAAAGATGCATTTAATACCTTAAGATTTTTCTGTGTCTATAGTTGGGGACATACTGCTGAGAAAATAAAACTTTATTAATGGAATAAGAAAATTGACTTAGATAAAATCACAATAAAAGCATTTTTTAAATGTCTGGTTTGTAATAGAATTTAAAACCTTGGAGTTTGAAGATGGGATTGCCATTTATCTCTGTGCCGTACACAGATGGTGAAATGAATGAGGAGATATAAGAGAAAAAATCCTTATATTTTTTCCAGACCTTTCAGTACATCATAAATTAAATATTTTAAAAAGTTTTGCAATAGCTGGATTTCAACATTGGCAAACTTTATTTATGTACTGATTTATTTATGCATTGATTTTTTAATTATTTTTTGCATTAAAATCATGTATTTGCAGCTAGGCAGAATGACTGTAGGTTACGTTGGCTACTGTAGTTTAAGTTGTAGTGACACATAGTATACTGAAAGTATAGGCTAAGTTCCTGAATACTATTTATTCACTGTCCTTGCTCACCCTTAAATGATCATTAAATAAAATAATTTCCTGTTTATTAAATTTAATGAGTGTATGCCTTATAAAATTTTCATTTAATAGAAAAAATATTGAGAACCTTATCAATATATCTTTAATTCAGCTATTGGAAGAGATGGCTATGCAGGGTATTGCTTTTCTTTCAATAAGACATGGAATTTGAACATATTATATTCTTAGTGTGATTACATTTTTCTATGAGCATAAAAATCTTACTCATTTTATCACATAATAAATTAAACTTTGGGGTAAATTTTTGAAGAGAATAACTAGACAGCGCAAAATGGGAAGCTGAAGCAATAGTTCAAATAAGAAACTACTTTGGTCTCAAATATATACTTTTTTCAGAATAGATGTTCAGATCCAATTATCTAGGAAATGGCCTCAAATCTACATCTCATTTTCAATGTTCAAAATAGAACATTAATGCATCTCAGAAGATTTTGGAATTAATGAAGTGAGTACTACTCTGGACTTCAGTCAGAGTAACCATGACGAGCAGATTAATGAGGTGGAAGAGAAAATAATTTTGGAATGGTGTGACCTTGTTTTCATAATATTTATAGTTTAGAAAGAGAATGCTTTGCAATGCATATTTGAATCTTCAATTGTTAAGAAATTCAAATAAACTAAGTTTAAAGCTAAAATTCTCAAAGTTAGGTCCTGTTTTGAGAGACTTAGGATCTTCTATTAGCAATAACGGTGCCTCGGATAAACCTCACTGGCTACGATACTGCCACTGCACAAAGCTTGAGACTTGGGTCCTTGCAGTAAATGAATATGCTTTTAAGGAATTTAGAGGATCTAAACTGTTGTACAGAAATTTATAATGAGCTTTGATTTTTCAGAGAATGTGATGTATAAAATATGTAAGGACACATAACCAAAAGCCAGGTCAGAAGGGAGACACAAGCAGTTTTAGGAACACTAAAGCCAAGAATTAAGTGGAGGTGTGGTTGTCAAAAATAATGCTAAGGACACACGCACCTCTCCTTCATTTTTATCCTCTTTTCTCTTGCTCTCACAAAGACACACACACACACACACACACACACACACACACACAATAAATACACATATATTCAAATATACACACACACAGTGATGTATGTATACACATACATGTATACACACATATGCATATGTACACATATAGGTATACTCACACACACACACACAGATCTATCTAGACATAGATACACACACCCATATATGCAATGATGCAATAATTTTGGAACATTCAAAAACAAAGAGTTAAAAGCAAACAAAAGACAAAGAACAAGAACTAACCAAATTACATTTTGTTACAACCTTCTTCCTTTTGACAATAATCCTGAAATGAACTGAGAAGAAATTCAAAGCAGTAGAAATCTAAATAATGAAACTCAAGGTACACAAGGAGAGAGGAAGCCTGTGTTCAAGTTTGAACTTCACAGCCCAGGTAATTTATAAGCTAGTGCACTGATAACCTTTGCCAGTAATGGAAGAAAACAAACAAAAGAATAGAAACTTGGTATTGAAAAAAGAAAGACTCGGCAAACCGCAGCTCTGTGAGCTTACTGAAGATTCTGGGCAAAATTTTAGAAATTACAAAAGGACTTTTTTTTTTAAATTTTTCAAAATAAATGGGTTTAGATTTCTTAAAAAGAAATCATTAATATTTACAATGGGAATATTAGGAATAACTGTTACAAATTTTGAATGAGGTTTCTAGAGTAATAGAATGACAGAAATATAATATATCTTGATATTTAGGAAGGCATTTACATAAGCTTACATGACATTCTTTAACAATATAAATATAAAAAGGTGGTCTGGATGACATTTCTAGTGGATAATGAAGTTGATGATATTGATCAGGATGAAGGCCTCTACTAGTGTTTTGAAGGGCCATATCCTTTTCTAACATATATAACATGGCTAAAAAAAGAGGAAACATTTATTTCTTGAGTGATTACTTTGTTGTCTCCTTTTCAGCTCTAACAGGTTACAAGGTAAAATAATTTCAAATTCGCAGATGAAGGAACTAAGTTCCAAAAAGGTTAAATAACTTTCCTCATATCTGGAGGTCAGTAACTACAGAACTGGGTTTCAAACTCAGGGCTTCATGACCCTTCAACTGTATTTCCTAAGAGGACGAAAGGCACACATACCAAATCTGTGGTACCAGAAAGCAGGGGAGTTATGTTAAAGCACTGAATGATGGAATCAAGAGCTGGAAGGTAGGGGGTCATGGGTCAGAAGAAACAATGAAATTCTCTGGAAATGAATACTAAATTTTATAAGAAACCTTCAAAAAATCAACTGAACATACACAAAATGGCAAATCAAGTTTTATCAAGAGATCAAGTAATAAATGTCATGAAGTTTGAGTGTGAGATTTATTAGTCAGTAGTATGGTGATAAAAATAAATGTAATCTTAAACAGTATTAATGAAAATACTGATAAGGCAAAGAAAGAGGATCACACTGTTACCTTCAGATGTCGGGGGACACTGAGAGTAGAGATTTCCATGTTAATCCTGGGTGTCATGTTCTAAAGGACATGTTGACAAACTAGTGACTATTGAGTGATTGCCATATGGACATTTAGAATAGCAAGTGTTTTCCCTACCATACCTTGTAATTTGTAAATATTTGTTTCATTTGGGTGCCATTATTGTACAGCATAGTCTTTCTATGATAGCTTTATAAAAATTCCCAGAGAATAATGGTTCAGTAAGAAATGGAATGTTCTAGTCTCTTAAGTTTAGCTGTATGAGAAAAGTAGTTCTAAATGACGTTTGGTTTTTAAATTATATTTTTATATCTGGAAAATATCTATCTTATAAAAGTTATATTTTTGATGATAACACAACAGTGCTTATATTAACACTTTTTATGTATTTTTATATCCAAACACGTTATTGCTGCTGTAATGTGTTTTTTCCAAAAATGTATAATTTCCATATTTTTATTGTGCTTTCATGAGTGCTTTTCTTTGATGTTTATAAATGCTGAAAAGGCTCCCTTCAGGAGAAGAAATTTAAATGTAAATAAACTTTTTAGTCAGTTTAAAGTAAACAAATTGAGACATTATTTAAGGTACATACTATATTTTGTGCTTGAACTCTGTCAGCATCTTATTTATGCAGCAATTAAATAACTCAACTTTTGTGTTACATTCCAGTGTTTTTCAATGGATATTTGTAACAAAGAAAATAATATAAGTATTTTTAAAAATTTACTGCAAAAAGACATTGATAAGACATAACGCTTAAGAGCAGATTGAATATAGTTAAACCTAATAACTGTCTTTTTGCCCTATGCCTCTGAGACAAGATTATAGGAGCCCTATTCAGAATTTTTAAATATAGGAAATGCAACATTGACTTATATAAAGAATATTTGGTCAGATTATCTTTTAGAAAGAGAAATGTTATCTGTCCTCTTGTCCTCTAATGGAGAAGCTTTGTTTGTCAAAGTCTTTCCTTAAAAAGTTGACTTCCACTCAATCTATAAAGGAAACATAGACATCCTTAGGTGACTGACCAGCTTATTCAAACCTGGTTTCCTAATGAAAAGATCAGAGTTAAGGTAAAATGAAACCCTTAAAATCACTTTGCATTTATAATTCTTTAGTAAACATTCAATATCATTGTTACCTCAGCAATATTTCTTGAAGCCTTTTCCACAAGTTGATGTCAATGGCTGGTCTTTGGAAACACTCTCAGAACCTATGCAGACTCTATGAAGTTTACAAAGTTTACTCATTTCATGGAGTCTGCCTAAGTCTTGAAACTACATGTCTTTGTTGTTTACCTTTTGTCATTAAAAGTGCAGAAAAAAGATTATTTATAATTTCTGAGAGATATATGTAGAATATTACGCAACTAACCAGTTAATGAAAGAGGATGAGAAAAGTCAAGAAAATAGAATATCTTTAAATATCTGGCAAATACCCTTCAAATCAAGGCAAAGATTATAGTTTACTGGCAGTGTTCATTTTTTCTTATGATTTTAAGACTTAGTTGTGCAACAAAATATTAATATTTATAGATTCATATTTTATTATACTTAGCAACTGGATGCAAAGAAAATACACAGTAGCTATGTATCATTAAAAGAAAAAATTCCCAAATTTTTAACAAGTTTCTAATTTAATCAATTTGGAAGAAAACTTTCCAATCTATAGAAACATATGCCTTTGAACCTCTCCATAAACACCCATGAAGTACTTTTCATATCTTCATAAAAAGCCCTTTCATCTTTGCTCTTTGTCAGAAGAGAGAAAGGGTCAGATAAGTTCAGGGCATTCTGGACAACCAATGTCTTTAGGATGCACTAGGGTGTCCTGAAATGCTTTAATAGGACACATGGTTTAGGCACAATTGTCCAGTTCCTTATAGAAAAAGTTAGTCAAGTTACTCACCATGTGGCTGCATATACAAGAGTATCATTTCAGACAATTTAGGCTTATTCCAAAGAATGATAATGTGACTTATGGGAGAATTATACTAGCCATTTCAAGATAGCATAACTTACTATCTGAGACTTAGGTAGAGGCAAACAGAAAGCATAATTTATGTGAAGAGCAATCTCTACATAAGGGAAAGGGTGCTGTCTGGATATCAGAACATCTGATCTCTCACTTTGGCTTTACTGAACTAGCTCTGAATATAGAAAAACTGATTTCTATGTTTCCTACTTTTCTCTTTTACAAGATGTGCATTTAAACTTCAAAAAAAAAAGGTATATGATAGATTACAAATTCAATTATATGAATTTTAATACAAAACATATAAAATCAATTGCAAAAATTTTCTGCATATACTGAAAATGTTTGTAAGAATGAACTAACTATAGGCCTTCTCTAATTTCTTCTATTAAATGTAGGTACCCAATATAACTTGAAAATATTGAGCATAACTATTCTTTTTGCAAAAGGGAATCTAGAAAAAGACTGCTTCCCACAGAAAATTTATTAACAATAGGTGCTCAATTAAGTGGTTCTATACAATGAACAATGCCCCTTTTTATATAAATAATCAGGGGAGAAATATTTTAAGTCATTTTTTTTCTTTCCATCACTCCCACCTATGCACAAAATTCTGTTGTAAAGAAATCACTTCTATGAAGAGGTATTCATTGTAGATGTACAGAAGTCTATGAAACCTATGTTTACAAGAAAAAAAAAGATTATCATTCTAACCAACTGCATATTCACACAGATGCTTAATAAAAGTTATCTGATGATATAATGAATGTTTAATTCTTGAGGAAGTGCACACAGTTGGCAACTGTTTCTCAAGACTCACCATCCAAAAGAACTAAATTTTCTCATTTTAAATCTTTCATTTCATCTTTTTGACACTAAGTTGAAATTTTGGAACTAATATCAACACATTAAAAATATAAATGAAAGTAGTATTAACCATAAACTTTAGGAATTAAAATAAATACGAGTATGGATTAGAATAAAATTATGTTGACAATATGAAAATCAAAACTCGAAATGATTAGACTTTTCTTTGAAAATATCACGTCCATTGCTTTCCCTCCAACAGACAACAATAGCAAAAGGGAAGGTAGCAAAAAAGGAAACAGGAAAGCCTGCTTCATTAACTGGACATATCGATTTAATTGGTTAAAAAGTCCAAATGCTAATACTCCTAATAATCAGCCATTCTTTTTGTGTTTTGGTAACATATATCCTTATACAATTTATGTCAAATGGAATTTTTTGATTCACCTCTGACATTTCAAAGTTTCCGTTTTTGAATTCCCCTAGTCTTAAGTAAGTAACACAGTGTCTACTTTGTTTGAAATCTACAACATTTTCCCCAACATCTAGGGCTCCATGATGTAAAATGTCATTTTGCCGATCTTCTGTTCCAGTACTCACTTTAATTTTTTTAATTAAAATTGGATTTTCAAATATAATCACAAATACATCTCCCACTGAAGGTGGCTTCCCCCAAAAGTACTCATCAACACTACTATAAGCCTTGCTTGCTTCGTAATTTTCAAAAACATTCATGTTGGTGTATAGATTTGCAGGAGGGTTATCAGGGATGTCAAATGACTCTTCTTCAAAGTCATCATCCTTCAGCTTATTCTCAGTCCCTTTATACGATGAATAATAACCCATGTGCTGAAAGAGAGATGGTTTAAAACGGATCACATTTTTCTGAGCTAAAAGACCCCTAAAATGAGTCAATAGCCAATCACAAGGCATTTCTTGATAAAACATTAATAAAAAGTGTGCCAAACGTGGGAGATCATGAGAATGATAAAGTTTCCCAATGTAGCCAAGCTTAGAGAACTCAAGAGTTACCCAGTAAGTTCCTTCTAAGGATGTAATGACTTTCTTGATGGCAGTTAAGAAATTTTTTGAACATCGAACATCATCTTCAAGCATTACATAATAGTCTGAAGTATTAGCACAAAAATTAAGTAGAAAAGCATAATCTACATTTTGCTTAGAACGAAATCTGACTCTGTCTTCTGGATCATTGTAATTTCTTTTAAGGCCATCCAGGATTGGGTAATATTCCTCTGGAGCATGTATAACTATTAATCTTCCTGCAATAATATGGTGGGCAAATTTCTGTGTAATATCCTGGACCATGACATCACGCCAGGATGAATTAAAGTCTGCTAGGTGAACCACCACTGAAATTTCCTTCAGCTCTTCGTAGCTGGATTGCTCAAAAATTGACTTGATTGTCTCAAGTAAATAGTTTCCTTTTTTTCGTTTCACTGACGAAAGTCCAATTGTAAGAAACCCTAAACAAAAGAATTCAGAAAGAAGACAAATTAAATGTGAAATAGGTTTTGAATAACATATAAAAAAACCTTTTCTCCTTATGTCTGCTACGATATTAGGTAAATCTAGTAAATGATATGTGTAGCATATTTTGTGAGTGAAGTCTTATGCTAAATATATAAAGGCTATAGTACGTAATACATAATTGATTTTTCTTCGGAAAAAATGCATCTTAAGCCCAATGACATATGAGCCTTATTTATGTAAACATTTGTTTATGAAATAAAAAATATGATTTAAGGTGTTCTGCAGCTTAATGTGCTCACATATGCCCATTAGAGAAGGTAGATGTTTGGATAATATCCA
>CM053611.1:81174980-81285414 GCA_028646535.1 Procyon lotor
ACTGAATTATTATTCAAATGTATAGTACATTGTTCCAATACATAAATATCACTCTTTTCTTTATTTTAAAACACATTTTAGAGGAAGTTTCTGCGGGGAAATTTTTATTCAGACACCTAAAATATAAAATTAGAAATTGGATATTTGTAGAGAATAAAATAAAACCTTGTGAAATGACAGTTTACTTCTAAGAAGGATAGATGTCTCTTTCTTGAAATATTTTCACTTTTTAAAGCTCTGATTCTCACCATGATTCAGAACTTAATAAAATATCCTAACCACTATTTGAAAAATGAGAAAGTGTTTCTATTTACCAAGATCACTGTCTCAATACAGATACCTACTTGTTGTGACTTATGCAATCCTGAAAAAGCCCTTTCTAATAATAATCTCTCTCACTAGGCTGTCAGAGACCTAGAGATTTATGCATTTTGTTTAAATACCTGGATTCACACCCTAACTTCTTTTGAAGAACGAATATGTTCTCTGGTACCATTCAACTCAAGATTCCAGCCTTTACTAATGCCCTAGAGTAGCCAATACTATGAGAATACTTCCTATATGAAAGGCAGGAATCTATGAATTTTGCCCGTAATATGTATCTTGAATATTCCTAACTGTCTTTTGGGATAGCTTTTCACTTGTCATCATTTCTGCTTGATAGATGAGGAAAGGAAACTCAATCACAGGGAGATGCATTCACTCACGCACAGTGTAATACCCAGTGAGTAGTGTGGAGCCAAAATCCAAAGTGCCCTGCGTGTACCCTCTATTTTATATCACCTCTTTGTATAAAGCAGTGGCATATGTGCCAATACACATTAGTAAACTTCGGATGGAAAGGGAGAATCAGTAATGTTTGCACAAAGGTAGTGTAACAGATGGAGATAAAAATAAACTTTGGCAATCTTAAGCAATTAGAAGAAAGCTTAAGAGCGAGAGACATTTGAGATGAAGGAATGAATGGGAGATAGACCTAAAGAAGGCCAAATTAAGTTAAGTTACAATTTCCTCAACCTGGTGATCACAGACTCACTTGTATAAACACTTCTTAACAGGGAACTCAATTTCTGTGGTCCCCACAGGCGTATTAAGAAATTCATGATATCACTGCATTTCACTGATTTCATGAGTCATATTTTTCACTAGAAACATTTTAAAATCAGGTTGAATATTACAGTTGATGGCATCTTCTAATAAAAACCGATAATGCTTATGCTCTCTTAGTGGCACATTAAATAGATCATGATACCTTCTATAGTCTATGATGTCTTGAAAGTGTCTGTATGTTACTTCTCAGATCCAATCTAGTAATGGTGAGTTGAGTAGTTTTCTCCAAAACTTCAGGTCTACCTGGAACCTCAGAATGTGATCTTACTTGAAAATAGAGTCTTTGCAGATATAATTAGTTAAAGATCTTGAGATAAATCATATTGAATTTAAAGTGGGCTCTAAATGCAATGACTGGTATTCCTGAAGAAGAGGAGACAACACAGAGAGACGCAGAGACCAAGGGAAGAAGATCCTGTGGTAATGGAGGCTGGGATTCCAGTTATGCCCCCACAAACCAAGGAATGCTGAGGTTGACCAGAAGCTGAAAGAGTCAAGGAAAGAGTCTCCTCTATAACTTTCAGGTGAGTGGCTCTACCAGCACCTTGAGTTTTGAACATCTGGTTTCCAGAAATATGAGACAATAAATTTCCATCGTTTTCAACTACCTAGTTTGTGAATTGGTTACAGCAACTTGGTAAACTAAAAAAATGACTCTCACTACTTCAAAAGCAGTGGCAAGTCAAAAGCAGTGGCAAGTCATAAAACCAAAGCATTTGAGTTGGAAAATGTATCAGTATGAGAATAGTTGTTTTTAAAAGGGAAGTTTTAAAAGTTCAAATAAATTGATTTTTCTCAGTCTTTCTACATGGTTCTACAGTAAACTGTTCCAAAGTTTATATTACACTTAGGCATTTTAAAAAGTTTCTTTTTCTTTCTTTTTTTTTTTTGTTATTAATGGAATTGGATCAGTAATTGTGATTTGTGAAGAAACACTGAATTACTTCCCAAAGAATATATATTGGAAAAGCCCAGAAAGTTTTATTGCAATACAGATGAAGCTGGCTATCATTAATTTAAAGCAAAAACACTTTATGTGTTCTTGATTTGAAATTGTAGAGATACTTACGCTTTCTTTGTAAAGGTGTAGCAGCTAAGTAGCGATAGGTAACATTGATGGCTCCTGAGAAATTAGATAAATCTTTGAAAGTATGCACATAACGTTCTGAATTCAGCTGGTGTGTGGATGTTTCCCTTATAAGTTGTTTGTCTCCTTCCTGAGTGCCAAGAAGGAGGCAGAGAAAATAAATAAATAGTAGATGTCATGATTAAATAAAGTTTCTCCTTACCCAACAAACATATGGGGTGGATATGTAACATGGTTATTATCTAAATCTCAACTACTGGTGCCACAAACTACAGATCCTCATCTCTCACCTGAATTCCCACATAAAGTCACTACTCCAGGCTCTCCTACTCTATTGTGTTCTTTATACTTTGCTTCTATTTGCTTTTCCATAGCATACACTAATAATGGCATTCTCCTGACAAAAGATTTCTACATGAAAACTCCCACAGTCTTTATGTTAAAATTCAAATTCTTTACAATAATTCAATGACCTTAAAATTTCATAATAATCTACTTGTATCATGTAAAGCTAATTCTTACTAAATTTCCCATATTTGAGTCATATTAAGCTATTTCATCTTCTTTAAGCATTGTTCAATAATACCATACATTATTTCTATATAATTATTTCTGGGGAATTTATTAATCAAGAAGTTTTAGTCAGTCACTTATTAATGACCACTATAATCAAAGACTGTTGAGATTACATAGCTGTAATCCTTGTGATGTCAGTGTTTTTTTCAAATGTCTTCAAGGTCTTAATTAAGATACATTTGTACCAAGTTAAGGAAATGTCTTCAGAACTTGCACTAGTTTTTCCCATGCTATGTCTGCCTGTTGTTTGTGTGTGTGTATGTGTGTGTGTATACATGTATGTGCATGCATGTGTACGTGTGTGTTTGTGTGTGTGGTATTCTGAGTTGAAGTTTGGTCTTTTTATGTTTACAATCCCCTTTATGTTAATTGGTAATGGACTTACTTGATCTTTGAAAAGATTTATATTTAAAAAAGATTCATATTTACCTTAAAATATATCTTGTTAATTATTAATTGGTCCCTTTTTCTATCTTCTTTAGTATAAGTTCAATAGTAGATTTTCATTATCTAATCATGATTTGATCAAGTCTTTTTGGTTATGCATTATTAGCAAAATATTGACTTGCTTGGCCTTTGTATAAGGCTTACTTCCACAGGTAGTGTATTCAAAGATAACCTACTAGGAAAGAATTTTGTCGTTTTTGGCAAGTGTACTGTACCATGAGATATTATATGGATCTATTTCTCCTATTCCATATACAATGGCAGGTCAGGCATGTGCAAGCAGTTAAGACTATAGAGGAAGTAAATGCATTTGAACCAACTTGATCCTCATATTATCTGCCTGTGGTCAATAAAACTTTAAATAAACCTCTGTTATAAAAAATTAGAAGGGTTCAAATACAAAGCTTACCTCATTTGGAATATTCAATACTTTGCATCACATTCAAATGTCAATGGAAAAAGAAAGACTCAAAACTTTAAACCAATGGCCAGACTGGAATTGTCTTAGAATAAAAATTGAGAATAGTAGACCATGACTGGGAAGGGAACAGCCTTCACTGTGGTGTCAACTCAAAATCCATTCTGAATATCTCTTCTGTATATTCACTTATATTTATAAACCTATACTTGGTCTTTAATAATAATGTATTTCTATATTTTATATTGTCTTAATAATTGAGAAAAATAAGTTAGTCTTTTACAGTATTTATAATGTATTTGCCACCTCTCAGTTGCAGACTTTCAAAATATATGGAATTATACCTTGAATCCTCTATTTCTTATAAATACACTAATTGAATATCTACTGAATTCTGACTACTGTAATTTCTTTACACATAAATATTTTCATCTTTGTCTTTCTGAAAACCTATAAAACATTATTCAATTTTAAAATAAATTTAGGATTGCTAAAAGGTAAGGACTCAGCTCAGCACCAACTTCTTTAATAGTAATGTAATAGTTTCTATTATCAATGTGATAGTGTCCATTATCAATAGCATCTAGAAGAAACGTCTATAAAAATCACAGTAGTCACCACTCTGAATTCATTTACCATTCTGTTCTTATGTGGTGTTACATTCTAAAGGAAGTGCAGCATATTGAATATTTCTTTAAGAATTCTATCTCTAATGTGTAAAAATCCAGACCTTTTCTGTGTTAAGATAGAGTACATTCATCCTGATTGAAGGACATAACAGAATATAAAATGAAATGGAACTTATATGAAAGCACTTTATTAAATTCTCAAGAACAAGCTCCTTTACACTTTTCGGCATAAATAAATAATGTAACTTTCACCTGAGTCAGCCTTGTTGGCTGCTTTCCAGAGGCATCTACCTGAACAGTTAGGCTCTCCCTGGATACCTCCTTTCTGTAGCTGCTATGTTGGGGTGTATTTCTCAGTAATAAGACAAAGCTTTATGACAATCATTTTCTGGATAGGAATGCAATTCAATGTACTAGCTACAGACTAGATATATACCCTGGTGGCTACTTTGAAGATGTTCACAGCCCAGAGGCTAAGTTGATTGGGCATGTAGCGTCTCTTCTACTTAGTTTGCCTTGTAATAGTATTTGTCTCTTACACTGAGCTTGGCTTCCTTTCCCAATGAATGGCACATATGTCCCGGATATGTAAGCGATACATTAAACTGTTATATGCCAAGGATTTCAGGCCACAAACGGATTTTCTAGCAGAAACAGCAGAATAAAATGTGCTAAGTAACTCCAGAGATCTTTTACTTGTAATTGTTTATCTGCTTTATTTCCCCCTGAAATAAGGAAGGCAGGAAAAGAAAGATCTACTAATGTTTATGCTTAGGAAATTGTACACATTGTGGCATTCTGGAGTCAAGAAAAAAAAAACTGAATGAGATAATTTTGTGAAAACTGAAATAAACATGGATAAAAGGGTTAAAAGGGACAAAGGTTACAAAGAAACTACATTGTATACCAGTAAGTGGCTGGCTTTCTACAGCTATTAAACATTTTTGAAAAACAATTTTAATGTAGTTTATGTTAATTATTTAAATGTTTTAAATCTTCATACATATTAAGCCTTGGGATAAAACTTAGCTCTAAATACATTTAGGTAAAAAAAAATCATCTAGTAAATAGTGAGAAATTAAACTAATAAAAATACTATCATTAAACTTTCAGGAAGGGGAGTGCTTGTGTTTAACCATCATTTTAACTCATTTTTCCCAACTTAATATAAGTATTTAAAATAATTACAATTTTTTAAAATAAAGGAGCAATCTCTTCTCTACTAGTGGGCTGATTTGTAAATTTGACTAGATATATGCGTAATCTAGCCAGAGAAAATTTCACTAAGAAAGTACTCTTTAGTAAGCACCTCTTCATTAAATCACACCTTTTACATTAGATAGGTAGGACTGAAGCTTGGATAGAAATGTGTAAAAATAGGGGCGCCTGGGTGGCTCAGCCAGTTAGGCATCTGCCTTCGGCTCAGGTCATGTTCCCAGGGTCCTGGGATCGAACCCCACATTAGGTTTCCTGCTCAGCAGAGAGCCTGTTTTTCCCTCTTCCTCTGCCTGCCTCTCTGTCTACTTGTGATCTCTATCTCTGTGTCAAATAATAAAACCTTAAAAAAAATTAAAAAAAAAAAAGAAATGTGTAAAAATCCACAAGATAGGGCAAAAGTATTTGATCCTCTTACAGATACACTATTAATTCTTATACATTTTATAAAGAATTTGAAGAGGTTCCTTATCATCAATATATAAGGATGTCTGTTGCATACAATGATCTTTTGTCTGTTTAAAATGAAACACTGAAATTGTGTTTAAAAGTGTCTCACAAATGCAGCAAGTCACTGAATACATTAAGAATCCTGCCAATGCCATGTGTTTGATTTACAAGATGTGATTTACTGCTGCCAGGACACAGATGCAAGATATAAATTTTTGTTACAAAATTAAATCATTTATCAAAGATTCTCCTTGTTAATTCATGATCTTTATTTTATCCAGAAAAAATAGAGGGAATCACATGGGCCTTGCTATATTGCCTTTAAGTCTCATAAACCTAATAATCAGGTTTAAAGAATGGTCAAAATGCATCTCATTAGTAAGTTTCTCCAGTTTGCTATGTTTACCTAAATCATGTCTAGTCAAATACTATTCATCCGTGGTGATTTCAGCCATTGTGAACTGTCTATGGATAACAGAATGAAGGGACCACAAGATCAAGAAGCATATGTGAATGTAAAAGGCATAGGTAGAGTCAAGATCTAGGAATCTGGCAGAATTTCGTTATCAAAGAAGAATGGTAACAAAAGCAAGATGCTTTATAGAAGAACTCCTGAGAGGATCTGTCCCAACTAAGATCAAATGGTTGGCTTATCAGTATAGAATAGTGCATAGCAAATAATGGGTAGGTAATATCATGTTCAATTAATGAAATAAAACATTTTACTGGGAAATGTTTTTTGTGCTTATTATCAGATTTTCTCTTGATAAGATAGTCATTGAAACTTTCAGCATGTTTGCATGGTGGAAAAGTACTTTTTAGTCCTCTCTGTGTCCAAAGATTTTGATTTCCTGAAATATGTGAACAGGAGTAATAATATAAAGATTAAAAATTTTCCAGGTTTCTTAAGCTCAATTCAGACAGAAATTGAATGAACAAAAATGTCCATGTTATTCTCATCAGACATGAAATGATGTGATACTTACAATGATACCAAATAAAGAACAAATTGAGATCTCAAAATGAGACAGAGTAAGTCTTTTTGTGTATTTCTAGAATTTACTTAAAAATTCATTTATATATTATATACTAATTTATTTTTTTAAACTACTGAATAGTTTTCACATCATAATCTCTAGTTCTTGACGTTCTATACTACTTTTCAGTGAATATAAATATATAATATGGTGGCCATTTATGACTATTCAAAATCAAGTGAGGTGTCATACATTATAATAAAGCATTTCTTAACAAAATAGCATAATCAGTATCATTAATTAAAAACAAGATTTTAAAAACTTTAACAATAATATAAAAAATTGAGAAAGTAAAGACTGATAGCTTTAAGCAATTTTTAAAATTCTACATATTTCAAAATAAAACTCAAAATTATGGCTATACATAGAATTAATTCAGCATTGATGATAGCTAATTTATTTATAGCCAAATATACATATCTGAGCTACTACATACAGCATTAAAGAAAATATCGCAACATAAATCAAAATAACTGTAATGCTGGTATTCTGGAATTAATACAAAAGGTAACTAGATAGAAAGTATACATGTTATAGTTTTGCCCAAACTAAGGCTATTTCAGCAGCCTGAGATTGAAGTTAGGTTACGATTGGACTAAGCCCAATTTAATTTAGATCTTATTTGCAACAGCAACAACAAAAATAATCCCCAAAACTTACCAGAACATAGCTGTCTTCAATGTACAAATTCATAAAGAGAAGGAAAATGACAAGAACTCCCAAGAATGACGCTGTGGAACGTTTTCGCAAGCATCTCATTTTATCAAGTATTTCAAAAATATGCTTCATTTGACAAAACTTAAACATGTTATCCTGGGGAAAAGGAGCACAGAATTACTGGCACTTAACTTTGGATGTAAGTATTTCTTTATAGGTATCAAAAGCCAGGCTTTTATAAAATCTTATCCTTTACCTGTTTAAAGTTGTTTCCAATTTCACACATATGATTTTCACAGATTATTAATATCTTAACGTAAGGTCAATGTACTGCTTTATATTGATGTGGAGTAAATAAAAATAAAAAGCTAATATCAGTTTTTCCTGAACAAATGAACATTGACAATGGTAATGCAAAAAAAAAAAAAAAAAGTCCTTTGATGAGAAACAGCACAAAAATAAAAAAGAAAGACAAACATTAAGGTAACTTCTACGTCCTTGTACTATAATGTAATGAAAATGGAAGAAACTAGAACCTTGAGCCTAATATTGATCTTGGAGTAAGTGCACAGAAAAGAGTACCTGGAAAACCTGGGTCAAAGAAAGAGAAGTCGTAAAGGAAGTCAAACTTTTGGGGTAAGTCCAGACATATCTTTGAGAACTTGAGTTATAGTTGGTGTGCTTACTTTTCAGTAATTCTCGTTAAGTCAGAGTAAATCCTAGAGTGGCATATGTACATGACCTTGCTTGATCTACTAACTAAAGAGAAGTTTGGCTCTTTACAGTAATTCATGAACTGCAAAAAAAGCAAAATTAGCGTCAGCAACATTAGTGGAGATCTGTTTTTTTCCCATTCTACTCTTCTGCATTGTGTGTTATCTTCTAATCACTGATTTATTTAGATTACTGATCATTTGTTTAAAAAGTATAAACATATCTGAAATGATCAAAAGACTAGTTGAATCCTATTTTGTCTAAAATCAAGTATAATCTGGAAACTGTACCACTTCTAGCTGGGTACTGGGTTCAGTGTTAGGATGAAGTATTTATATGAATAAAGAACTTCAGGAAGTAAAAACGGCCTCTTCCCCAAACCATTAAATGATGTCCAGGACATAGCAATCAAATAATGTCTCTTCAATGAATTAATACAAGAAAGAATTTATGAATCCTTATAAATTATAAGAAAGACTATTAGGAATTGGGAGAAAGGCTTAACAAAAGTGGAGAATGGAAGAATTCTCAAAAAAAAAGTAAGAATTACTGTTCATTTCCTTTAGCCATATTTTTCTCTAGGGTTATTTTTATTTTTCTTGTTGATTTGTAGAAGTTTTAAATGTATGTGTAGAGATGCACACATATATACTTATCTTTGCTTATGTTGAAAATATTCAGGTATCTTCTCTAAGTATTATATTTTTTGTTGGCCAACCCTGAGGCGGTGAATGAAAAGATTACTCCAGTTATCTCAGTAGGAGAAATGAGAGAGCGTGGGGACCAGATGCACTAGCGGCAAAAGGTCCTCAGCTAAACTGCCTCCACTTTTATTGTGAACATTGTTAGTACATCAAGGGAATAAAAAACAAGAAGGACTGTGAAGCTTTAATAATCAGGACAGTGGCATAGGCAGTACCCCGTGATCAGAACAAGCCATGCTCGTGACGTGCATGCAGGCAAGGAGTGCGTGGAGTACTGACCACGGAAGATAAATGTTTCTTGAAGTTAAGCATTTACTCCCTGGATGAGCGCACTGAGTTGCAACAAGGATCTGGCTGTTTTCAGCCCAGAAACTGCAAAGGAAGCCGTTTCCAGACACTCTTTTGCTTTTCGACGAGTTTACCCAAGGAAGCATGTGTTCATTAAATCTTATCTAGCCAGGCATTATGAATTCTCACACTTTTCCTCTTCTTGGTCTGACTTTTGCAGTGTAGTGTTTTTTATTTTAAATTTATTTCCTATATATGGCTTTTTTTGGCACAGTGTTTTAAAAATACTTCCCAATTTTGATTTCATATGGACAGTCTCCTTTATTTATTTACTTTTAATGGACAAATTTTTGAATACATCTAGAATTTATCTTTTTGTCTTTTATCATGTAGTAGAATAATTTTATGTATATACTTTTCATCTGGAGAGTTGATGGTCTTCTACCTAGAGTGCATTGGTCATAACTACTAGTCACTTTACCACTCCTGACTTCAAGGCTGTGGGAAGTATAATCTCCCATGTGATCAGAAATAAAGAAGACCATTATGATTGTATACCACACTTTACATCGAACCAACTGTTCTTTTGATATGTGATGCTACTTCTCGACTAGCGTCACTTTCTAATTTGCATTGAGAGGTTAAAAATGTATTTGTAGATCCATCATTTATAACATTTTTCAACAAGAAAATACATAACAATTTTAATCCAAAGCATTATAAGTGAAATTCGGTTATCTGGTAATGGTTCTGTAGATAAAACCGCATTATGTTTGTAAAAGATTTATATCTGAATTCTGAAAGTACACAAAAATACAAAGGATTAGAATCTAATCATTTACCGATGGACACAATATTTTAAAATATTTTTAAGTGTCAATTTGGGAAGACCTATCAATAGTATGAAATGCATGTATTTCTTTTGACTCAATAATTACACTTCTAAAAATCTATTCAAAGACAAAAATTGTATTTTTGAGTAAATGTTTAGCTATGGTGTTACAAGACAGTGGTGTCTGTAAAACAAATTGGAAACTATAAGATGTTAATAGCTGTTATTTTAGTAGACAAGAATTATCAAGAATTTTCAATCTTTTTACTTTTCTCAATTTCTGTACTTTCAAAAGTACATATATTCAGTAATATTTAAAAAGTTACTTTTCATTTTCAAAATTCTCGTATCATACATTGGAAAACAAAACTGCATTTTATTTCTTAGATACAAAAGCATAAACACAATATATTTTTTCAAGAAAATAAAATTTAGAAATATGTAGCACTATATGGTATGTTTTGGATGCTCTGAATGTTGAAAGTTCAATAAAAATGCTAAGTCAAAAAGAAGTATATTATAATTCGATTCTTTTGAGATAAAGTAAAAATGTAAATAATGTGACTGCAAATTGAACTTGCAAAGTTCAAATGTAGATAACTACATATAAAGAAAATAAGTATATCTATTAAAATATATTAAATACTTGATGCTAGGCAATATAGTTTGCATGGGTAGCTCATTGATCTTTCATAACAATACTGAGATCTTACTATTCCCATTAGTTTTACAAATAAAAAAAAAGAAAGAAAAACCCAGAGTTTTCTTGAGGTGCCTCCATAAGAAATAATTCTACTTTTTATTTTTTAACTTTTTAAAAATTTTTTAGTTCTACTTTTTAAATATTAAAATTGATCAGAGTCTGCTCGATTAACCACTATTGGTATGCAGTTTACTAATAAGTTTTCATATGACATTTTAGATATCTTGTTGCCAACAAACTATCCCACATAAATGATGATAATAACTTGTGATACTTATCTCTTGAATAAAACAGGAATAATGTAAAAGATATAAATTCAATTATTTGGCAGAAAAAACTTTAATTAAATCTACTTAGCCTAATAAGCATATAAATATATAATGTAAGGAGGGGGTGATATATGATATTTCAAGTAATATGAGAAGTATTAAGCACAATACTTTGGAGACAATACTTCAGAGCACTCGGCAACAATGCAAAATAGTACAAAACAACAACAAAATCTCAAGTTGTAATTCCAGAGTTGACAAAGAAAGAAAGAATCCCAAGAGAATAATGGTGACCATCTAAATTCTAAGATCCAATTCTTCAAGTTAGAATTCTCCAAAATCCACTCAGAACAATCAGAGCACAAATAACCTTCCATAGTATACACCCTCAGCATACCCATGAGAAAGATAATAGCACAAATTTCACTGTATATATAAGTGAAAACACATTAACACCCAGAACAGGCAGAATTGTCTGAGGAGCCCAAACCAGAGCAAACAAATGATTGGAAAATAGATCAAAATATGTGTCATTTATTTAAAAAAAAAAAAAAACAGACAAACTACAGTAAAAGAAAATTAAGGAAGCTAATGATTTATACAAATTTCTTTCCCATCTGAAACAGAATCATCTGGTTCCAGGAAAATCCAAATAAATATTCAAAAAAAAAAAAAAAGAAAGAAAAAACCCCCAAGAAATACAGTACATTAAATATGCTGAGAGGAAAACAAAATAGCTGATTTCAGGTAGAGGGAAGGGATTCTATGGTGAGGCAATCTTTCTGTTGTGAGCCGTGAAGCAAGGAGGCTCTTAGAGATTAGTAGGAGCATATCCAACGGACACAGAAAATAGCTTGAAGAAGCTTCTATTGAGAAAATTTGGAAAAATCAATCCATCAAAAAATGACTGTGATTAATTAGTAAAATATTGAATTAATATAAATTCATGTATATAGAGCAATGATAAAAAGAAGAGAGAGAAAGTAAGACACCTATCTACCACATTTAGAGGTGATGACTGCGTCATCTTCTGATTCTAGAAACTGGTCATTGAAAGGAAAGTATTAAGGTTTCTTGCATTTCCAGGAGGAACTGTATTTCATCCACATTTAATGATTGGTATTTTCAGATACTGGACAACAGGCAGCACAGAGCAACAATCTCTGAGGAAAAGGAAATGAAAGAAGTAAGTGCCAGGATTTTTCCAGTTTGTTGCCAGAAGACAGTTTTCAAAAGTCAGAGCAGGACACTGATGAAAGAATTTGAAGAAGTCACAAATAAAAAGATATCCTCTGTTCATGTATTGAAAGAGTCAGTATCACTAAAATGTCATATTACTCAAAGCCAACAGATTCAATGCAATCCCTATCAAAATTCCAATGGTAGCATTTTTTACAGAAATAGAAAAAAAATTCTAAAATTTGTCTGCTGTCACAAAAGACCCTGAAATCTCAAGGAAATCATAATAAAGAAAGGTAGAGGCATCACACGTCTTGATTTCAAACTCCTGTATATTACAAAGCAATAGTAATCAAAATGGTATGGCACTGTCAAAGAAACAGACACAGCTCAACGGATAGAATCAAGAGCTCAAAAATAAGCCCGCACATTTATAGTCAACTAAATATTTGACAGGATAGTCAAGAATAGTTGGTAAGGAAAGGATAGTCTCTTTAATAAATGAGGCTGGGAAAACTGGACAGCTACATGCAAAAGAATAAACTGGACCCCTTTCAACAATTAGAATAATTAGCATATTTTCTGGAATGCAAAGACAGAAATAATTCCTGTTTCCTTCAATCAGAATAGAAAAAAAAAATGTAATAGATTGGGCATCAGATAGAGTACTTAGAAGAGTACTGCCTTTGTAGGTAAAATTAGCTCAAGACTGGAGGCGTCTCTGAAACCAGCACTCTGATGGCAAATATCGACAAAGGGAATTATTATTAGAAAGGAAAATTATAACTGGAGGGTATTATGCTGAGTGAAATAAGTCAATCAGAGAAAGGCAATTATTCTATGGTTTCACTCATATGAGGAATATAAGAAACAGTGTAGAGGATCATCGGGGAAGAGAGGGGAGATCCACATTCCAGAAACTGTTCTTAATGTTCTTTTCCAGTGATTTCCTTAACCAGTGTTGGATAATGTTCTCACACACGTGCACTAAGTGCTCAATTAAAAACATGAGGGAAACCCTTTGCGGATCTCTCTGTCTGTCTCTCCCTTCATTTGTAGTCTCCATATAGCTTTCTCCTCTCTGATACTCTGTGAATTCTAGCCAGGTCAGAATCTCAGACTTCTTAACTATGTCTCCTCATCTTTGGGAGACCATTGACTCATTGAATCTATCTCCTCATACTGCAGCCTAGAAACTAAACAGTTAGCTGTGGAAGTCATCTCATTTGTTTCCCTTCTACCAAGAATCCTGCCCTTTTCTGCTTGTTGTACAAAGTGTGAACATTTGTTTCACATATTTAGTCTAGTTTTTTTAATTAAGGGGAGAGGGTAAATCTGCCCCCTGTTTCTTCATCATGGTCAGAAGTATCTTGCTGTTGTTACAATTCTTTGCTTTCTTCTCTTTTTCTTGAGAAATAGTATTACATTATTGTCTTGCTTTTAATGTTACTTGGGATTTCTAATGGCACCTGTTTTTCTTTCCATCATAAATCTTTGGCAAATGTAAAATGGATTGGTTGGGTTGTCAAGAGGCTTGTTAATTTTTTTTTTTTTTTAAGTAGGCTCCACGTCCAGTGAGGAGCCCAGTGTGGAGCCCAGTGTGGAGCTTGAACTCATGACCTGATCAAGACTTGAGCTGAGAACAAGAGTCGAATGACTGATTGACTGAGCCACTCAACTGCCGCTGGGCTTAAGTTAGTTCTTAAAGAAAAGATTTCCTAACTATGTTGAATGTGTGGGTGGCACACACACACACAGATACACATAAATCCAACTTTCAAATGTATAGAAGAAGCATATTTAAAAAACTTATTCAAAAAGGCTAATGATAAAGGGTTGAACAAAGTATTTTAAGCAAGTTCAAACAATGAGATACCACAGTTTTGCACCCCGATATACAATGTGAGAGAATAAAAGCCATAAAAGCATAAAACTACTCAATTAAGTCCACTTTGTAAAGCTAAACACTGCAATACCTGACAAAATACCACCAAATAACACAACCAGCAACTTTTTAAATCAGAAACAACAGAAGTTTCAATAAGTCAAAATGCTTAATGTTAGGAGTCTATAAATGCTCATAGCCCAAGACATGTCAAGAGACCAAAAACTGTGAAACATCAGAGCAGAAATGTGTGGAAATCAAGGAAAGTATTAGAAACATAAGAACATGTTTATGTCCTTAGAAACATAAGAACATGTTTATGAATCTGCAAACACAGTGAGGGCTAGCAGCATTCTTCTCTCAGGATCTGACAGTTTAAATTGTCAAAAAAATAGCAAACACAGAGCATCTGAATAATCCAAAATTATCTCTTAATATTTAATTTTTGTGTGTGTGTTTTGGTCAACAAAGTAAATATGGTAGGTAGGAATTTTAAAGAATGTTTCCTGTCTGAGCATAAACCAATATGATAAAAAATAATCCAACCAAGGTGGAGAGAGCCACATCCGATGAAAGAGATGTTGACGGTTTAGGTAGAAATGCGATGGAGAGAAGTAGAGAGACTTAAAAGCAAGGTAATTCCTAGATATCATGGTAGCATTACTGGGTAACCATTTTTATTTTTTAAAATATTTATTTATTGATTTGGGGGGCAGAGGTCAGAGGAAGAGGGAGAGAGAATCTTAAGCAGACTTCACCCTGTGTGTGAAGTCCAACATGGGTCTCAATCCCACCATCTTGAGATCATGACCAGAGCTGAAAAGAGTTGGACCCCCAAATGACTGCACCACTCATGCACTCCAGGTAGCCATTTTTAATTCACAGACACTCTGGAACAGCATTAGTCTCTCAGGGTCTTAGTGTGAAAAGAAAGCATGTTGATACAAGTAACTAAAGAAACTATTGAAAATCACTAAATTGAGCTTGGTAAACTCAAGTTCACCATCCTTTACAAACTGGAGGTATTAAAAGAAAGTAAAAATTTGGTTTGAAATTATTAAAAAAGGTGAGCACAGCCTGATAACAAAAACTGCACCAGCATGCTCCTGCTTGAAAATATCAGTCACACAAGTGAGGACAGATTATTTGAGCAGTCTTTTGTTTCCATGTTCAAACTGTCTCATTTATTAGAAATTTTCCACTTAGTCTTTATTTGTTTATTTATTTATTTATTTATTTATTTATTTATTTATTTATTTTAGAGAGAGAGATCACAAGTAGGCAGAGAGGCAGGCAGAGGGGGGGGGGGAAGCAGGCTCCCCACTGCGCAGAGAGCCCGATGCGGGGCTCGATCCCAGGACCCTGAGATCATGACCTGAGCTGAAGGCAGAGGCTTTAACCCACTGAGCCACCCAGGCGCCCCTCCACTTAGTCTTCATATAATTTTAGAGAGGTAAAAAGTGTTTTTCAGAGGTCACGGGTTGACTATTACAGATTAGGTTCATTTAGAAAAAATGATAACTCATATTATCATGGTTTGAGTGAATTATTTTCTTGGGGTGATATATCATCTTTATACACCTTAAATTTCATGAGAAATTTATTTGCTAATAACATATGCTAAGATACACTTTATCTCTTCCACGTGTAATGGTACATGTTTTGTTTAGTAGTTTTATTGAAAATGTTTTCAAAAACAGCTTCTATGTCAGAAATTTATAATAAAACACTGTTGATTGTGAATATAGTTGGAAATAAGGATATATAAAAACCCTACTCCTCTGCTCCAAATGTATGCCAAGTTAGCACATCTGGTTCAATAAGACTTCTTCTTCTTTTTTTTAAGGAACCACATTCTCTTTGGAAGACCCAGGTGTTGAATGCTCACATATATGAAACTACTTCAAACACATAACTACTTAAAAATCATTTGGAAGTAATGCTATACCAAATAATTCATTTTTAAATGGAAATAAATTATTTTCACTCTATAATTCCTTTTGGAAAGATGATTACATACGAATATAGGGATAAATATACACATATATAAAATGTATATTATATATTCAGGTCTTTACATACAATTTTGAAATTACACATACACAGTGTGGCATATACTCCTATTTACCTATACACACATAATTATATAAATATAGTTATAACCACTCACAATGAAACAAGTCAATGCATGAGAAGGTACTATTCTTTCTCACTATTTAATACTAATCTTACCTGATTTTTGTCTTATTAGCTTTACAAACCATCTCCAAAGAGGATACAAGGCATTCTTAGTAATCTTTCTGTCCTATCATGTTCTTTCCCACAATTCTGTCCAGTCCTTTCTTCTTTTCTTTTTTTTTTCCTTTCTTCTTTTCTTTATGACTTTTGGCATTACATGACCTCTCTTACAACCATTTTTTGAGCAAAATTCAAAATTTAGATCTTCAGCTAGGATTCCTCCTTATTTCCATTTTTTTTTTTTTTTTTTAAGATTTTACTTATTTGACAGAGAAACACAGCGAGAGAGGGTACACAAGCAGAGGGAATGGTAGCGAGAGAAGCAGGCTTCCTGCAGAGCAGAGAGCCCGATGCGGGGCTCGATCCCAGGCCCCTGGGATCTGACTTGGGCCGAAGGCAGATGCTTAACAACTGAGCCACCCAGGGGCCCCCTTATTTCCAATTTTTGAGTAGTGACTATTATCTCTAGGCAGATTTCCTGCTATTCACACAAACACAATGAATCTAAAACTACAGGATGGTTTTCCATTCCAGCTTGCTGGTCCTCGCAGTCTCATTTTTGATAGGCCTAGATTTCTGATCGCCAAGTTAAATCACCTCAAAAGTTACTTGTCTCCTGCTCTCCCAAAGTCAGAAATATTCCAAGTTCTGTCTCGAGCCTTCCATCTCTCGCCTGCCACAACTTTCTCTCTACTACTCCCCTCCCCCATTCTCACTGCCATTATCAGTGTTCAGGTTAAGACTTCCTCACGCTGACGGTTTTTCCTACCTGCGTGCTCCTCATTGTTTGTTTCTAAAGTATCAGCCCCTGAACCGGAAGCGGTAAGCTGGTTTGTGAGTTCCGCTGCTGGGCCGGAAGTGAGAAGATCCACACTAGATGTCAGGATGCATTTCCGGGCAGGGGGGCTGTCAGTCAGGTCAGGTTAGTAGGAAAAAGGTAACAACAGGGCTTCGTTGTGCCACAGGACAGAAATCAAGAAAGCTGCCTGCAAATGGTCTCAGTCATCACAGTGATAATACAATGCCAGGTGGTAAACCACGTGTTAGCAAAAGCACAGCTAGCCCTGCACAGAGCTCAGTGAGGAGGTCCATTTGGACTCAGACTTCCCTTACCACCAAGACCCCAAGTTTTATGCAGTGAAAACTGTATAGAGGCAGAATCCAGTTGGTCTATTTCAGTCCTGCTTTTTGCAAAAATGGGGGAGGGGGAATCTAACGACTATTAAGAACTATTTTACTTTTCAAATTCTGGAATTAGCTGCACGTTTATTTGCACTTTGCATTTCCTGAGAAAGGATGCTTGGTAGACAGCCAAGGAGCACTGGGCGGGTAGAGGAGGCAGAGAATTTGAACAATTCTTTTGGATTAAAACTACAATTTCTTCATTCTGTGTCCTGCTTCTTCCCAGCCCTGAAATAAAATAACCACAGCTTGCTCTGTTTTGTAATAATAAAAGTAGTTTTATATTAAATGAAAAAAACAAACTTCTTATAGGAAATACAAATGTAATTGTGTCCACTAAGGTGGGAGTCCTGTTGCTTCAGGTACTGTCTCCGTTTGCTGTCTCTTTACAAGCGGTGTGTGCTAGAGCCATGCCAACCAGTGAGACGTGGAAGAGGAGCCCCAGGAGCGGCAGAGAATCCATTGCAGGCCAGCCCCACCCTTCCTGACTATATGAAAGGTATCCCCTGTTTGAGGACACTGAAGTTTATACAGGTTGTGACTTTGTCCCAAGTCACCTAAACTGGAAGAAACACTGCAAAGTTGCCAACACAATTAAGCTTAGATTGGTTGAGACAGGAACTTCAGGAATTCCTCCAATAATTGGCAGAAGAAGTATGAAACTTAGTAGCTTCATTCAGATAGTTTCAAGATGGTGCCCCAGGGATCTGAGGGCCACCTCCCAATGGCCTTCCTCTGACCTTTAATGAAGTTAAAGTCCTTACTCCTAATGTTTTGTTTGTGTAGAGTTCTGCATCTTTTACAATGCAAAGCAAGTGGTCACAATTAAAGACTATAGATAAAGTAACTTTTAAGTTCTATAAGACTGACTATCTCTGGATTTGAGATACATTGAAGTGTCTGTGGTTGTAGGGACACAACTCCACAGAAATGGGCTATATCCTTTCCTCATAGATCCAACTCTGAAACTACTGCAACCACAGTGAATGCAAGCAGAAGGACTGACAAACTTCCAGACAGTCCAGAAAAAAATAGTTGAAAAATTAGATTTACTTGGAGGTCAAGCAGATGGGAAGAAAAAAAAAAAAAGGATTAAGCAAAACTCAATAACAACCCTTTCTGGAATGGGGTTCAGAATCTTTAAGAAGTTGCCATCTACAGGTCAGCTAAATGCAAAACAGCCAGTCAAGCAGGATAATACCTTTTTTAGAAGCATATGTTCATATGGTTTATTAGAACTTTTCATTCTACAAGTCTGGTGCCATCAAAGTTTTGTCACAGAGTTGAAGTCACCTATCTCTGAGCAATTTTAGATTAGGAGGATTTTTGAATATCCTATTTGAAACACAGGAAGATAGCTTCATAGTGCCAAAACTTGGACATGGTTGGCAAAACCTCTGGCTGAAGCTACACCCTAGGTATGGAAACTAAAATTGTGCACAAATGGGAGGGATCCTGCAGAACTTTATAATTGTCAACACCAACATCAGCATCCCTGTGTCTGACTATAGCTCCTGGGGAAATGTAACAGATCTCCAAGAAAACTTTGTTGGACCCTCCTTTGGAAAACATCATTGAGTATAATCAGGCCCACATGAGAGATAAAGCTGAGAAACATAGAAGTGAAAACCAATCTGCATGTTCATTCTGGGTTCCCTACTCCTGGTTAGAGACATGTAGGGATTGAACTATTTAGAAGTATGTAAGGCCAAGAAATGTGACACTATTTCATTTCTCAAAGGCTCAACAATAAATTGTCTTATATGTGGACATGCTTTCCTACATAATTCCTTTCCTCCTTGGGCTTATTCTATGCATCAGCTTAAGAAAAGTACTGTACTCTACATTTGCTTCACATTTTAATCTCCACGGATTTTCTCTCTTTTATTACTAATTTCCACTTTTTGAAATTTAATGTTAGATCATCAAAATGTTGCCTTTTTGCTGAAGATGTCTCTGAACCCCATTTTCAGTTAAATTTGGTTTTCACTTTTTTGAACTCTTACCATTTTATCTATACCTCTCTTAATTTACTTAATACTTTTTTACTTCTTGATATTGTTTTTGTATGTCTTATTTCTCTTTGGATTCGAGCTTCTTGTATGTGGAATATTTTTTAAAAACTTATCATGGGGTGCCTGGGTGGTTCAATCAGTTAAGTATCTGACTCTTGATCTCAACTCAAGTCTGGATCTCAGGGTCATGAGTTCAAGCTTCACGTTGGACTCTACTCTGGGTGTGGAGCTTACATAAAAAACAGAACAAAAAAAAAGTCATATCACTTTAATACTTGAAGAAATGTCTTCTTTTTGGAGAACAAACAACTACTGGTGTGTGTGTGTGTGTGTGTGTGTGTGTGTGTGTGTATGTGTGTGTGTGTTATATTACAGAAATCTTGAACTTGAGGCTATGAGAAAACTACAAGTTGATGAAATTGGTGTTTCTTTCCACCACTCTCATATCTCATCTAGGAGCTTCCCTGCTATGACCCAGACCTGCAATGTAATCTCTAGGCATTTTGGTTGCAAAATGCAAGAGTTTGCCCATTATCAAAGCACCATAGACTTTTCTGTGTTTATTTTATAATTTAAGTGAAAAATGAGGATAATGCTACTCGTTAGTTTTAGTATTTGGTAGATTGAAATATTTCATAACTGAGAGAAATCAAAATCTTTTAGCATATTTAAGAAATGCAGCAGCAAAAAAAATAATGTTGACACTGGGGATATATTGAAGAACACTAGTAAAATAGAGTAATTAGTTTGTGCCAGGAGAGTCTTAGACAGATGTAATCTGATTTAATATCAGAATTCAGATATGATACAAAGTTTTAGAAGTCACATAATTTTGGGACAGATATTATTTGGATCTGTTAGCCCACCTGCTTATCTATATTACCTCACACATATGCACATATATGTGTAGAAATAAAGACTCTGTCATTGTAGCACTATAAATATTTATTTCAAATCATGACTCATGGATACAGAGAAAGTATTAGTTGCACAAAAACTTCATTATTTTTCTTCTTGGGAAGACACTGTGGAAATTTGTGTGCTAGTTTTGATCAGCTCAGGAAAAATGGTCATTTATTAAGGAATTGACAGTGATGTGAAGTGACAAGTGAATTATTATACTACAGAGCTATTTGGTTATAGTGCATATGCTTGTGCATGTTACCACAAATTCTTCATGTTTCTAGAATGTTACTTGGACTGTATGCAACAAACCACCAAATTTTAATGAACTCAATTCTCTCTTTAGCTCTTTAGGGTAAAATCACACGTTCCCCAGTGCAAATTATTCCATGGCTATATGAGAAATTGGGAAAAAGGGAAACCATATCCCATCTGAATGAATGTGGCTACATTAGCTATCCCAAGGCACTAAACCTTAGTTTATATTTTATTTACTAGTCTATTTTTAAATCAACAAAATGCAAAAGTAAAGTTACATTCTCCAAGTTCAAATTCTCCAAATCATGAAAGAAATCTTGCCATCAACTGTTCATCTGTCTGACATGTGCCTTTATGTGTATCTGACTTGCTTGGCTTGCCTTTTTTAATGCTTGCCCAATTTGTTTCTCTACTTTGTGGAAGGCTGCACACACCCTCAGGGCAGTATTCAATACTTTTTGATGAAAAGAAAGAATGTTGCTGACATAGCAAAAGCTTCAGGAAGTCACAAAAATGAGAAGGTTTTACAAAACTGATAATCTTTTACATTTTGTACAAAGGGCTCAGATGTTGATGGAACAAATGTAATTGTTTTTTAATGTAAGGTTTTTTTTTTTTTTTTTTTTTTACAGTCTCACGTTGTAAGGTCCACTTGTAGCTGTAGGTGGTAGCAAAGTAGAAACTTAGAGAGTCTGGATTATTCCTTAGGGTTTGCAGTGATGACCAGCAAGATTTATTTTCTTATTTAAAGTAGATAGAAACACAGATAGGAAACGTGTGGCATTGACAAATGGGAGGTTTCCTGTCACCGAATATTAAAATAGTAAAACTTGAGATGAGGATTCGGAAGAAAGAACAATCTTTTCCACACTGAAGCTCACTAAGACCAGAAATATTCAGTATTTACCAACTTCTTTTTTGGAATATCATTGTCTTACAGATTTTTGAGTTTCCTTCCCTTGATCTGAAAAAGGCTTGCTGGAGTGGAAACAGTAACGACCAACACTGAACTAAACACCTTAACAAGAATTTAAGAGCTAGTGCTTCAGCAAATTATGGTCATGTGAGTTGTGTTGAGTTGTGGTGGGGAAGAAAGTGATAATGATGATGATGATAACTGACTCATTCAGAGGGTTGTCAATTAAGTTTAGTCTTCCACAAAAGGTAGAGGGGAACCTGGGTGGCTCAGGTGGTTGAGCATCTGGCCCTGGATTTCTGCTGGAGTCGTGATCTCAGGGTCATGCAATGGAGCCCTGTGTTGGGCTCCACGCTCAGGAGGGAGTCTGTTGGAGGTTCTCTCTCTCCCTCTTCCTCTGCCCCTCCCCCTGCTCCTGTTCTCTCTCCCTCTAAAAGAAATAAATCTTTAAAAAAGAAACTCATGAGGTAGATAAGAATACATTTTGTGATTATTCTCACATTACACATAAGGACACTAAAGATCAGATAGATGAAGTGATGTGCCCAGGGACAGTATATACTTGCCATATAGGTATGATAAATGACAGGTTTTCAAATCCCTGACTTTTTATGCATTTGAATCTATTCAAACAGTTTACCAGAAAGACCTGAAAATTAGGTGCTTCCAAATCAAGCTAAATTTGGGGTAAAGAAATAGTATTAAAGCACATTAATAACCATATTTCTATTATTATTATGAGAAGATAATACACAAGATGATTTTCCCCCCGAAGGGATCGTGCAAGCATTTATGCACAATTACTGGAATAATATAAAAATCCATTATACACTGTCTTGACAAAATTGCCACACATTTTTATATGGTAATAGATCAGGTAAACTGTAACTTGAATTCAGTAATGCCAAATATCAATTTAAGTGGATAAATATGATATATGCATAAATATATTTCACTAGTTAAATAATATGCTTAGTACTAATTGTTTTCCTCTTTAAGTAAGAATTGTTTTTCCTAAGTTTGTTATTAGATTCTAAAATCAGAATGAATCATTCTGTTATAGATAATTATAGATAATTCATTATCAGTTATTTATCTTTTCATTCAAGCACGTATAGAGTTCACTCTGTGTATCAGGTATCTGATACCTGCACGATGACAATGCACGATGACTGCAATTTATATCCAGCCTAAAAAGAACAGGAAAAAAACCCCCAAAAAACCTTATTGAGGAAGTAAAATAAAAGCACATATTGTGTTTGGAAATACCTTCCTGGTAGCTATTATCAAGAAGTTTTAGAAATACCATTAAGTGATGGTTTAGTCTGTGGTTGCCCTAGATATTACATATTGCTTTTGATTTTCAATGTTTCCTGAAGTTTCACTGTCACATGAAATTGTGCTAGAGAGAAAAGATCAATAAATTTACTTTCTTGCACTGCTGTTTAGTGCAAGGTAAATGGAAAATAAATTATATCCATATAAGTGTTAGAGTATGACATTAGAAGTGTGCACATATGTAGAAACACAAAACAGAGAAAGAAGGAAGTTGCCTTGTCTACTTGGAAGCTGATGTCTTCAGGAAATTTTCCAGAGGTGGGAGGATTGCAGACAGAGTAGGGTAAGAGTGGGGAAGATTCCAGACATACAGCAGAGCAGCATGTCATCTAATACTCCTTTTTCTGAAGTTGTTATTTTTTCTCCTTTCTTAAAATCTTACCACCATCTGAGCAGAAACAGTACACATTAATAAACTACTAAGATATTGACAAAATGAACAGACTGGTTTCAGACTTGCAGTCTATAATAATTTTATTTAAAAGGAAGATAATGAAAAATATCTTGGGACTTTATGCCCCAAAGGAAATACTCTTGTCCCATAACTGCAATTTGCAAAAGCTCTCTTTATTTTCCAGGGGCAAAATAAAATATTTTATTCTGATATGTAAAGTCACGAGAAATAAAACTCAAGTATTTTTTCTTCTTAAAAATACTTACAGATATCCACTAAGTCATTTTGAGATGAATTAACAACCAAGAATGGAGAGACACGGTGAAAAAGGACTGCAGCTCTTCTTTTACTTAATTGTGATTCTGAATTTAAGAAACCAATAGAAATTAGTGGTTCACATGTTGAAATTGAATCTAAGCAGTAAAGCTGGACTTTGTATTAAATACTACAAAGCTCAGGGTGCCTGGGTGGCTCAGTCGCTTGAGCTTCAGACTCTAAGTTTCAGCTCAGGTCATGATCTCATGGGTCTTGGGGTTGGACTGAGTCCTGTGTCAGGCTCTGGGCTCAGTGAGGAGTCTGTTTGAGATTCTCTCCTTCTGTCCTTCCCCACACTACTATGCCTGAGTGCCCTCTCTGTCAAAAAATAAATAAGTAAATCTTAAAAAGGAAATAACAACAAAAAAACCCTCCTCAATTTCCTCCTAAAACTTAATAAAGACTGACCTTCCTTTTGTGTCTTCAGACTTGCCTATGGTTTACCATAGTTTGTGTTGAAGAGAAGTTCTTCTGCTATTTCCAAATAAACTCAAAATACATACATACATACAAACAAACATACATACTACAAAGTTCAGTTCTCTTTCATACCTTTGAATTTTCTAGAATAAAGAAATCTATTAATAGAACTGTTTCCAATGTTCAATTAGAATACATTATTTCTTGTTTATAGCCACTAGAAGTGGGAAGTGAATTTCTTCCATTCACAAACTATGTATGCTTATGATGACTATAACATTTACATAGTTTGGAGTTTACAAGTATAACTGCCAATGAATTTTGGCTTTGGTTTATTCCCATCAGAAAGGTAAAGTTGAGGAGGGTAACTTACAGATTAATTTGAGAAATGAATTTTTTTCTGTATCTTTAAAACTCTTCCTGAATGAAAATATTCAATATCATTTGTCAATAAATCATCTCCACATATTCTCTTTTTTCTAAGACCTAAAAATGTTCTTATATGTTGATTAGTTTTAAATATATGTGAAATTCTAACTATGTAAGAATGCATAGAGAAAAACAAAGAACTACAATGACATTAATATTTGTTGCTTGTGTTTCATACAAGACTGAGTGCTCATTACTTCTTTATACCATCTATATTTCCTAATTTTCTGTAATAGACACATAACATATTTAAAGCAATATATTTGTTTTAAAAAGCAACTAAAATTCTACATACAATATATTTTTAAAAATATGCAAAAAAGCATGAAGTAAAAATGTTAGAAGGTATTAGCTCTAAAGGCAAAATGTTTTCTGTGCTGAGGAGTATTTCAATTCTTTCTCTTTTTATATTTTATAAAATTACTGTTCACATACTAATTTTATGGACGATAGTTTTCATTTCTATCTATCTATTTCATATCTAACAGTACCTCAGTATCTAAATGGACAACTTAGGCCATAAAATTCTACATCATAGTGCTAGACAGGTCGTAATTTCAGGTTGACCAGAAGTGCTGATTCAGATATAAGAAGACAAATATCATTAGCCATCCTACAGCCTGCTCTTGGTGAAATTGAAACAATCATTTCCACAGTTAAATGCTCAAATGGAAAGCCTGTAAGTATCATTGGCCTAAGGATTCTTATAGCAATGGTATAATTCACATTTTAAAATATATATTGTAAAGTCTCAATTCCATTCGTATACTTTGTTATCAGAAATCTTAAAAAATTCTAAAAATCGGTTTATTTTTTTTTTTCAGTTACCAGGTTCCTAAGGGTAGGATTAAACCTAGTAATATTAACAGTTGTATAACAACATTAGCTCATTTGGTTTACCCTCAAATGGAAACAGAATCAAAACGCTGTCTTTTCCCCTTAAACATAATTTTTATACCAACCTTTCAGTCTCTCTTCCTTTTCATTCTCCCATGGTAGGAATTACTTTATTGATTAGGAAGCTATGGCCTGAGTGCATAATGAAAATCTGTAATGAAAAACTCATTTGAGAAAGAAATTAATAATTTCAACAGTGAAATCCAATTTTCCTATATTCATTCTTGTAATCTATTTTGCATTATTTCCCTTGTGTACCCCAAACATCACTGACTCATGGCATTGTGCAGATAATCGATTAAAATGAAAGAATTACATAAAATATGTTTCTTCAAGGCTAACCTCCAGCTCTTTTATATTAAAATAATTATATTTCTATTTACAATAGCTAAAATGTTATTAGATAATTAAACAGTTTCACAAATATATTCATTGTTGAGAAATTTATAGAATAATATTTTCATATGTTGTTTCAGGAATTCTATAATTTATTGAAGAAAATAGGCTATTAACCAGGAAAAAGCACTAAAAATCTACATTTTAGGGAAATATATTATATGATAGACATTATGTTACAGGATTTCTACATATCTATGTTAAATCCTCCTAGGACTTCAATAACTAGATACTATGAAATCTATTTTTTGATCAAGAAAAAAGGCTTTAGGGAATGTTTAACAAACTTGTCCAGGGTCACATGATGGTTGAGATTCAAACCAAGGATTTTATATATATATATACACAATACATATACAATACATATACATATATAATGTTTTTATATTATTATATATTATATATAATATGTACTATTATATATAATATTTTATAATGGATATTATATATATGGTGATAAATTAGATATACTGCTTATAATACTATAGATATATTCTGTGGTTGTGATGGCATGTATATGTCCTGAAATCTTATGTTTTTGCTAATATAAGAAATAAAAAAAATAATGCTAAAATAAACAAAATAAGTATTCAAATCCCATTCATAAGGAGGGAGATAATAAAGAGAAACTCTATTGCTTTCAATGTTTAATTACACAAAAAAATGCAAGAATGTAAAAGAAATAGAAGCAGTGACCATTCCCCTCCACCCCAAAGTTCCTACTAGAAATAACCAGTTCCCCCCATAATTTAATTTTTCAGGGCTTTTTTATACACACACACAGACACCGCACACACACATCTGCCTAAAATAACATAAATTCACTGAACCACATTATGTGTATTGCTTTGTGTCTTTATGCTTCTTAACATATGTTGGAAATCTTTCCATGTCAGTACAAATAGAGTTCTATATTATTTAAGTTGCTGAATCATCTAATTGCAATATTTATTTGACCCTCTCCTTACACATACATCTGTAAGTTGTTTCCAAGTATTCTCTATTACAAAATATGCTACAGTGATACAGTGAAAACTCTTGTAATACAGCATTGTGCATAATTTTTGGATATAATCTATAAAAGAAATTGCTGGGTTAAAGGGTAGATACATTTATGATACCTACTGCCAACTCTCTTTAATATATCCCTGTGTATTGAATGTAACAATATTAGAACTGGTTCTGTGTTTCTTGTCAGCATTTCAAACAGATCTTCCCGCCTCCCAGTAAATTTACGCAGATCTGAGAGATTCCTGTTGATAACTTAGTTAAATAAGCTTTCTTAGCTCTTCCAATCTGTTTATAATTCTTCCAGAGCCAGAGTCATTACTAAAAGTGGTCCTTTCCAATTAAAGTAACAACAATGCATTTAAGTATGGCACCATTTATTGAGTAGAAGATGATCTCCATAGAAAATATGCATGTTTCCATCTGCATTGAATTTGGTTTCTTAAAGTCACTGTTAACCAGTTCTCAGTATATCATAAATAAAATATGTCCATCTTAAAAATAGTAACAAAACAGAGCTATCATGAAACATTATTACAAAATCCTCAGGAAATGGAGGATTTTTAACTTTGAAACAACACTCCACCTCATAAGCAAACTGAACATAAAGCATCATAACAGGAGGTGAAGGGGCTGCAAAAAGACCCTTGGAAAACTTTTTCATAGGTATTTTTCTGACTATTGGCTTTTTTGATAAGTAAACATTAAAAGACTTCTCCTATCTTCCATTTTTCCTCAAAAACCATAGCTAGTGACTAAGTTGAAATATCCTAGCAAGAAGCATTATTTAATGATAATTAGACATTTTTGTATTTTTTAGTACTTTAATTAGATTTTTATTTTGTGAAAATTGTAATTTAAAAATTACCAGTTTCTCATCTGTACTCCATTGGCTACTCTAATATTTAATTAATTACTTATATCAAATCATATAGTATAATATACTTTATTTCTTGTTGAGAAGTTTTGGAAGTTTTTCCATAAAATTCATATGGTTAAAAATATTAATTGAGAATATAAGTTTTTAGAGACTATGCATTTTAATTGTTTCCTATCCAGTTAAGAATGCTGGCCCAGTAGTAAAATGTTCTGGTTAATGGGAAATTATCCATTTCAACAATTAGCCAAAAACTTGAAATTTATGTGAATACATGTAACACTGAAACAATGTTAAATGTAGTAATGTTTTATAATTTGTAAAACAGTTTTGAATCTTCTTGTGCTCCACGGCCATCCGTAAAACGTTTGGTATAATTTTCTAATGACTTGACTAATGCTAAAATTCACTTCACTTTGCTAAGCTCATCTTTGAAATAACAGTTTTCGACTTTAATGTGCTTCTTCATTTTTTTCCTAGAAAAATATTGTTTATGTGGCATAATAATTCATCAACATAAAAAAACATATATAGTTGGTAATGGCTTATAATCAGTATAATATTTGATTGTATACATTCTCCAATGACCTAAGACATATAAATTTTCCAGCCTTTAAAAGCAAGTGTATCTAGTCTAGAACCATCAAACACATGCTGTTAAAACTGTTTCAAGTGCTGTCTCTAAAGACTATCTCACATCCTTCATATTCCTCTGTCACACTCCTCTGCAGTCTTTCCTTAAAACAAGTATGACCATGTCATTCTCAAGCATGTGACATTCCATAATTGCATTTGCTGATGGTACAAAGTTCAAATTCTTGTGCATGTCATTAACATTTCCTGTCACTTTCTTGTGCCTTAAAAGTCGAAAGCATGCACCCCAACACCATGTGCTCTGCCTGCTCAAAGACTCCCCACTCTCCACTGCAGGAGCTCAAGTGTTGCTCCTTCTTTAAAACATCATCGGATTTTCCCTCTTCTATGTGGAAGTGATCTGTACTTTGAGTCCCTTTGCATAATTTGTCCATTGTATCAGCTTTAACCCTCTGGGGTGATTATTTCTTTATGCAATTTCCCCCCTAATAAACTATGGGCTCATTGGAGGCAAAGTATTTACTTCACTTAGGAAAATGTATTCCTCGGAGATGTTGCAGAAAATTTTTGAGTGGATTTTTTAATCGATGAACTTGCCATTTGAGAACACAGACAAAAGTATCTCTTTAATTAAAATTTAAGAAAACATTAGTGGAGCTTCAAAGAAAATGTTTCTAATTATAAGATGCTATTTTACTAAATTGTTTGCTATGTTGTGTGCAAAAGTGTGAGTGGGAGTTTGATCCTGAGGGGAGATACTGGGAGTTGGGAATAGGATGATTACATTAAACAAAACAATCTGGCAAAGGAAATAAGAGGGAAAGAGCCATATTATGGCTATAAATAGCTAAGAAATGACCTAAGATTTCTCACCACACACCATCATTTATCTTTATTTTCACTCTGCATGTAATTACTGCAATCTTTTACTATTGTAATTTTGATCATTCAAACTGGAGTACCAAGTGCTGTGTTTTCAATTTTGTAATTATTGTCTGTAGCCTTTAATATGGTCAGAGTCATATGATTAGCACTTTAAAAGACTGAAGCAATTAAAGACAAGAAGTAGTGAATTATCTGATGTTTTTTAATGGACAATGGTATGAACATTAAAAGCTGATCTCCAAACTTATATATAGCCACCATATTGAGCTTTTAGTCACTGCTGGCTCAGCGTTAATAATTTTATGTGCTATAATTCATCTGATCATCACAGAAGACTTGTGAGATAGGCACCATTAATATCCTTGTCGTTTTACACATGTGGAAATAAGTTCATTTCTTAGATATGCAGTCTGGAAACGATGTAGGTAGGGAACTCAGAAGCAGCTGAATTCAGAACCCGGGATCTTAACCACAACACATTCTTCTTTCCCTGAATTTGGGATGAAAGGAATTTCCTGTTTATTTCAGCACAGAATGGCATATCACAAAAGTTTTATTGCGTACATTTTTGAGGTTTGAGATTAAATCTGGAAAAGGAAGAATGAGTTAAAATAAAAAAAAAATAGTCTTAATAAGTTAACCCTTCAATCCGAGACATGGAGAAATCACTCTGAGGGAAACCTTGACAATCAGTTAGTAATGGAACAGCCATTCTATTTGAGGCTCTGCCTTTGGAAACCAAAGAACAGGAATGGGAAAATAAGGGAAATAAGATCTATTAGTTATTGAAGATCATTTCTATTTTTATTGGAATAGCTAGACATTTCAATGAAAAGTTTGTCAATACACAGGGAGATAAATCAATTGGATAAAAGTTCCAATGAAAATTAGATTTTTTTTTTCATTTTGCAAGAATTTTAGAAACATTGTGGGGCGCCTGGGTGGCTCAGTCGTTAAGCGTCTGCCTTCGGCTCAGGTCATGATCCCAAGGTCCTGGGATCAAGCCCCACATCGGGCTCTCTGCTCAGCAGGGAGCCTGCTTCTCCCGCTACCACTCCCTCTGCTTGTGTTCCCTCTCTCGCTGTGTTTCTCTCTGTCAAATAAATAAAATCTTAAAAAAAAAAAGAATTTCAGAAACATTGTAAAACCAGTTTGAATAATCCAAAGCTTCAGTATATTATTGTGTTCCACATTTTTGTGAAGTATCTACTATATGGTATACTTACTTTAAAATCATTGTTTTTGTGATTTAATTTGAAAATATTCGTTGTTATTTCTAAGAAGGTGTCTAAAAGTGAGATCTCTTTACATGATATGCTCACTTATTTTCAGTACAGTCAAATTTCAGTATCAGAATTATATTTCCAGAGGAAATCTTTGCAATTGGTTGAGTATTTTTATTCAGATAGGATTATGTGAAGAATTACAATTTGTTTTGGGGGTATCCATTATTGTTATATATATATCCATATATAACATTCTTTTTTTATTCTTCATTTATTAATTTGTCACATTTTGTGTGCTTACTGTGTATCTGGATAAAGCATGAGGACACAAATATGAATATATTTCCCACCAATAAGCTTAGAGTCTCTTGATGGACAGTCTTTTATATTCTGATTAAATACCAACTTATGGTCTGCTTATAATATCTCTGCTTAGCAGAGCTATAATTAGAGAAGAAGAACAAAATTGCTCTTACCCAAGGGAACCTGTAACCTCAGCAAGTTAGACAAACCATTCAAGGTTTGTCCGTTGTATCGATCCGAGAGGTGATAGAGTCAAATAACAGTAAAGACAGGAAGCAGAAGGGAATTTATCATACTCTTACTGCAAGTTATTCATGGTGTTCCAAACAGTATTTTCTTCAAAATATACATTAATTATTTCTCATAGCCAAATTGGTAAGTCCATGTTCCGTACCCACCAGCGTTCTGCTGGGAGTTGGAGACAGAGGGAGGTATAACCAAGACAAAACTGTTTCTGCTCTACTACAGTGTACCAACTATAGGAACCAATTTCCATCATCTCTACCTGGATGTACAGACATCTACAGTTTGGCATGTTCTAAATCAAATTCATTTCCTGCTCCTCTGTCAACTCTGCCCACGTGTGTTCTCGGACCTATCTTATTTCGGCTAATGACAAGGCAATACCTCTGCACTGTTGTCTCAGGTAAAAACCTCAGCCTCATTCCTAACTCTTCCTCTCTTGTCCTCACTTATGACGCACACCATCCCACACACAGTATGCAATCAAGTTCTGTCAATTCTATCTCAGAAATGTCTCTGACATTTTTCTGGTGTTTTTTGTTTTGTTTTGTTTTGGCTGGCTTCCTCCCCCAAGAGAATTCAAGCTGTGTAGAGCAAGGGCTTGATCTTTTTTCTTCACTGAAATATCCTTTGTTCCTGGAAGAGTTCCTGGCACATGGTAAACCTTCAATAAATGTTTGTTAAATGAATAAATGACTACTTATTTCCAAAATAACATAATAACAATAAATATTTTTAGAGGATCATTATTTGCCAGTCACAGAGCTATGTCCTTTGTAAAATTTTATATTTAATTTTTAAAATTACTCTAGAGTACATTGGTACAATAGGATTGATTGGACTCAGAAGTCCTTGTTTGTAGCCAGAGGGTTTTACCTAATTGCCCTGCCAAAACCACTCATTCCTACAGTTCATCTTCCATACTATCATTAGCATTATTTTTCTAAAGATTTATTATAATTCTGGTTACCTATTTGAAAACTTTCCTTGACATAGTTTCTTGTCATTCCATGTTAGGTATATTACAGCTTGGCTACAGCCTACATTTCTACTCTATTTTTCAGGGTTCTATTCCAAGAACCAATATGATAGCTAAAGGGCCTACTTACTTCCCAAATTATACCATTCACTTTATTACCTGTGTCTTTGTTACTACTGTTCATATTGCCTGCAATTACTTTCTCCTTGCCTCCTTGATTAACCTCTATTCATCCTTCAAACTCAACTCCAAATCTCCTCCAGCATCTACTTGAAAGAGATAATTTGGAAGCCAGATACATCTAAATTTGCATTCTGGATTTTCAACTGATGGCTGTGTGATTTTGAGCAAGGTCTTAATCTTCAGATCTTCACTATAAAGTTGGCACATTAACACTTGATTTTAAGGGTTATTTCCTTGATGAAATGAAATAACAAAGCAATGAGAACTTGGTATACCCTCAGGGGTGCCTGGGTGGCTCAGTTGTTAAGCATCTGCCTTCAGCTCAGGTCATGATCCTGGGTTCCTGGGATCGAGTCCTGCATCAGGCTCCCTGCTTTTCGGGAAGCCTGTTCTCCCTCTCCCTCTCCCACTCTCCCTGCTTGTGTTCCCTCTCTTGCTGTGTCTCTCTCTGTTAAGTAAATAAATAAAATCTTAAAAAAAAAAAAAAAAACTCGATATACACTCAAAAAAAATATATCAGATCAATTCCTTATCCTGACATCATCAGTTGAAAAAACTGCTCCTATTAATTCACATTTCTGTTTCAAAACTTGTAGAAATTGTATATATTTAAGTTTATAAATCTAACCATGTGCCCATCACCAAGTAAACTATAAATATGGCTAGATGTTGAATTTATTGATGACGAAGATAGAATCATACGTAATAGTAGTACTCTACACTTTCTTTCGTCAAATGTAATTTGTATAGCTTATTTTTATTATTCTTTACTGCTAGTAATAAAGAGTTAACTGATTCGGTCCTTAAATAAGCTTTGTATACCTTTTACATCAATAACACCACACATTTTTATTTGTTCAGCATTGGAATCAAACAATGAATTAAATAGAATGATTCAAAAGATTAGAAAAGATCTCTGGCCCTATCAGGCTTTGTCATAGTTTAAGGCAAATATAAATGTCAATGTCAGGTCAAAAAAGACAGAATTTGTTTTATTTATTTATTTATTTATTTATTTATTTATTTATTTATTTACTTCACAGAGAGAGGGAGATCACAAGTAGGCAGAGAGGCAGGCAGAAAGAAGAGGAAGCAGGCTCCCCGCGGAGCGGAGAGCCCGATGTCGGGCTCGATCCCAGGACCCCGAGATCGTGACCCGAGCCGAAGGCAGAGGCTTTAACCCACTAAGCCACCTTGGCGCTCCAAAAAAGACAGAGTTAAGGGGGTCCGGGTGGCTCAGTGGGTTAAAGCCTCTGCCTTCAGGTCGGTCATGATCTCAGGGTCCTGGAATCAAGCCCCGCATCGGGGCTCTCTGCTCGTCTGGGAGCCTGCTTCCGCACTCCCCCCTTCCTCTCTGCCTACTTGTGATCTCTCTCCTCTCTGTCAAGTTATCAAGTGAATAAATAAAATCTTAAAAAAAAAAAAAAAGACAGTTAAAAAGTAAGGTGAGTCATGGGAAAGAAAAGAATACCCCAAGGCAGTGCATAGCCAATTTGGAGTATGGGGCTGGGTGGGCTACCACATGTGAGAATTAAAATGGAAATGTTGCTGATACAATATGAGTTTAGTATGCTTTGTAAGTAGTCTATTTAAATACAAACTGTTATTCAAATACTTGGACGGAGATCTGTACTGGTAAAACCAGCAGGGTTTTACTGTGTGAGCACACAAAATTTCCTTTCTGCTTCTTGTGGCAATCCCAATTTCCTGCTTTACAAAGTGTCAGGAGGCTGGGTCCCAAGAAAAAAGGGGAAAGGAGAACTTGCTGAAATATTTCTTGAAGATTATTAATTAATTTATTGTTTCTTTGGATTCATTTTCTTCAGAGAGGAAGGAGCCACTTATCTAATTTAAAACTATTGCCCATGATATTAGCGGTAGCACTTTATTTACACGTAATATGGAACTTTATAAAATAGTTGTATTGCAATTTGATTCTTTTTATTCATTGATGAGTGAGTGTCAGTCTCATTAACATTAAAAAGAACTGTGAATGCCTAATGATTACAGCAAAGAACATGTCTAGGGGTTAATTTTAATTGCATATAACTGTATTTGGATGAGCAGTTTAGACACAATCATTTAACAAAAATAACCGCATTTCTTAATTACAAGTAGCAATTGACTTGGGCAAGCATTTGTAGTGTCTATGATCCTATAAAAAGAGCACTTTAGAAATCTGAGTTTATGTTTTCCTATGTTGGAAATATCATCTTTCATGACAATGACTTCCAAAGGAAGGAAGAAAAGAGATGACAGTAGCTATAAGTCATGTGCCATTTTACAGAAAAGGCAAAGGAGGCTCAGGGATTTGAATAATTAGCCCACATTCCCACAATTATTGAGTTGTAGAATAAAAATTCATACTTAGGTTTGTGCATTTGGAAATCCAGTGCTGATTAGTGAGAAGAAAAAGTATGTGTGTGTGTTAACCATTTGTATGATATTTGTGTGTTGTGGTCTGAATATTTGTGTCTACCCCAAACTGATATGTTGAAAATCTAATGCCCAAATTGATACTATGAGGACATGGGGTTATGAGGAGGTGATTAGGTAATGACAGTAGAGTCCTCATGAATGGGATCAGAACCCTTATAAAAGCCCTGGAGAGCTGACCTGTCCCTTTCATCCTATAAGGATATGACCTGAAGTTTGCAACCCTGAAAAGGATCCTCACTTGCCCATGCTGGCACTGTAATCTTGGACTTGCAGCTTCTGGAACTGTAAGAAATAAATGGCTGTTATTTATGAACTTTCTACTCTGTGGTATTTTGTCATCATAGAATGGGCTAAGACACAGAAGTTGAATGGGAGAAGACACTGAGGTTGAAATCGGTATGATTGTGGAATAAAAAAGATGACGATCTATGGCAGAGATCTTCCTTTGGCTATGTATTTACGAGCTGAGGCTTGTAATGTGTCTTAATATTTAAGAGTAAGACTACCTCTACAGATGGTGCCACACAGATAAAGTGCATTAAATGGAAAAGTTTGCTGGTATCAATGATGAAAAAACAGTGTTTGAGAAATCTATGCACAAAGCAATGGGTTGTTTATTTTTAAAAAAAAGGTTGACGGGGCACCTGGGTGGCTCAGTGGGTTAAGCCCCTGCCTTTGGCTCAGGTCATGATCTCAGGGTCCTGGGATCAAACCCTGCATCAGGCTTTCTGCTCAGCAGGGAGCCTGCTTCCTCCTCTCTCTCTACCTGTCTCTCTGCCTACTTGTGATCTCTCTCTCTGTCAAATAAATAAATAAAATCTTTGAGAAAATTAAAAAAAATCAAAAAAGAAAGACTAAAAATTGATTGGATGTGATACATATTTGTGTGGTGTTTTCTAATAGAATACTAGTTACATTGTAATCTGGAAGAAAACATTTATCTTAACTGGGGTTCAAGGCATACTTTATTTTTTTATTAAATTATGAGAAAAATGACCCTAAAAGTCAAACTAATAATCAGAATATTCAAGCTACAAAGAAATGTGAAGATTATTAATCAAATCATAGCTTTATGCAGAAGAGAAAAAAAATCAGTGCTAGACTGATTCAACTTGTTACTGATAGGACAAAGACTAGACTGAAGTTTCCTGTCAATGTAATACATTTGAAAGGATTCAAATGTCCTTGGAGTCTAAAATCATGGTGTTTCATGTTAGCCATAAAATTCAAAGTCACCAGAAATGCATAAAACATGGATAATCCAGTATAGGAGAAGTATACCTCTCGTGCCACACTTAAGACCGATATTCTAACATTTGATTTACCATAGTCAATGGTTCTCCCCACGTTATAAACAATTGTTCTTTTTCTATTGAGTACCAAAAGTAATCTTTTAGAGTTTAGACATCATGCATGAAATACATGGATTTTAAACTCTAGAATCACACCCTATTTGATGAGTAAGATGTCCTTACATAGGAACTAATGATAACTGAGGGAATGGTGACTTATATCTTCCATTTCATTCTCAGGTTCACAGTGGAGTAGACCAAGTGAAATGGTGAGCAAGACTGTGCTCATGAAATGTATATAAATAGTTATTTCTGTTTCTCTCCCATTTTTCTCTCTCTCTGCTTTTTGCTGACCTTTTACAGTTTTATTTATTTGAGTTAAATCTGCTTAAGGTGTTCCTACACTTTAATGCATGAGAACAAGAGATGGCATAAATTTTTAAAGAGAGAGCAAGACAAGATTATGAATATGTATGAATATCAATATTCATAAATTAATATCAATATGTATGAACATCAATATAAAGCAATAAATCAAGTGAAAAAGGCCGAAAACCAAGAACTTCATGGCAACATCTGCAATGTTCAGATGATGTAGGTTTCACGATAATAGCCACCTAAGGGAGAATCTGGGTTCCAACAGAATTGACTTGGTCCATACAATAGGCAAAAGAAAATTTTAAATAAATATCTAGACTTATTTTTAAATTAGAGTATATAGTAATAATGGGCTTTCATTTTCACCTGACAACAACTGGCTCAACCGAAGTAATAGGTAATTCCATTTAGATGGGGAATGTTCTCCAGTTTCATGCAATTTTCCCTCTCCCAATTTGTTATATTTTAATACTGGATAGCATCACTCATTTATATTGCCTAGATGATTCTAGACCAGCTGAGTATGGAGCATCTGATCCAGAAAGGGAACTCAAGCTGAAAACAATTTTTGGTATTTTTATCCTTAATGTATGGTTATCTTTGAGGTGGAGAGAAATGCAGTACGCTTTAAGCATATTCCATCCTGTTAGAAAAGACAAATACAATTATCAGATATGTTTCTTTTGGTTTAATGTCATTAGATCTTTACTCATCTAATCTCCTATTGTATATTTTGATAATCAGAGAAAGGCATTCTGACTTCTATATTTGCCTACAAGGAAGAAATGTGCTCAGATTGTGTATTTGGGTTATTTCTGGTCTTCGTAAAAGTGAATTTTTGATGGCATACCCATGGTATGGTTAGTACTTGGCTATAGTGAGAGATTTTGCTGATTATGCACACACACACACACACACACACACACACACACACACACATGCCCATATATATAAAGAAATTATTATAAATTAAAAAATAAGCAAAGTTGTCCTTAATTTCAGTATCTTATGTATTTCATTAAATATGAACCCATCTCTTAGTTCTGTTATATATGAGACATTGGTTGCACCCAAGCACATGGGTAAAGCCAACAACACTAATCAATTTTAGATGACAGCACTAATACTTCTATATATGTCCTTACAGATTTCTATAGTATACACAACAGAATTAAGTCAATTGAAAGTTAGGCAATGAATTACTTTTACCTTATATTTTTGTTCAGAATCTAGGATGCTATGGTTGATGGGCTAACAAAATGTCATAAATTCTTCACCCTTCCTTGTATGTACCCCTCTTCAATATGACTTCGTAATGTCCTCCATTAGGAGATGGAGTCTGTTTCCCACACGTGAATGCCATTGACTTTTTGTATATTTTGGCCAAAAGAATGCTCCAGAATTGATAGTGTGCAGTTCTAAGTTTAAAAATCAATAGATCAGGGGCGCCTGGGTGGCTCAGTTGTTAAGCGTCTGCCTTCGGCCCAGGTCAGATCCCAGGGGCCTGGGATCGAGCCCCGCATCGGGCTCCCTGCTCCGCGGGAAGCCTGCTTCTCCCGCTACCATTCCCTCTGCTTGTGTTCCCTCTCTCGCTGTGTTTCTCTCTGTCAAATAAATAAAAAAATATAAAAAAAAAAAAAAATCAATAGATCCCTCACGCTTGAACGCTCCTTCCTGGAATCCTCATTGCCATAGGACAGGCCCACCCTAGCTTGCTAGAGGTGCAGAGACCACAGAGAAAAGGTCACTTTTTATTTCTGTGGCATTTCTCCATTATAAGAATAGAAGTTGTTCTTCAAGTAAAAAATCACTGTTTTTTGTCCCTCATGACATAATTCCTCTAGCATCTTGTGTAGTTATAAAGCCTTGAAGACCATACACCATGGACATGCTTTTATTATTTTTAGTTATACTGAGTCATTCTCTACCTTATTATTTTAAACTCGCAAAATAGGCTTACTCCTTTTCCAATACACATTAAAAAATACTGATCAATTTTGATTTATCTAATCTATAAACAAGTATTTACTTCCTGATTTTATACAAAGCAATAACTTCTATGGAACATGGAAACATAGAAGCTGAGAATTTTAACTAAGAAGATCCATAAGGTTTTTCCCAGTTTAGCTCAAGGTTGAAGGTTGAAGACTCTGACTGGGGTTGTGATAATGATGCCCTTGGGAACATGAAATTGCTCATAAATTTTATTATACTAAGATCAAAATTAAGACATTTTGTACTGAAAATGTCTCACTACTGTAATGTGAAGAAATAAAATCAAAAGCAAGATGACTACTCAGTTCCTGAGGAGTCCGTATTTATCAGAAATAACAGTTAATATGGGATCACATATCTGTTGTGATGATAGAATTAGGAAGGGCTAAATTTTTCTATAGGTTGATATTTTGTACTACAATGCATGACAGCTCCCTAAAATATCTCCCATGAAGCTGGCTAATCCCACTGTATTTGAATAGCATAGCTTTTTCTGCTTTGTACTTTGTTACTAACACTTCGGCTTAACCATAGGAAGCTGTAGCAGAAATGCAGAAAGTAGAAAAAGTAATTAAAGAGCACTACTCCTAAATTTATTAAAAGGAAAAATGAACTACATATTCTATAAATATTTGGGAAGACACAAGTTACTGTGAATTCTAATTGTTACTGGACACCATTGTAAAAATAAAAATTGAAAAAATAAAACAGCTTATGAAAATAAACTCAGTACTGACGGACTGAAATTTGGTTTGACAATCTCTTCCTCCCTCCCTCAAAACACAGCCTGTTATAAACTGAATGTTTTTGTAATGGCATTTTAACATCTTTTTCGAAAAAACAAACAGGAAAAGAGCATGTGGTATAGTTTAACGTAAAAAAAAAGATCTTACTTAAAAATATATAACACATAAACATTATAATGCTATTTTCTACAAATCCGACTGATTTAAACCAGTATGAGAGTGCCAGGTTCCAAAAGTAGTAAACGGAAATTTTTGAAATGTTTACACCAGAAAATGTCACCAACAGCTGCTTTATATACACATCTTTCATATAAATAAAGAGAAGAAAAGCCTTGTGTACACGGGCTGCCATTTTTAGCTCCCCTTTCCAACTACCATATGGGTAACTTCATTAGAAACCTTGAATCGGCATTTTATGAATTGCCCACTTGGCTAAACAGTAAGCATTAATGATAATTACACGACTCACAAAGGCTATAAAATTAATAATGTGCATTTGAAGTCTAAAAGTTTAGAAGAGAGAAACAAATTATGCTTTTTTTATTTTCTCCAAAGGCAGAATCAAACAAAATCCATACTCATTTTCTCTGCTGACAAGGCTTGATAATTTAGCGAGATTAATGTGATAAAGTCACTACTTCAGAAAAGAGAATGAAAGAACAGAAGAATTATAAGAAGATGGAAGGGAAAGGTTGAAATCTAGGTAGGAAATGAGTCTGAATTAAAGTTGTAGCAGATTTTTTTTTCCTGCTAAATATCACCTTTTACATGCTGAAAAGTGTAAAGAAGTATTAGCATCTCCATAGAACCATGTCTATAGAAAATCAAGGAACACTTGATTTTCTGCTTCAAGCCAGTATATTGTAGCTCTATAGCCACAGTAAACTTCTGATGAAAAGATAAATACAACTAAAATAAAATTATGTATAACACATATGTATATATTTTTAAGAATCTTTGATCTGACATGAAAAAAATATATCTGCAGAGACTAATATAAAGGTAAAAGCAGAAACCTTAAGCGGTAAGTAATCTCTACAGCCAACTTTTAATGTAAGAACTTGCAGCAATTCTTTAGAAAGCTTGTTTCCCTTTTGACTGCTTCATGAGGAACATGGTGGAAAGCATAATCAAAACCCTTTCCCCCATAAAATGAGAAATAAACCTCATGGAGAGAGTGATTCTGAAAGGAAATCTTGTCTTTTGTGCTGACTGGAGAGGAAAATAAAAAAAAAGAATTCATAATGAGTTAGTCCTCATCTCAGATCTGAATTGTGAAACCATACTATTTGTTGGATTAAAAACTTAAGGCAGAGCATTTAGCTTAACTGTGGTCCTGACTTGATAGCCTCCTTGCCCCCTGCTGGGGATTGGTAAAATTCCATTCTTAAAATAATTTAAATAATAAATAATTATTTAATAATTATCTTAAAAATAATTTAAGAATGGAATTCCAGATGTAGCCTTGAAGAAGTCCCATCGATAATATTCCACATGTGAGATCGTACTCAAAAACAAAAACACACAGGTAAAATAGGATTTTATAACTGAAAACAAGCAGAAACAACAGAGAGCACAATCAGAATCACAAAATTAGAGGTTTGGCTTGAACATTAGAAAAGGAAAGAAGAGACTTAAGTCTACAAAACATGCTGATGGAATTTATTAACCCCAAGGTTATAAAAATTAAAAGAATAAAAAGAGGTTAACTTAAAATTAATCACAAATGCAGATTATCGCGGTGAACTGGATACAGATTCAAAGAATGTCGCATTAAGAAACTATGAGATGGGGGCACCTGGGTGGCTCAGTGGGTTAAAGCCTCTGCCTTTGGCTCAGGTCATGACCTCAGTGTCCTGGGATCAAGCCCTGCATCTGGCTCTCTGCTCATCAGGGAGCCTGCTTCCCCCTCTCTCTCTCTGCCTGCCTCTGCCTACTTGTGATCTCTCTCCGTCTGTCAAATAAATAAATAAAGTCTTTAAAAAAAAAAAGAAACTATGAGATGATCTGAAAAACAATTAAGGGACCTAAAGGATAGAGGAAAATGGAAGAGGCCCCTTTAAAGGATATAAAGACTGAGTAGTTTAAGAATTGCTGAAAAACATCTATTCTCGGATTCTGGAAGGCCAATAAATCTAACGTGTGATATTTAGAAAAAAAAAATTGTTCCAGGGTCTCTGGGTGGCAAAGTTGTTTAAGCATCTGACTTCAGCTCAGGTCACGGTCTCGGGGTCCTGGTGTCATGGTCTGTGTTGGGCTCCCCATTCAGTGGAGAGTCTGCTTGTTCTTTTACCCCTTGCTCTGCTTATGCTCTCTCTGTCTCTCTTTCTTTCTCTCAAATAAATAAATAAAATTAAAAAAAAAAACAAACTGTACCTGGACATATCAGAACTAGCTTTAGACCACCAAAGATCAAGAGAAGATTTTAAAAGCAGCCAAGGAAAAATAGCAAATTACACACACCTGTATAGCAACTAGGCAGACAGTTAACTTTTCATTGATAAATAGAATCCAGAAAACCATGGGATAAAATCTTAAATGGTGTCTGAAAAATTACTGGCAATCTAGACTCACAGTCTGAGGATATTAATTTTCTAGAATGAGAGCAAAATGCACATATTTTCAGACAAAAAAAGGAAAATAACCTGACTTTGTTCACTAAAGGAAAATCTAAAGAACATACTTCAAGCAGGGAGATAAAGTGGAAGTTCTGATAAGGAGGAATGTTGAAAAATAAGTGATAAATATGTGAGTAAATAGGACATAATATTAATATATTAATAATTTATTAATATTTATTAATAATTTCAACTTTTGAAATAATAGAGCAAAAATACATATGATGTTAACACAAAAATCTGGATGGCTCATGAGAATTAAAATATTCTAATATACTTGTATTTGGGATGGGAGTTAAAGGTACTAACCTGCCTGTGTGTGTACATGTGTGTATACATACACACACTGGAAGATACTTTAGTTTTATTAGTTGTATTAGGATATTTTAATTTTGTTCTATGATCTGATTTTTCTTCAAGCATCAATATATTTCCAAGTTTAAATCAAAACATCAAGCTACATGCTTTGATAAACTCAAAAATTTCCAATAAACATCCTCTAGGGTTTACTGTGGAAGTAGTATTATTGAAAAAAACAGAAATTACTTAAAATTAATGAGCAAATATCTTCAATTTAGGCATGAGTAGCTACCCCAAAATGATTTGACTTTATAAAATAGCTCTGACAATATATAAACGATTTGCAGCCCCTCTGAATTCTACTGTGAATGACAGATACCCGATCTCACCTTAAGAAGGAAGCTGCCATAATCTGTCCTGTACAGAAAATGTTGATACACTGGAAAGAAAGTCTCGTATTATTAATACAAGCCTCTAGTTTATTATTAGTAAAAGTAAAATGAAAAACATTCTAGACAATTTATTTTTCATGCAGTTTAATTATGTTCGTATTTATTAAATTTTCCAAACTGATAGAAAATATACAAATTTTAACATTCCATATATGTATATCACAGAATATCTCTTTATGTGAAGTAAAATTATTTAAAAGTTGTCAAATTTTTGAAGTATATATTATATAATATAAAGATATATACATTTATTTATCTTTTAACATTACCTTTGATATTTTCATGGTAGCAAATAAATTGGTTATATTTTATAATATTCCACTTAAGCACAGGACTATTTGCCCTTTAGAAGTAACTTCAGTCCATATTACCTAGTTTTCCTTCACCTAAAAAGTACATAGGCTAGTTTGTCACAAAAGTCTATTACTGATTTTTCCATCACATATAAAGATTTACAACATTCAAGAGATTGTTTCGGCTACAAAATTATAAATTCATTGCCTGGAACACAGATTGTTACAGCATATCTGCCACACCAGGTAACAAGGATATTCAGAAGAAAACTGTAGCTATAAGAAAATGAGTACATGGAGTAAAGGCTCTACAGATAATGTCTTTATAGTCATGTAGGTATTCTTTGAGCAAAGATACTTTGAGGAATAAATATGTTGTTACATTGCATTACTTTTCTTGACTATACTTAAAAGACGTATTTATATTAAAAAAAAATCAGTGCTTCTCTGGGCTATTTAGGTACTTCTAAGGAGACAATAATATTATTTTCCAGAGTTTGAAAATTCACATGTTCTCAAAGCACAAATTCCTCTGTCTCCTCTGATATCTCCATCAGCTTTTTTCACCTCTACTTAGATGTGCTGTGGTCAGGTACTGTGGTCAATAACAACCTCACCCTCACTGGGATTTGTGTATTCTTCCTCCATTTTTAATTCTGTAGCTTCCAAATATGGCAAGAATAGCTGCAATTGGAGATTGATCTTTTAAAATGGTAGTAGCCTTCTTGAGATTTTTATTTCAAATAAACTCATTTCTCAATATGGAAATATTATCACTCAATTGTTAGGGTTGGGCAGAAAGGAGGTAGTATTTAAAGAGGCCTCACTATCGATTCTAAGAAATTTGGTCTGCTGAAGGCTGTAACAACAGTAAGTGAATTCTAGCAAGCATTTGGTCTTTGGCTACACCAGGGCATTTAGACTATGGATTTTATGTATTTTAAACTTATGAATGGAACACATTGATGGGAGTCCAGACACTGGAAGTGGTAATCAGATGGTAAGGCGATCATGAAAGAACTATATTGGTCTATATTGCTTTTAGAGTTTTATAACATCCTTCAAGACCAGGATGGCTGATAATGTCTTGGAATGAACTATGTCTTCTGACTCCACTTACTAGTGAGATATCCTTATAGTTCAAGATAGGTTTTAACAGATCTGATTTTTTTTTTACAGTAAGTTGATAAATTTTCTGAAAGACTGATTAACACTGGGAATTGCTGATTTATCCTTGTATGCATATCACCAACTGGAAACATAAATATACACAAAAGCACAAGATCTGGTCTCGTGAGTGGCTTATAAAGATGATATTTGGCTGAAAATTGCTTATATATACTGAGGAAAAATATCATAGGGGTGTGCCTGTACATGAAACAAGATATTCAATTAGGTGAAAGGTAATTAAGCAAAGATAATTTTCTTTGATTATATTAAGTCATACATTTTCTTTTTATAAATACTATTTTGACAAAAAAATAAGATTATTAATATAATAATTTATCCTATTTGATATTTAACATGCTAGATGGCATTTTCAGTGTAACTTAAATTATAATATATATGATTTAGTTGTATTTACTTTCATTTTGGGGTAATTATTTTCTTTCTGATGCATTTTATGAACAGTAGCTAATTTTATATATTCCTATTTTTTAATGTGATCAAATATTTTGAATCATGTTACAAATCATTATGTTAGCACAGAAATTTCAAAGAATTAAGAAATAGTTGATGGAATTGCTTTATTGTTTTCAATAATTTCCAATATTCAAGCTTCAAATATTCAAATATTTGATATTATAGATATTTAAATATATAATATATAAATATACATTTATAAATATATAATTAAGTTGTCATAATAATAAATTTCTATCATTTTTAAATTTTATAAATGCAAACTTTGTTTCTGTGTAAAGTGAAAGTGTATGTTGGAAATATCTCAAGGTAATGCCAATTGACCAAGCATTCTATGAAGAGTTAGTAACCTTAAAAACAATTAGACATTTGTAATGGCAATGGAAGGATTTTCAGGATAACAAAATCTCAGCAGATGAAAAATATCTGTATGTGGACTGTATTCTGAAAAATACAAAGTCTTTTGTTAATGATAACTACTTGAATACACATTCAACACATCCCTAATTTTTGGATAAATAAGTTGCTTCAGTCACATAAATGTCAGGTATTACTATATTGTATGTTAAATAATAATAATAAATATGTACTTTTGGTATTATTCCCAAGCAATTTTCTTCATGAGCATGGGAGCAGCTTCAAGAATCAAATTAACCACGCTACATCATTCATACAGCAGATTAGGAACACAAAACATGAGAGAAAATGAAAGACAGAAAAATTACCTTTCTCAAAAAATCTATGCTCATCTGAATCTTAAATCATGTATTCCCCTCCATATCATTCTTGATGCGGGTCTTACAGAAAAATAATAGGTTAAAGTGACTAAGCTTCACTGTCAAGAGAAACCTATGGTCAGGGATATATTGAATTCCCAAAGCTTTCATCATTAATATTTTATGAATCTCACTGATCTGTCCTTTGTAGAAGAAAAATTTATCTTTCATTTGTGCAAGCACTGCCTGCCGAGTAATACATTTCGTCCCTCTAACCCTCGAAGCCGGATGGCAAAGTGCGAACGGCAGCAAAGGCAGGAGGAAGCAAAGTGTTCACTTTATTTCTTTTACTCCAGTCTGGCTGCACTTTACTGGACTTGCAGTCAGCCAAGCAAAGTGAAAGATCTTTGGGGAACTATGAAGAGTGTCAGTTCTGGGCCAGAATACTTTGGCCTGCACAGGTGAATGCCCACATGTTTAAACTGACTTCTAACGGAGATGATTAGCTATGGTGACTTTTCTGTTGTTACTGTAACTTTAATGTGTACAAGGAAGTTTGGTGCCAACTACATTTGCTCAATCGTGAAAACTGTCTTCCTTATAGACGAGATGACCAAACAGTAAATTGGTGATTTGCAAACATTTTGGACTGAAAAAGGCATGTTTTGCCTCTTGGTAGGCTGTGGCTTGCCTCATCTATGACCCTGGAGCTGAGTATTTCCTGGGTAGTATTCATCCACAGAAAAGTAAAACAGAGAAGGAGGGTCCAGGACACCATTTCACTGTCAAAAACACATTGTGTATCCACCTGTTAGGTCCACTTTGGCTGCAGATCCGTCTGGATTCATAGGAAGAGAATATGGTTCTCTCATGTGGTTCAAAAGATAATTTCTAGAGAAATGTAAAATCAGGAGAAAAAACATACAAGCAAACAAAAAAAAATCTCCTGGTTTTGAATGAGTATTTTCCTTTGCTTGAAAATACAGAATTCAAAACTACGTGAAACAACTGTGCTTCTTTTCTTTAGAGCTCTTACCTCAATTTCTAATGACCTATTAACTAGTATGATTATTTAACATCTTTCTGATCTCTTAGAATAAAAATGAGACCCTGTTCATTTTGGTGCACAATGGTTTCCCCAGTGTCTTGTACCCTGTTGGCAGGCAAGAGGTGTTGAGTAAGTTTTTGTTAAAAGATTTGCATATTTTTCATTTTCATCAGTGCCTACTAGTATGTTTTACATAATAATCCTCAATAATGTTTTCGGTGGGAGTAATGATTTATTCAAACTGCATCAACAGATTATAAATTTACATAAAGTCCTACGTTAGAAAAAAGTTCATACTAATTAGTTTAAGATTAATTTCTGGGGCTCAAAGAGTTGACCATCTAGCTGAGGAATAAAGTATACGTGTAAAAATTATATAAAATGTGAATTATTAGTGACAAAAGAGCATGTTAGCTGTAATTGTAAAAAGGTATCAGACACACAGAAATGAAGGGACATTCTTGATAAAGAGAACCACAAATTATAAAAGGTGTTGCTAGGGATGATATTTAGAATGACCAATAAAAGAACATCACTCTTATCTGTAAGAGCCCTCTACACCTATCTTTCTTATTGGTTCATTTAGTTTTTATAGTAGGAACACACATGATTCTCATGAACTGAAAGCATCTATATTCAACAGTCATGTTAATATAATATTGTCAGAACTGTATAAGAATGTTTCTTTTCTCAAACTCCAGCCGGTATCTTGTTTTTATTCGACCTCTCCTTGTGATTTAAGCATCTTCTGATATCTTTATTTTCTCTTCTCTAAATATCATTTCTTTTCTCGTTCCCCTTTTCCTCAATTTGTTTGCCCAACTCCTTGGCATCCTCACCCAGACCTTACAAATAGGAATGGAGTAGATAGTTATTTTTATTTATTTATTTTTAAATATTTTATTTGTATTTATTTGTCAGAGAGAGAGAGAGCACAAGCAGGAAGAGTGGCAGGCAGAGGCAGAGAGAGAAGCAGGCTCCCTGCCGAGCAAGGAGCCCGATGCGGGGCTTGATTCCAGAACCCTGGAATCATGACCTGAGCTGAAGGCAGCAGCTTAAGCAATTGAGCCACCCAGATGTCCTTAGATGAAAAGTAGTCATTTGTAGATACTGTCTATCTGAGTAAAATTGTTGCTAGTTGTTACCCATTAATGGATTTCATTTACCAGAATTTCAACCAATAATTTTCTTCCTTTAAAATTATTTCAAGCACATTTCTGAATAATTTTAACTAATTCAGTGCTTGTTTTTGTTTTGCCAACAACTCATTGGTCCTATTAAGCTATATCCATCTTAGGTAAATCTGATGTCAGTTTGTAAAAACAATATTATTTTAACAAAAAAATATGCAGTATGAAGTACGTGAAATGAATAATCTATTTAAAACAGTAATATATCAACTAAATGTTAAATAAGCAAATACAAGATGCCGATTGGGAAAATTCTCTGGACTTCCTTGACTTTAAAATTAAAGTAGTTTTCTTTAAAGCCAATATCAAACTAATTAAATTATATCATTTTATATATATAAACGATTGTATTTTATACTCCCTAGACCTTGAATATTCTCTGAACTTGATGATACCATAATAATATATCTCTGAAACTATGTAAAGTCTTCCACTAATTGTTTTTATTCATATCCATGAAGATTATTTGGTGGCTTTGGTGTAGCTGTAAGTCACCAGTTCAATTCCCACATTCTTCTTTTGTATTCAAAACATCAATCATCTGAATTTAATTTTTAAGTGTATTCACTTTTTTATTCATAATTTCTACTACCTGCAGTAATGCATGGCTTTTTATTCTTAAGGGCCATATCTTACAAAGTAAAATAATGTTTTTCTCTGTTCATTTGTTTGCTTGTTGATTCCCTTTTCTTGTTTTTTTTTGTTTGTTTGTTTGTTTGTTTTAAATCATTTCACAGTAGTTACACTTTATTCAAGGACCAATGGAAATTTTTTAAAGTTAAATTGAAGTTTGAAAACTGGGGCTTGGCTAGGTATATTCCCCTAGTGACTTTTTTTTGGTCTATCAGCCTTCAGGCATTTAAAGTTTGTGTAAAAAAAAAAAATACTAGACGATGTGGACTTTCATAGACTTTCCATTACTACTGAAAAACCAGGAATGTTAAATTTACAAATTCCAAAGAGGAAACATATAGTGAAGTCCAGAAGATCAGAGAGTTCACTGAGGAATCTGGGATGGAGAGAGGGGGAGTAATATCCGAAACTACTCTTTTGTGACAAAGTAGAACAATGGCCTTGAGGAAAAGTCAGGAATTAAGTGCAAGCATTTCCTGCATTTTTTCTTTATAACTTTGGGAGTTCTCTTTTCTTCTAAAAGCATCCAGTCTCTGAGTAATATTTTACTTCTCACAACTACCCTTTGTATATAAATGTAAATGATGTCTATAATCCCTTCAGGCCAATTAGATAAATGAATGTGGTAACCTATTGCCAAATAAAGTCTGAAAATGCAAATCTGGTCAGATCACCCTCAACTCAGATCCCTTTATTAGTTTCTCATTGTCTATTTGGTTAAATACATTTCTTAGCCACATATTTTATTCCCAACAAGAATTCTATGCCTCAGCCACACTGAAATAATCTATCGGCCATTTTCAAATACATTTCATGTGAATTTTCATGCTTCAGTGCTTTTTAACATATATTCCACTTTCCTAGACAAAACTCTGATCAAGTGTCACTCTGTTAGCAGCTCTGTAAGGTCTGTAGTGATGTTGGTCACTCTCTTCTTGAGGCAACAATGAAAGGAGTTTGCATCTTACTGCAGACTTTCTGTGAATGTCTGTCTTCCTAATGCTGTGAACTCAAGGGCAGAAATCATATCATGTCATTTTTATGTTTGGAACATCACAGATATTCAATAATTGCTAAGTGAAAAATGTATTGAATTAATATGGCATTTTCTCACTAATTAGAGCTATTTAAAAAAAAATTAATGCAATAAGATTTCTCCAGGAGACAGAATTTTGAATTCTATGCACTGCTACTTGAGGAAGTATTTTTGATTTGCCAGTTCTTTCTGGACCTGTTAAATAATAGATTGCTATAGATTTATTTAAATGAAAGGATTTCTGAAATCTAGATTTTAACTAACTTTGTCTCACTTTGCTTAGTTGTCAACTAAACTTTTGTTTAGATTGTTTAATAAGAGAAAAGAGACATAAATGAAAATCTACATTTAATGAACAATGAATATTTTTATATCTATATATTTTAGCTATTAATAGGATTTGGAGATCTAAATTATCCCTTATTTACTTAAAGAAAGAGAGAGAGAATGAATAAGTTGGGGTGGGGTGTTAGAGGGAGAGACATTTCTTGCTCAGATTCCGGATCTTCAGAATATTTATTTGAAGGTTTCAGTCCAACAAAGACTCATTTCTTCTTTCAGAACGTAGCTTTAGAAGTAGATTTCTGGGTTTGGAACGATGATAAGGAAACCTCTTGGTGGGCAGACATTTCTCAATGCTACCAGGGAATGGGTTCGTTCAAGAAAAATCCTTCTGTAGAAAGTAATGGAGCAGGGAGAGGAATACTTCCTAGAGGAAGGTTGGGGAAGGAAGGCTGGCCTCTTCTCATCAGTTTCCCTCATTGTACCATTCCTTTATGGGTCTCCAACTTGGTGACGGGATAGAGGAAGAAAGCCCAGGTCAGCTGTTTTGTTTCCAAGTAAAGAAACAGATAGTAAAGATGCAAATTGTCAAAAGCATCTTGTTGAGTGTTTAGCTAAACTATTCCACAATATTGCTGCCTCAATCTTCATTTTGTGTGGCCAACAGCCTGCAGAAGCCTTGATCTGACACTAGCCCGTCCAGTAAGACATGCACTTACTGATGAGGGCAAGATAACAGCTTGCATAATCACAAGCAAATGTTAAGTTTCTGATATGATACCCCAATTGTCCTTGTGATAGAGTCACCTGCACCTACGGAGGCCCTCCCCCCCGCTGTCCCCCTTTGATAAGAGCCTTCAAATCTTATCAAAACTCCACTATTTTTTGTTTGATTGACAAATCTGGCCTTAGCCTAGAAACCCTGAAGTACTCTACCCACAAACCCTACTAAAGTCATGGTGCTCTGGTCCTGCTGCACCCTCTGTCTGCACCCTTTCTGAACTCCCATGTGGCCTAGTGGCATACCATGTATCTTCTCCAGGACATCTGAGTAATAAATTTCTTGACTTCAGTTCCTTTTTGGTCTTTTGTTGAACCCCAGCTGACCATCTGACATCCCAGGGCTCTACTTACTAAATGAAAATTTAGCAAAGGCACAATATATTTCTAAACATTTTTTCCCCCACTGGATTCCATTTTAAAGGATACTGGGCCATCTGTTCTATTGACAGACGGCGTGTGATAGATTATGAGTACTGCTGGTGGAAGTTGATGATCAGAGGCAAAAAAAGGAGTGAACTTTCCTGCCATGCAGAGCAAGAACAGGAGCAGAAGTAGAAGTGCCATTGGTCAACAGAGAACATAGATCCTGGATCTACAAGTCCTTTCCCCTGGACACATCCCTTACTAACTCAGAGGATTCCTTGGTTCTCTCGGGCTTTTGCCAAATGCCAAAACTGCATTACCTCTCTAAAATTTCAAATGTATCCACTTTAGTTAATTTTGGTCTGCTATGTGTGATCTTATTCTTAAGTCATTGAAAATTTTCAGACCAGCCTATGCTATCAAATACATATCATGTATTTTCTTATCAGGGGCAGTGATGCAGATTTTTAAGGAACAAATTATTCTTGTTTTTTTTTTTAAGCTTTGTTTTTGTTTTTTTTTTGGTAGGTATTCTACTCTTCAGGGTTCTGGTTCACATCTCTGCTTTGCAACATTATTATTCCTCCCTCAAAACTGTTTCTTTCCTCTACAATTAGTTTCCTGGGAGAGCAGATTTTTTTTTATTGTTGTTAATTAGTTTGTTTTCTCAGTTCTTAATACAGTTCAGTCATTAAGATTCTGATGAAGCTTTTGAACCTCACTTTCAATCTCTGCGTTTTCTGACTCCAAGGATTTATTCTCATTTTGCAGTTTTGAAATAAGTCATAACTTGTTTTATCTTCACCAGGAAATACACACACACACACACACACACACACACACACACACACACACATCCAGAAAAGGCCTGCTTCTCCTCTATCTGTCTGTCTGGCTTTGTGAGGGCCTGAGCAAATCTAATCTGTAGTTGAGGTGCGTGTTTGGGTTTTATGGGCTGTTGAAGCATTCTTTTTATATCCCAGCTTTCCAGGCCTCTGAAGATCTTTCTCCACTGGGCTGCCATGCCCCCAGGCAGCTGTAACAAGGCAGCAGATGAAAGGCCCGTAGGCCATGGGGTAGGCTCTCTTGGCTCTTGTCTCTGTCAGGCCCTGTCCTCCACTTGGTGGAGCCCCTCTGTGAATGTTACAGAATTGCTTTGTGATGGAGACTCTCCTTTGTGATGGAGACTCCTTGAAATTCTAACCATCTCTCCAACCCACAAGACCATTAATAACTTGTTAAAAATTGCGCTGATTTCTCCTTGTTCCTGTCTAAAGCAGATTGCCTCCTTCCATTTCAGTGCCCTTACGGTTAAAAGCGGTCATGGGATTTTTATTTATTCTGGGAAGGGTTCATCTTTTTCTGGAATTTGGCTGTGTAATTTTTTGTCTTTAGTTCTTTGAGGAGTTAAAAATAAGATTTTACAACTTATCTGGCTTATTCTCAAGTACTCTTTTAATGAACGTCTCCCCACAAAACTCTTCTCAGTCTCCTGATTAGGACAACCCTATCTACAAAGATATTGACTCAAGTCAAAGTTGAGATAATACAGATTTACTTCTCAAATACTGATTTCACCAGCAACGCTGTTCCTTCCACAAGTGACTGGGTCAATAATAGCATTCCAAACTAGAAAATCATCAAAGTATATGCATGAGTTTTAGATTTCGTGTATTTTTCTGAAACTTATTACCTGCAGTGAAGTCTCCAATACTAACATTCCTCATACAACATGGCACTGAGGGGGTTGTGAATAGTGTAGACCATGGGAAGATGAGTAAACAAATATATAATATTCTCATTCTCAGGTAATGTCTATTCCATCCTTCCACTCCTCCAGGCCAATGAAAGTCATTCTTAACTCCGTCATACAACCTATAGCCAATTCAGCAGGACATCCTTTTTTTTTTTTAAAGATTTTATTCATCCACTTGACAGAGCGAGAAGGATCACAAGCAGGCAGAGAGGCAGGCAGAGAAAGAGAGGGGGAAGCAGGCTCCCTGCTCCTTCCAGGACCCTGAGATCACGACCTGAGCCGAAGGCAGAGGCCTTAACCCACTAAGTCACCCAGGCGTCCCTTCACCAGGAAATCTTGTAAGCCCCACCCTTAATATACATCCATAATAAAACCATGGCTCATTAAAACTACTCTTATCACTCTGGTGCAAGTTACCATGATATCTTACATAGGTTTAACTAATAATATGGTTTTAACTCATCTCCATTCTTTCAACTTACTTCATTGCCTACCCTCTAACTATTCTAGTTAGACTAGATCAACCTTATTAAAATGAGAGTCAGCTAATCTACTGCCCTACATGACTCATTATAATATTTTCTCACTCTTTCGAAATAAGTATCAGTTACAATGGTCTAAAAGGCCCTTGCTGATCTGACGCTTCCCTTGACCTTATTTTCTCTTCCTTGCCTCTTTTTTCAGGTGCAGCCACATTGCCTTCTTTGTGGTTCTGTGCATATTTGTCTGTGAAGCGTCTGAGGTAGAAACTTTACACTGGATGTTCTAGTTTCCTCTTTGAAATATCCTCTTCTAAATATCCACATGGCTCTAACACTTACCTTCCCTCAAGTCACTGTTCAAATATGACCATCTCAACAAAGTCTATCCTCACCATTAAAGGGCAAGTTCCTCTCCTTAAATGGGCATTCTCATACCCTTCAATTTGCCCCATTCTATTCTTCTTTTTTACCATTTATCACCTTTTAATATATACATATACATATATATATATACATATATATATATATAACTGCTTTTATTTGTCTTCTTAGACTAGATTGCAAATTTTATAAGAATAGGATTTTTTTCTTTCTCTGATAGCTTATAAGTATATGGTAAATAATAAATATAATAAATACTGTTGAAAGAATGAATCAACATGACAGGAAAAAGCTGGTCAACCAACCTTTTCCTTCTGAAACCAACCTTTCAATCCAGGTATTTACCAGATATTTTTCCCTAAATTTCAACTTTGGTATAAGTTGATAGTCTGTAATGAAATTTCCTTTAATAATCATTATTTGTATACATGGCAATTACTTTTAAGAGTTACAGGTCTCTCTCTTTATCTTTTTATATAAGCTGGGATTTCAAAGCTATAGCTGTCCCTGAAGATGTTTTTAGGAAAATATTACCGGAACACACAGAAGTATACTGGTCAGGGCACACCTAGAGTGTTTATCCCCTACCAGGTCAATAAAAAATCAAATCAGATTCAGGATCATGTTTTGTGTTGAGTTCTTTTTTTTTAAGATTTTATTTATTTATTTATTTGAGAGAGAGAGAGAATGAGACCACAAGCAGGAAAAGGGGCAGAGGGGGAAGCAGATTCCCTGCTGAGCAGGGAGTCCAACCCAGGGCTCAATCCTGGGAACATGACCTGAGCCAAAGGCAGATGCTTAATAGACTGAGCTACCCAGGCACCCCTGTGCTGAGTTCTTATAATCAAGTTAATTAATAATTTGTTTTAAAAAATTAACCAAGAAATAAACTCATTATTTTGCCAAAGCCCATGGGAAAATATATACCTAATTTGCTTAGTCAAGAGAATGCTGATGTTTCTAAACAAAGATGAAATGGAGATTACCATGTAGAACATTACCATTTACTCTAAACTGCATCTAAAGAAAAAGCTTACAGCTTGTGTAATAATAAATCTAGACCCAAGGTAAAATTATAAGGTTAATATTACTTTTATATGCAGTGGTAGGCAATGGAGGATATGACATGAAAAAACACTAAGACAGTAGGAAAGTGCACTCAAATCATATTGAATGCTTTGTGAAAGTACCACAGCAACTTTTGTAGATTAGGAAAGTATCAAGGCATCATGGGAATATGGAGACTGGGGGAAAATATAGATCCAAAAGAAAGTCAAAGCTAAAAAAAAGGCAGTCTTTTTCAGGGGGAAAAATCAATAGGCACTATAAAGCAAAATTCAGAAACTCAAACAAGGCAGAAAAAATTCATAGAGATAGCCCCAGCTGTGTTTTGAGGAATAATACAGTTATGTAAATAATTTATAAAACATGCTTTATAGTTGGCTTATAACAGTATCATTTAGGACATAAAATATTTATTAACTTTACTTCTGGTTATCAACAGTAGCATTAGTAGTTAACATTTATATAGCCCTCATGAACGATGCTGTGTTGTGTAGCTCTAGGGAACACAGTCTGTTTACATGTCAATGATTTCTCCTTGTATCAGGTGATGTCTTAGCAACCGCATTATGTGTCAGGGCTTTACATATGTTATTAATTCACTGAATCCTCCCAATAACTGTATGAATTAGGGATTTTTATCATTAACTTTATATTAATTTCTCTCCAGAGAAACAGAACCAACCAAAGATACATTGTATTTATGTATACAGATCTCCCTCTCTTTCTCTCTTGCTCTCAATATATATATCTCCCTGGCTCATGCTATTATGGAATATTAGAATTTCCATGATCAGCCATCTGTAAGCTGGAAGACCAAGAAAACTGGTAGTTTAGTTTTACTCTTAAGTCCAAAGGCCTAAGCCAGGAGAGCCAATGGTATACATCCTGGTCTAAGTGCAAGAGAAGACTAACGTTCCAGCTCAAACTGTCAGGCAGAGTGAACACATTCTCCTTTTGTATGATTTTATTCTATCCAACCCCTCAACCGATTGGATGAGGTCCACCCACATCGGAAAGAGTAATCTGCTTTATTCGTTCTACCTACTCAAATGCTAATCTCTGGAAACATTCTCATAGACACAACCCTAAACTATGTTTGGCTAAACATCCGGGCAACCTGTGATTCTGTGGCGCTGACTCACAAAGCTAACTATCCCATCTCCATTTTACAAATCTAAGGACTAAAGAACAGAGTTAAGTAACTACATTGTACAAGTCAAATAGCTAATAAATATTGTAGCTTGGATTTTAGTGCAGGGAGTCTGTCTTCACAATCACTGTTTTTAACTAGAACACTATACTGTGTCTTCAAAACAAGACTTGTTGAATACTTTCAATCTTTTGGGCACTATTCTTAGTGCTTGGAAATAGCAATTAACATAAAAGCAAATCTCTTGCTCTCATAAGCTTTCATTTCTATAAGGGTATTTAGATAATAGTAACAGCTAATGCATACGGTGTTTATTTAGTGGCAACTGCTGGTCAAAGCTCTTTATAAATATTAGCACATTCAGTCCTCACAACAGCCCTGTGAAAGATTTTCCATTATTATCCCTCTCTTATAAACAATAGAACTGAGGACAAAAGGATTAAATGACTTGCCTAAAGTACAGAACTAGTAAATAGTGTTTGCCCTACTCTTAAATACTTTACTACACTAGCACTCATGTTACTAGACTAATTTTTAAGAAAAGACTTTCTGCAGCAAAGACACTCAGAACTTTTCTAGAAATTTCTCACCTCTCTTATTATCTGTTTTTCCTCCCTACTATACTTTTAAATATACCAGGTCAAAACAACACATCTGTTCTTGTTGCTATCCACTAGATAGAGGAAGAGAAAATGATATAATTGTAAACAAGTAATACAAATTAAAGGGCCAAATATATTTGTGAGTATACAAAACGTGTCTCTACATATATTTATATATTTATATCCATGAGTCTTTTTTTTTTTAAGATTTTCTTTATTTATTTTAGAGAGAGAGAGATGAGAGGGGAGAAGGTCAGAGGGAGAAGCAGATTCCCCGGGGAGCAGGAAGCCCGATGCGGGACTCGATCCCAGGACTCCGGGATCATGACCTGAGCTGAAGGCAGTTGCTTAACCAACTGAGCCACCCAGGCGCCCCTATATCCAAGCGTCTTATGACTGATGGATAGGTATAGACACACAGACAGCCATACATATTTATACACATATATTCTCTCCTCTTTCTTATTCATATATTTTGAGCAACAAAGCAAAGGGTGGATGGAAAGATGTTTGGGTAGGTGAATTATAGATAGATGGATTGAGCAGATGGATACATAGGTAGGTAGGGAGATGAGTAGGGAGACTGAGAGGGTGAAAATTACATATACTTATTAATCAAATAAAAGAAACATTACCTGAGAAAGCTGAAATCATGTGGAAAAAGAGAACACTGTGCCAATATATTTACTCCCTTTTTTCTTAGGATAATTCTCTCAGGAGAATGGTCTCCTTCCTTAGATCCTTACCTAGGTAGTTTTCTTCTTTAGAGAAGAAAAATAGCTAAGACTCCTTAACCTTTAGCTGAAGTTTCACATCATTAATAATATTATGGCATTGCAATAGCTGAGAGGACTGGGAGTTACCTTTCCATTCCTTTATGTAATGCATACTTCAAAACAAGATCATATGAAAGGATAAAAAAATTCAGTCAATTATTCAGTTTTTGAGTGCTCTGAAAAATCTTAAGAGATCCACATGGAGTACTCTTATACTCAAACTACAAAGCTGACTTCTTTAAAAATATATGGATTATTCCACAAAGTACAGACTCCAAGTGTTTGTTTATTATTACATACCATTCAGTAATGGGCATGGAAAAACAAGTATTTTCAATAGGTACTTCCATTAATGAAGTTCTGAAGATTTAGGTAAGTCTAGTTGATTAGAAAATATATTTTCAGAAGCAGTTTTTTTCGTGCATTGAGAGGTGTGTATTCAGAAATAGTTAGAATAAAATATTTGCTTAAATGAAAATTTAACGGATACTCCTATTTCTGATACTGTTTCCATCTAAAATCATGAAGGGAAGAGATACCTTGGTTTTTGCAGTGTCTGAAGAATGTATATGTCTATTCAGTTCAAACTTCCAATTCATATTTCATAGTGGAGGTTGTGTAAATCTCCATCTTCTTCCTAGAAACTATTATATAATTCAATAGAAGACAATGGGTAAAGGCAGAGGCTTAAGCCACTGAGCCATCCAGGGGCCCTGGTAATGTTCTTGGTAATGAACATTAGTTCTTTTAATTTTAATGTTTAACATTTTTTAAAAAATATAAATCCTTGTGGCACCTGGGTGGCTCAGTGGGTTAAAGCCTCTGCCTTCAGCTCTCAGGTCATGATCTCAGGGTCCTGGGATCGAGCCCCGCATCGGGCTCTCTGCTCAGAAGGGAGCCTGCTTCCCCTTCTCTCTCTGCCTGCCTCTCTGCCTACTTGTGATCTCTCTTTCTCTCTGTCAAATAAATAAACAAAATCTTTAAAAAAAAGAAAAGAAAAAATATAAATCCTCGTACTTATTAACTTAGTGACAAAGCACTTCAGATGAAATATCCATACTCTGTTATTTTTCCTCTACAGAGTGAAGAGCACCCAAAGGAAGTTGAATGGTGTATTATCAATTTACTGGGTCTTAATCCTATTGTCTTAATTTCCTTACTTTTTAATCTTGATTCTACCAACCTTGCTTTGGGCAAAATAGTAAAGTATAATTTTTAGCATTTCTTCCAAAGATTACCTTCTTGAAAGTGATTTCCCATCTGACATGAAGATTTCACACTGAACTACTAAGGGAACTAGTTCTCAAACTTTTTTCCACCTCGACGTATCTGAAAGATGGTATGTAATTCTCTCAGTAATAGTGGCAAAGCAAGGATTTTTTTTAAAAGGTAAGCAGCACATCCCTGCAGGGTGAGATTTATAAAACCCTGAGGAAAATCTGACATATCACTTTATTACCACTTTTAAGTGTAGAAGCTGTTTTTGGAATTTAAGCAAACACTTTAACTCATCCATATTTTTAATAAATTATTCCTTCTCTAAACAAGCCTACAGGAGACCAGGATTCAGAAGCAAGACCCCATTAGATAGAAGGAGTTCAATAAGGAAAATAAGAGGAGGAAAAGCGCTGGTTTTTGCTTAGAAGAGGAGATTCATATCAATATAGTGTATGAACAGAGTAAGGCCCCATATTAGGCATCCAGTCAAATCACTGCATAGAGATGGCACTTGATGATTAAATGAATGGGACTAGGATGGCTTTACTCAAGGGAATAAAACAGGAAAAAAAAAAAACCTTAGTATCTCTTATAAATATAAAAACCCGAGAGAGTCTCTCCTACTGCTCCATTTAAGAATTTTGCCTCGTATCACCACTAACAAGGCAAAGTTGAGGAAATCACAGTAGACTCACTGAGAGTTCAGGTAGCAGTTTGAAATACTGAACTACGAAAGTCAAAGAATAAGGTCAAACTGTGACTAAAGAAAGGCACATTCAGCACTCTCCTCTTTAAACTATCTAAGGACATCCAGTGGTCATCATTAAATATTGCTCTATAATGCTGTCTTGTCCGATGGGAAGTTGTGGCTTAGAAGGAGGGTTAGCACATAAAGGCAGCAAGAAAAATGGGTATTTCTCTGGAAATTTACCTGAAAACTATAGTATGAGTGAGCTACCCACACACATACACACACAAACACCTTGTCCATTTCAACATACATATTATTGTATGTATACATATATATTTTATGTTGTATATATACAGTGTATATAGACATATATACACAAAAACATATATGGAAAAATGGGTAGTGTATATAGGAGCATATATAAAGAGTATATATTTGTTAAAACTACAATCACATGTCTGTATCAGTAAACACTAGGAATGTGTAAACATTGGGAACAAAGTGCCGATCCTTGAAAGCAGGTTCACAGCTCTAAACTCATTGTCACTCTGGTATGTGCTCATTGAATGGAATGGCCAAAATTGCTTTCTCCTTCTCTCCTCACCACTGTTCCTTCTTTTTATTTTCTTTTTTTTATTTTCTAGTTAATTTCCTACCCTATCTCCATTCATTTTTTAAAGATCTTTATTTATTCATTTGACAGAGAGAGATCACAAGTAGGCAGAGAGGCAGGAGGGGTGGGGGGAAGCAGGCTCCCCGCCCAGCAGAAAGCCGGATGCGGGGCTTGATCCCAGGACCCTGAGATCATGCCGCACCTGAAGGCAGGGGCTTTAACCCACTGAGCCACCCAGGCGCCCCTACCCTATCTCCGTTCAGAAGTCTCTGAAGCTCTTCCCACTATGTTCTGTTACACTGGGTGGCCATAGAGAGGAGCTCTCATGCTTGAGCCCTGGATAAGACTATTCCTCTAGTCTTCCAGATGCTTCTTTACCATGTCACACTGCCATGCCACTGCTTGAGCCCTGTTTTGGCAGGTGCTGTGCTGACCAGGCATCTCTTACTTACCACAGTGTGGGCTGCAGCTAGCTCTTCTCCCTCCATTTTCTGGTCCTCTTACCTGAATTTTTTTTTTTTTTTTTTTGGTCTTTTTGCCACCCGCCATATCTAAATATTCTTTAGCTAAAACCTAATGTTATTGCTTTGCCTTACCCAATCCAACTCCTTTCCATTCACTGGGAAAGCAGTTATGTTTGCTGTTATAGGTGATTTATTTGGGTTAGTTTACCCCGTAGCAACTGACTCAGGCTTTTATCACATACTTATGTTCTTGTTTATTCTCCTTTATGTTTTTGACTTTTCTATTTTATTTTGATTAGCATGAAAAATAAGCAACATATTTTCATGTTGTAAATGATCAAATAGAACATTTAAAAATGTTTAGAAATATATGAAGTGCTATTAAAGTAGCATCAGAAAGAGTTTAAAGGACTATCCCACCTGTGTATGGCTCAATCTGTTGTAAAAACTTGTTAGTGAACACACACACACACACACACACACACACACACAGACACACACACACTTCAAATGTACCATACATTCAACTGGAATTAAGACATTGTAACCAGAATTCCATGTCTACTTCTGCAATAGTAGTTGGTAGTTGGAGTTATGTTTTACTCAAAGTTAGTAGGTCTGAAGAAAAAGAAAGAGGTTTATTAACCAGAGGGAGAACATATTCAAATAAATATGCTGCCCCATAAACCTAGCTTCCCAGTGAGAGGATGATTAAAAATGCAATTATAGTTTTCCATTATTGTAAAAATCCTTGGGTAACAAAATTAAAGTATTTAATTTTTAAAATAGGCAAAATACTCTCAGCATGGAAATATGTTTTTTTTTTGAAAAAAGTTATATGTAAAATCAGGGTTATCAATAGTGTAGCTATGTTCTAGGCATTCAACTTTAGATAAAGAAAAAATTAAAGGTGAATGGTATTTAGCTGATACAAGTAGAAATCACCATTATTTCTCTGCTATTCAAAGGAATGTGGAAAGAGGGTGTGGGTCTTATAATATAACATAATTTTAGGGGCACCTGGGTGGCTCAGATGGTTAAGTGTCTACCTTCAGCTCAGGTCATGATCCCAGGGTGTTAGGATCGAGGCTGCATAAGGCTCCCTGCTTGGCGGGGTGCCTGCTTCTTTCTCTCCTTCTACTTCTCCCCCTGCTTGTGCTGTCTCACTCTCTCTGTTAAGTAAATAAATAAAATCTTTAAAAAAAAAACCATAATTTTAGTATTCCATGTTAGATAAAATATATGTAGCTATTGTGGGTAAGGCAGCAGGGATACTGAAATATGAATAAAAAATATTGGAAAACTTTCTAGATGATGGGTTATGCTCCAAAACCATATTCTGATACCTATAGACATTAAAGAACAATACTGAATTGGTTTTCATTGTTATTGATTTGTTGCCATGGTGACTTTTTACAATGATGGGAAGGCAGCATAGTCAAAGTGATTTAAATTTTAGAGCCTGTGATCCAAATCAAGGATGAGTGGTCATTGGATAGAAATTACAGACCATGGGATAGAAATTACAGACCTTATTTTCATCTCCTATCATGCAATTTATTATAGTTTTCCATTTGTTTTGATAGCTATCTTTTGTCCACACAAATTTACAAATTCACCATGAATCCAGCTATCTGCAATATTTAAGAGAGAGTGTTTATCTAGCACAACTGACAGCACTGGGGCGCTATAGCTAAGGTAGCCCTTGAACACAGCATGGAGAATATTTGTTATAGAAACTGAATAAAGTAGGGTGACATCTCAGTGATATTTTGCACTATTGTGGTGGATGCAACTTTTCTGCATTGAGATCTTGCTCAATTGCTCAGTTACTGAAAGAGCAGAGAGATCATGATGATTTACAAAAGGAGTGATAAAAACACGGGGTTGGGACAAACAGGGCCAACCATCTTGAAACACCTTCCTATTGTTCTAACATATAACATGGCTGAGTGTGACTGGCTCTAGGCTCTGTCTCACGGGACCTGGTACAGAGGGTTAGACATTTGAGATGCTTGCTTAAAATCTTTATTAAAAAAAAAGTCTACATTGTGAAGCCTCCATGTCACTGAAGAATAGACACATTATGTAGCTCATTACAGTTTGCAGAGTGTACCGTCTAGGGACTCCTGGCCTAGTGGGAGCTCTTAGTAGCAGAATCCTTGGCAGGCATTTTTCTGCAGGGAAAGGAAAGTATTTCCATTAGAAACACTGTGAGTCATGCACAGACACTTTATGAGAACTTCTTTCAGAGGTGTCACGAAGAGGACTGCAGCACAGTATAACCAAAGAGGCGCTGGACTGAGAATAAGACAATACTTCTAATTCTGGCCATGCCATTAAACCATCCATGTAACTGCAGGTTGGCCTCAATTTCCCTATCTGCCAAATGAGGACTTCGGACTAAACCATCTCCAAGGTCTTTTCACCTCTGAAATCTTATTATTCTTTTCAGCATTACTATATGTCTTTATTTTCCCAGAGGGATGATTGCTGTGACTAACTGGAAATAAAGCAAAAGCTTTTACTGAAAAAAGGAATTCATAGGCAGCAACTCATTTGTCTTATAATATTTCTTCAGAGACATTCTGGAGCATATCTTTTTGTCAAATATGAGATTTTCTTTTTTTTTTTTTTTTTTTAAATATGAGATTTTCTTAAGAGAGATTTAGTACTAACATTTATCAACTGTAGTTTAGGAATCTTCTAAGGAAAAAAAACCCAGCACAGTTGTTAATAGTAAATGGCAAATTGTAAGTGTCAGCACAAGATTATAAAAAAAAGTTTATTATAAGCACTAAACTATTATACATATGAAATACATTTATTTTATTTTATTTTATTTTTTTAGAAAGAGAAAGTGTGTGAACAGGAAGTACAAAGGGAGAGGGAGAGAGAGAATCTTAAGTAGGTTCCACACCCAGTGCAGAGCCCAATGTAGGGCTCAATCTCATGACCCTGAGATCATGAGCTGAGGCGAAATCAATGGTTGGATCAGATACTTAACCAACTGAGCCACCTAGGAGCCCTGATATGAAATACATTTAAAACTCTCCTCCCTCCATAAAATGCCTTTTTTGAAGGTTATAAAAAAACTAATGGTGTGGGGAAAAAAATGAGAGGGCATTTGCAAACCCAAAATGAATCTGAATCTTTCAATAGTAAAACAATTCTAACATGTTCTATTGATTTTACTCTCCTGGTGTTTGCATTTTAATGTGCCATAGACTAAATGTTTGTACCTCCTTAAAATTTATGTCTTGAAACCTAACCCCTAGTGTGAAGATATTTGGAAGTGGGGGCTTTGGAGACAATTGGGCCATGAAAATGGAGACCTCCTGGATGAGATTAGTACGCCTAAAAGGATACCTCCAGAGAGCTTCCTTGCCCCTTCTGCCACGTGAGAACAATGAGAAGATGGTCTTCTATGAACCAGGAAGCAGGCTTCACTGGTCAGTGAATCTGCTGGCACCTTGATCTTGGATCCCCACCCCAGAGAAATAAATGTTTGCTGTTTAAACCATCTAGTCTATGGTATTTTGTTATAGCTGCCTGGGCAGACTGAGACATAAACTGGTATCAAGAGGTAGAATACCAAAAACCTAGAAGTGTCAAAGTGGCTTGGGAGCGTGTAGTAAGTAGAGTCTGGAAGAGTTTTGCAGTACATGTTGGAAAAACCCTATATCGCTGTAATGGACATTTAAAGGTGATATTGGTGAGAGAGCTCAGGAAGAGAAGGAGAGAACAGAAGAAAAAAACGTCCATCTTGGAGAGAAGAGCTAAGTACTTGAGAACAGAACATTGAAGTCTCAGAAGGAAATGAGGAACATGTTATTGGAAACTGGAGGAAAGGCAATCCTTGTTATAAAGTGGCAAAGAGCTTGGCTGAATTGTATGTGTGACCTAGTGTTTTGTGTGAGGTAGGACTTGTGAGCAATGGTGTTGCATATTTAAGGAAATTTCTAAGCAAAATATTGAAGAAGTGGCCTGGTCTGTCATGACTTTTAGGGTAAAATTTGAGAAGAAAGAAATGACTTAAACGTGGAATTATTAATCACAAAGAAGCAGAATTTAAATACTTGGAAAATCCATAGATCTCCATTTCTTTGGTGTCGGTTATTGAGTATTTATTGTGTTCCTTTGTTGGTATCATGTTTCCCTGACTGTGGGAAATAGCCATAGATGTTTCTGCATTTGAAGAAGCATTCACTTCTTCAGGACTTTATGGACTGACCTTAGTAAGGAAAGACTTCACCTGCGGGTAGGGGTACACCGGAGGGTGCTGGGAATCCAAATTCAGTGGTGTGGGCTGCCAAGTACAATGGTGTGTAGCAACTCCCAATCTGAAAGGTATGGTGTCTTCTTGGAACTGCCAAATTGGGGTCCATGATATCACAAATACATGATCCTTGGCAGAAGGAGCTATTGGAGGGCCTATAGGGCCAGGCCAGGCTACTCCATTAACAGTTTGCTTAGAAATTATTAAATCGACAAACACTTCCCTTAGAAGTGGTTTTAAAAATATTTTGCTGAGAATTGGCAAAATTCTCAGATGGCAGACTGCGGAGAGGAAGAACAACAAACATTTTAATTGAAAAACCCTAACAAGCCCAATGTAACACAGACATGTGTGCATGTCATGTCTGAGGGATCCTGCACACAGCTGAAATCTACAGCTGTGTCCGTAGGTCATTGGGCCATCGCCTCTGGGATCCAGGCATCTGTGACTCCTATACCTGGCTTGCACTACTGTGCTTGGGATTGGACAAGAGCATGCCTGGCAGACGGCACAGGTCCCTGCAACTGTTCCCATTAGACCTCAGCACGTACCACCGCAGACAGCCCTGCCACCACGCAGGTTCCTGCAGCCAGTCCCTGGCATCAAGCCGGTACAAACCATCGGCTCCAGCCACCGGTGCCACCTGCCCTGCTTCCGTGCCACTGAATTTGGAGGTACCAGTGAGGACCCCACAGCCTTTGCTGTCACTTTTCCCAGACTGTATGGATTCCTAGCATGTTGTCTACAACTAATGATATATTACTCTTCTTCTCCATCTGTATTTATATCATTTTTTGACGTCTACGACTTAAAGCCTTCAAATTAATACAGAATACTAGTAGCTATTATAGTTGTCTTTGTCTTATTCTTAATTTTACTGAGGGGCACTTTACATTGTAGCCATTTCATATAATGCTTGCTGATGATTTCTAATGAATACTCTTGATTGTGTTAAAAGAAATTTACTACTAACATATGTGAACCACAGCTTAAGCATCTTCAGGGAAAAGAGAAAAAAAAAAGTTGTTAATGGTAACTTGTAAGTTTCAGTACATAATTTTCAAACAAGGAGCCTAAAGTACCAAATTCTTTAAAATGACATGAAATATATTCACTTTTCCTCTTTTATTTATATTGTGAGAACTTGTCAAAAATTCCTGAAGCGCTTTCTCTTATTTTTTGCATTTCAATCCAAAGAAGTGTCCTTTGGCATCTCCACATTTTTAATATATTAAAGTTTTGTTTGTAGGCAACTTCTTTGTTCCTGAGGCACAGTACAATGACATGTGGATACAGCTTATAGATTTAAACTCTATGTGGGATCACTCAAACATGACATGTACACATGTCTGTGATACTTTGGCTTGTTGAGTTTCTTTAATTAAAATTTGTGTTGTTCTTCCTCTCCTTAACCTACCACTGGATTGATGATTCTCAGAAAAATGTTTTTAAAACCCCACTACTGAGGAAAGTGTTTGCTGATTTAACAATATTTTTCTGCATTTCCAAAGTGTTTTGCTTTATTCATTTCTTGACCTGCTCATCATCTTGGTGGGCCCACATATTCATTACTTAATTTTAAATCACTTTTTGCCATTTTACTCTAGATAGTTTTCTCCTTAGGAAATCTTACTGAGATTATATTTACTTATTCAAAACTGAGTCTTTGTCATTGACTACCATATTATTCAACCTATACCTTTTCCTAAGTGATATATTTGGTCTTATTCCTTTGATGACATATATTTTATCTCACATTTAAAGTGTACTATGAATTTATTGTATATTTTTTTCTTTCTTCAGAAAATATTATCTATTGACCAAATTTTCTAAAGTTGAATTTATTTTTACAAATATTTCTGTGCACAATCACAAGATTATCCTCAATTTAGGATTAACCAAAATTTTGAATATATTCACTGACAATCACTATTTGCCACACATAGTATCTTCTATCTTGGAATTCTTTCTTTTAGCTAATTTTCATTTGACTGGAGAAGATCTTCGACTAATTATCACATAGAAAGCTTGTGAATGATGTACTTTCTAAATTCTTGAATGTCTTACTGTATTTACTTGTAGCACACACATATAAGTGATATATTGGCTTCGGGTAGCTTCTAGTTTTGTAGTACTTTCTTCTCAAATGTCTGTAAATATTCTTCACTCTTCTCTAGATTCCAATATTGTGATGAGAATTCTTTTTTTTTTTTTTTAAAGATTTTTATTTATTTGACAGAGAGAAACACAGCGAGAGAGGGAACACAAGAAGAGGGAATGGTAGCGGGAGAAGCAGGCTTCCTGCCAAGCAAGGAGCCTGATGCGGGGCTCGATCCCAGGCCCCTGGGATCTGACCTGGGCCGAAGGCAGACGCTTAACGACTGAGCCACCCAGGCGCCCCTGTGATGAGAATTCTAACACCAGTCTTTTTTTTTTTTTTCTCCAGAGGAAAGATTTATTTCAAGGATGATAAGTCCCTGGTGAACACCTTTAAACAATGATAATTTAGAGTCTTCTTTAAAAACCCAAAGCCACCAATGTATTTGGACTCTTCTTCAAGGTTCATTAGTCAGATTACACTTTACTTTTTAAGAAAGGGCAGGAGAAAAAATACTTGGCATAGATTTGGGGTGCCTTCCTAGAATCTTTCTAAAGTATATTTTTCTGATCCTAGTAACCAAAAATAATTGTTTAGTTTACCACTGGAGGACAAAAATTCAGGGGAAAGCACAATTCAATGTGTTTACTTGTTGCAATAACTTATCTAAAAAATTGAAACATATATCCCCCTTTTCCTGTAAAATGCCGCATGAAGTGCCAAACCAAACAAGCAAACAATGAAAATATCAAATATCGAAAGGAAAGAATTTAAAATAATCTGAAGTGTCCAGATCAGGGATTATTCTCATTCTCAGTGCTTAAATAGGAATATTTTATCAGGAAAAAAAGGTTGCCTCAGATGTTTTTTTAAAAGAGATTTAGTAGGAAGAAAAGAACAAAAGCAGTAGCCTTGAATAACAGCTACTTCCTAAGAATTGAGTAAATGAGGCAGAAACCGAAAATCCACATGTAATTGTAGAAATTTCTTAACATGAATGTAGTGATGGGTTGTTAACCATTTCCCCCCCACTGGCTCCAGATATTAACATTAGTATGAGAATCCTCAGGATATTTTGTTTTATATGAAGCATTAATGCATTTCAATATCACTAACCAAATGCGAAAGAAAGCAGAGCATAAAATGGCTAATCAGGCAGGAGGAACTTAAGCACAAATGACAGTATCTAGAGACTAGCAGACCTTGTCCTGAAATGGCTGAAAGTTGTAGGCAAAAAATAAACAGCAAACTCAAAGACATAATGAGAGCTTGAAACTCATAGCTTCACAATTCCTCTTTTTATGTGATTACACTGCAAAGTGATTTAAATATAGAATTGCAGAAAAAAATAAAGTGATGTTCCTTGACACAAAGGTATGTTTCTATGTATCTCTTAACTGGATGGAGAGCCCTTGAAGTGTATCATAATATTTCTAAGCTACTACATAAGTTTCATATAACCTGCAAGTGCCTGCCTCTGGCATTCACCAGACACACGAAGACATTATGGGAGGGAAGCTAGACTTCCCTTTATCTAATAACAGCTCCCCAGAGAGGATCTCAAAGGCACGAAAGACACACTCACTAGTATCACAGGAAGAACTAGAAATTGTCTTTCCTTTTCCTTTTTAATTCCACCCTCTATAGCAAGAAGTTCTCTTGTGGCTCCACAAAAACCTTAGGACCTCTAGTCTCCTCTGATATATGATGGGATAAAAATACCTGCAAAAATGAAAAGGGACCTTTGGTTTTTTCATTGCAGACTGTAATTCTCCTAGATAACCACATAACCACCTCATGCTCCTATAAAAAAAAGTCGTGATTATAGGCTACGAGAAAGAATTTTAAAACTACCTCTTTTTTAAAACTGCCTTTTGATGGGCAAAAGCAAAAATCACAGTATTGCACACTCCACTACCCACATGTTTGGATAGGTAACAATACTTGTATGGCTCAGAAGTTGCTGGAAGAAGGATGGAGATAAGTTATCATTACTCTATTTTATTTATATTAAAACTGAGGCCCAGAGAGTTTATGTGGTTTAACTTCCTAAGATCACTATAATTGGTGATCAAAAATACTATAAAGGATGTGAAAATACTCTATTACTAATGCTGAGGATCTGTATAAGTAGAATATGTATGTCCTTAGGGAATTTTTAGCTCTAATTCATATAGTTTCATTTTAACTAAGTTCTCAGTTAATTTTTGTTTTTTTCATTTATTTTGAGTTTCAAGCAGACTCTTCATCTTAATCATTCTTCTCAAGGTTCTAGATCCATCTTCTTTTTACCATTATATTTATCTTACCTGAATCTTTAGTGCTGAATCTCTTTTTTTTTAAAGACTTTACTTATTTATTTGACAGAGAGAGATCACAAGTAGGCAGAGAGGCAGGCAGAGAGAGAGGGGGAAGCAGGCTCCCTGCTGAGCAAATAGCCTGATGTGGGGCTCGATCCCAGGACTCTGAGATCATGACCAGAGCCAAAGGCAGAGGCTTTAGCCCACTGAGCCACCCAGGTGCCTCTAGTGCTGAATCTTTAATCCAAAGAATGATGATAAGAACACATTATCTGAGAGATACGTGTTTGCTCCTTTAACTCAATGTATAAAACTATGCCTCCTTATCTCCCTCTAAACCTCCTGGAACCTTTGTCTGTATCCATACTCTCATCTACCATATAATGTCAGAGGAAAATGTAGATGTCCTTCTTTCAAAGCTAACCCTGAGCTCTTTTGTACTTTCCATCAAAACCTCACTTTTCTATTATTAAGTCTCTTCTTTTAAGTCCTATCAGTATGCCCCCTTTCTATGGACTCTTTACACTCGGTCATAGCATAACTAAAGTTCTCATACTTTTCAAATCTTCCTTTGCTTTTCTTGATGCTACACAAGCAATACTTCATTTCATTCAGCATTCTGTTTAACCCTTTGACAGTATGTTTCCACAATCTCCTTTCCTTTGGGACTGATTTCCTACAGTTTCTAATAGATGACGCTTTCTCAGTGCTCCTTCTTCTGTTCTCTAATGCATTTGGTAGAATTGGCCATGTAGAACACACAAAGATCTGTTTAAAGTTCTCACTGCTTCTCATTATTTATTTGGAGTTTATTATATGAAATTACTTTGCCATGCCCTATAGATTATACACAGCTTTTAATCACAAGAAAATTGCAATGTAATACCCAAGAAAGGTGCTTATGTGTAGTACAGTATAAATAATTCTTGGTTTATTAAAGGACTGGAATGAACATAAATCTCAGGTAGCACTGGATGTTGCTCAATACTATCTACGTAAATTTATTCCTCCCACAATTTCCAGAGCACTATTTTCTTCTTAATACTCCTATTATTTTACTACCCCTTTCTAATCTATTTCACTAGCTCTTCTTCATCTTCTGTCGCTTTCTTTTGGCTGGCAAAAGGTTCTAGATCTTGTCTTTTCCCCTGCTCTACTTCTACAGTCTGTCATTATATTACTTCTACTAGCACCTAGATGTTGATGACTTCTCTATCTCTACTATCATCTATCTACATCTCTAATATCATCTCACTCAGGACATTTTTTTCTTCTCTGTTAAGGTATCCTAAAGTATCCATACTGATAGTTTCTATCTGAAAATCACAACTGAGACATATTTTTTTTTCCATGCTCCCTGCTACTAGCTTCATACAGCCTCCCATAATTCACTATCTGAAATAATACGGTATTTATTTTTAAATTTAACTTTAAATATTTTGATAGGTAGTACATTCACATGATTCAAAATTCAAAAAGCACAAAATTATATATTGGGAAAAATTTCCCTTCATTACTTGTCTCCTAGCTACCCAATTTCTCTCTAAGACAATAGCACTCTTGTTTCTAAAATTATTCCACACTTATAGCAGCAAATAAGTGTATACTCATTCTTTTTTCTTTGCTTTTCTTTTAACAAAATGGTAGCATGCTCTGTACATTTTTGTGCCATTTGTCTTTCACTCAGTGCATCCTGGAGATTGTTTGATATCATCCCACGAAGGGGTTTCTTTGTCGTTTTTTAAATGCATATACTTCCTTTGTATGAACACAACACGTTTTATTTAACCAGTAACCTACTGGTGGACCTTAAGTGAGGTAAAATATTTTACTCTTATCACATTGCAACAGATAATCTATCATATGTGATTGCTGTAAATATATTTAACAGGTAAATTTTTCGGGTTAGAATTGCTGAATCAAAGAATATATGCAGGTGCAATTTGGGTAAAAGATGTCAAGTTGTCCTAGAGAATCTTCCAATCTAAAATCACATCAGGAGTGATTGAGGATATCTCTTTCTCCAGTATCCTCACTGGTACAGCAAGATGGCGAGTCTTTCGATCTCTGACATTAATCTGCGTTACAAAATGTTATCGCAGAGTGGCTTTTAATTTCATTTACAACAACTTTCTGATTGATCTGTTATCATTCTCTCTTGCACTTCTTTCTTAAACAGTTCTTATTCTACTCTGCTGCCTACAAATATAAAAGCCTTCCGTTTTCCTTGCTAGTTTCATCACGTGATTACCCTCCACAAGTCCTCCAGCTCCAAGCTTCTCAAGTTACCACACCTTTTCATAAATGTCTCAATTTGTGTTTTTGTTTCTCTATGACATGCCCTTGTCACTTTCTCTTATTTACCTGGGAAATATCTATTTATACTGTTTGGATATACTATGTGACCTCCTTAAATATAGTCTTCTTGAATTCCTTAGGCAAAGTTAGTCGCGGATATTTCCATATTTCTTTAACATGCTCTGAATTTTATATTTCTTGCACACTCTTGTAATTATCAGTTAATGTTATGCTTATTTCATAAACCTTGAAATTTCATATGATTTCAACATACGTATTAATTTCAAATTGCAGGGTAAATAGGGTAGTGCCTACTTTATTTTTTATTTTTTTAAGATTTTATTTTTTTATATGACAGAGAGAGAGAGAGATCACAAGTAGGCAGAGAGGCAGGAAGAGAGAGAGGGGGAAGCAGGCTCCCCGCTGAGCAGAGAGCCCAATGCTGGGCTTGATCCCAGGACCCTGAGATCATGACCTGAGCCGAAGGCAGAGGCTTTAACCCACTGAGCCACCCAGGTGCCCCTGCCTACTTTAAAGAAGTGTAAAAAATGGTCAATGAAGGGAACAAGAAAGAAGAAAACAGGTAATTCTCTGGTGCAGGTGAGAGTGCAGGAACAAATGAATTGTGCTGTGTGATAAGAGCAGAACCAAGAGAGAGAAGAAATGAAACTGTAAAAAATACACTGAGGTACCTGAATATCGACCAACAAAAAGAATGATAACATTAGCAAACCATGCTTTTTGTCCCAAGCAATTGATAGAGAAGATCAGTACATACCTTATTTTTAAATGCTTTCAAATAGGTGTAGGGGAAGGTGGTATGCACCTTCTGAGTTTAGGAAACCACCCATAATCATCCTCAACTGAAAGTAAGCAAGCCTGACAACGATTGTGTTGTAGCACTGCAAATACCAAGTCTATGTTATGTTAACATTGGTAAATGTGAATATGTGCACGAAGACACACAGATATGTGTGTGTTGTACGGCGCTAAATATTTTAAATGCCACTTTTAGAAATGAAAAATAGGGTGCCTGGGTGGCTCAGTGGGTTAAAGCCTCTGCCTTCGGCTCAGGTAATGATCCCAGAGTCCTGAGATCAAGCTCCCTGCTTAGCGGGGAGTCCGCTTCTCCGTCTCCCTCTGCCTCTCTCCTCTCTCTCTCTCGCCTGAATAAATAAATAAAATCTAAAAAAAAAATAAATAAATAATAAAAATATAAAATACATGATATTTTTGATACTGATATGCATATGCATATGACAGGGATTTGTTCATCTTATCAAGGCTCAATTAGTTCAGGCCTCTGAATCCCTTTAGGTTTCCTTGCTCATTAAGCTCTAGATTAAAGGATTGGAGAACTGATCCTTTCCCTAGACAGGAGAGGAGAAGCCCAAGTCATCTGCTCACTGTCACAGCACTTACTCAGCAGAAGTGGTGGTGGAAAAGAATGTTGGCTACATCCCCAGTATCCATTCTCTGCTGTGTCTATAATTTCAGAATTCCAATTTGCAGGAGCAGGGGTAGTGGAAGTATGTTGAGATTTAAGAACAGTGCACTTCCTAGATTTATATACTGATCAAAATAACACACGTTAAAGTTCTGATCAAAGAGATATGAGTGGAAGTTGCTGGGTGAAGTTTTGGGAAAAATTCTTTAAAGAGACCTAACAGCTAGCATGTGCTCTTTTAATAACGAATGATGGAGGGATTACCAGAAGTCTTGAGAGCATGAGGACAAATGTCCACTCTAAACAGGTTGGAGGGAAATGCTAGCCCTTTGCGGATGTAGTCCCAGGGATATTTAAGATGACCTGAAATTGTTTCCTCTGGTGTGGTTCAGAATATACATTTAGCTTTATTTTTGTCATTTTGATTTTGAAAGAATTTTCCTTTTTAAATATTTATTATTGAAATATATTTAGCATACAGTGTTTATTTGTCTCAGGTGTATAACATAGTGATCCAAGAACTGGATACATTATGCAATACTCACAGAACAAATATAGTCACCCTCTGTTACCATACAATGTTGTTATAATATTATTGACTATATTCTTTATGTTGTACTTTTCATTTCCACGACTTATTTATTTTTGTTTTTTTAAAAGATTTTATTGATTGATTGATTGATTTAGTGCATGCAGGGGTGAGGAGGGGCAGAAAGAGAGGGAGAGAATCCCAAGCAGACTCTGCACTGAGCATGGAGCCCATGGCCTGAAGATCATGACCTGAGTAGAAATTAAGGATCAGATGCTTAACGGACTGAGGCATACAGAAGCCCCAATGACTTATTTATTTTATAACTGAAAGTTTGTACCTCTCAATCACCTTCACCTATTTTGTCCATCCACATACCTTCCTTTTCACCACCACCAGTTTGTTCTGTTTTTATGAGTTTGTTTCTGTTTTTGCTGTTTGTTTTTTGTTTGTTTTGTTTTGTTTTTTAGAGTCCACCTACAAGTGAAATCCTATGGTATTTGTCTCTCCCTGACTGATCTATTTCACTTAGCCTAATACCATCCATGTCCATTCATGTTGTTGCAAATGGCAAGATATCACTCTTTTTTATGGCTGAATGACATTCCATCGTATATACCACATCTTCTTTACCTATACATCTATCGAGGACACTTGGGTCATTTTCATATCTTGGCTATTGTAAATACATTGTAATAAATATAAAGGTACATATGTCTTTTCTATAGTGTTTTTGTTTTCTTTGGGTAAATACCCAGCAGTGGAATTACTGGATCATATAGCATTTTTTTTTTTTAAAGATTTATTTATTTATTTGTCAGAGAGAGAGAGAGAGAGAACACAAGCAGGCAGAGAGAGGCAGGCGGAGGCAGAGGGTGAAGCAGGCTCCCTGCTGAGCAAGGAGCCCGACGTGGGATTCGATCCCAGGAACCTGGGATCATGACCTGAGCCGAAGGCAGTGGCTTAACCAACTGAGCCACCCAGGCATCCCTCATATAGCATTTCTACTTGAACTTTTTTGAGGAATCTCTGTACTGTTTTCCAATGTGGTTGTTCCCTTTTCCTACATCCTCACTAACACTTGCTATTTTTTGTCTTTTTGATACTGGCCATTCTGTCTGGTATGAGATGATATCTCCTTGTGGTTTAGATTTGCATTTCCCTGATGATTAATGATGTTGAGAATCTTTTCATGTCACAGTGCCATCTGCACTGTCTCTGGAAAAATATCTATTCAGGTCCTCTGCTCATTTTTTAATTGAATTGTTTATTTTTTGGGTGGAGTTGTATAAGCTCTTTATATATATTTGTATATGACCTCTTACCAGATATATTATTTGTAAATATCTTCTCTCATTCGTAGATTGCCTTTTTGTTTTGTTGATTACTTCTTTTGCTGTGCAAAAGCTTTTTAATGTGGTATAGTCCCAATAGTTTTTTTTTGTTTTCGTTTCTTTTGTCCAAGGAGACACATCTAGAAAAATGTTGTCAAGGTTGATGTCAAAGGAATTACTACTGCCTGTGCTTTCTTTTAGTAGTTTTATGGTTTCAAGCCTCATATTTGGTCTTTAGTCCATTTTGGGTTTATTTTTGTGTACAGTGTAAGAAATTGGTTCAATCTTCATTATTTTGCATGTGGCAAAAAAATCCCAACACCATTTATTGAAAAGAATATTTTAATTGCTTTTTGTAATAATTTATCTGTTTTCAAAGTCTTAACTGCTATTCTAATCCTTGAAACCTATTTTCTCCAATTGGCAACTATTTTTAGAATTTTATACATAGGGGCGACTGGGTGGCTCAGTGGGTTAAACTTCAGGTCATGATCCCAGGATCCTGGGATGGAGCCCCATATCAGGCTCTCTGTTCAGCAGGGAGCCTGCTCCCCCCCCCCCCGCCCCCGCTTGCCTCTCTGCCTACTTGTGATCTCTCTCTCTCTGTCAAATAGATAAAGTCTTTAAAAAAAATTAAAAAAATTAAAAAAGAATTTTATATATAAGCAACTACATTATTTAGTAACAGTTGTATTTTGTTCTAGATATTACCAATATACTAATGTTTTATGAATACTTTTAGTTTCGTCTTTGTTTTTTAGAGGGGAGAGGAGTAGGAAAAATTATTTTCTAATTTTTCCAACCTATGAGCAATATTGAAGCTAACATGTAATTTATTTCCCCCCTTCCTCTCTAAGCCATCTAATTTGAAGTAATATTTATTCCTAGTTAATTCCTGTAAGTCAAGCATTAACTTATTCTACTTTTCTTACATTATCTCCTTTGATTTTTGTTAGTTGGTAATCTTAAATATATGATTCCATTGTCTCTGCCAAAAAAAATAATGTTGCTGTCAAATATCTGATCACAAACTATTTCCCTGATAATTAGCATGATTGTTTTGCCTGAACACCATTAAAACAATTTTTTTTCTTTAATGCCAAATAGTTTTACTAGAACAGTTCTCATTTCTGGCCATGATGGGTTGACTTTCCCAAGCACATGGCATGACCTTTCAATATACAGTTTCTTAAATAAAACATTTTAAAATTTATAACTTTTGTGTTTGTTCTACTCTATTACCCTCCCCCACCCAGGTCTTCACTTTATTTTCTCTCTCTCTTTCTTTTCCTTCCTTCCTTCCTTCCTTCCTTCCTTCCTTCCTTCCTTCCTTCCTTCCTTCCTTCCTTCCTTCCTTCCTTCCTCTTTCTTTCCCTTTCTTTCTTTCTTTCTTTCTTTCTTTCTTTCTTTCTTTCTTTCTTTCTTTCTTTCTTTCTTTCTTTCTTTCTTTCTTTCTTTCTTTCTCTGTCTCTCTCTTTCCTTCTCTCCTTCTTTCTTTAGTTAATACAAAATAATCACCTTCCATTTTCTACCTCAATTGTTTAATGCTTGAATTCATTTGTGTTTCATCTAGTTTTATCTTCATTTGTGACACTTTTTTCTTTCATTTATAATCTTTTCTTCTCAAATCTACTTTTTCTCTTATCATCAGAGTTTTTCTAATTCTGATTTATGTCATTCTTTTATAACCTGTATAATTTTCTTTAATATTGAGACATTTGAAAAGTATGATCTTCTGCTTCTGTGGGATGATATTTAATTCCTGAATTTGTTTTCTTAAAACATCATAAGAAATTTGACCAAGAATTTGGTACACTAGTTCCTGTTTAATGTAGATTTTTCTACCTTAAGTCTAAACGATATCTTTATGGTTTTCTCAGTGCCCATAGTTAGCCCTCTGGAATATTATTTTCTCTGCCTTTCTAGGTTCTTTGTCTTTGTAGTATCTTGGACCGTTTTTAGTTCTTTTTCTACTTTTACCATTTTAAGCTAATCTTCAGGATCATATATCCATGTACCAGCCCTTTTAAACCAAACCTTGGGCTTTCTTCCAAGAATAAGTATATTACATTAACCCTAGTGAATATCTTGGGCTTAGAATTTCATAGTCTAATGGTTTTGCCATCATAAGACCTGATCCAAATAGTCCCTTGCCACACACACACACACACACACACACACACACACACACACAGAATGTTGCAGCTTATTGTGTGGATATTTAATTTAAAGGTTGTATTAAAACAGTCACAGATAAGAGGAAAGTATAGGAAGAAAATAGAATATATGTAAATTTTATAGAAAATAATTTGGCTTGGTCATTTGTTTGCCAGAAAATCTTCACATTGACTTTAGAATAACAATGAAATTGATATCATTATTACAATACCAAATATTAACATAATATATGTATTAGTTACTGTTTTCCACATACTTTCCAGCTGTTACTCTTTTCAGTACCACAGTACACAAAATTTTATTATATTTTTTTAGTTTGTTTAATAGAAATGGTTGTGACATGAAGATACTGCATTTGCAAACTTTCTGGAAGATCTCCATGAAAATGCATACTGAAATTTACAACAGATACAAAGAGTATATGTCCTTGATGTTTTAAACATGGGGGAACTTTTTTTTTTTAAAGATTTTTACTTATTTATTTGACAGAGAGAGAGCGATCACAAGCAGGCAGAGAGGCAGGCGGGGGGGGGGGGGGAGCAGGCTCCCTGCTGAGCAAAGAGCCTGATGCGGGGCTCTATCCCAGGACCCTGAGATCATGACCTGAGCCAAAAGCAGAGGCTTAACCCACTGAGCCACCCAGGCGCCCCTGTCTTTGTCATTTTCCTTGCCATGGACCCAGACATTTCATTTATTCCTGAATTTATCAGAGATATTTAGCATTTAATAAGGAAAGAAACTTGGTAGGTATATTTAAGTACCTTTAATTCATATAAAATTAGAGTATTCTTTTCATTGTTAAGAGTAATTTCATGAGAAGTTGTATTCAAACGAATTTCCACAACAATGGGAAACTCCAGGTATCTATTAAGTGAGAAATACTCTCTACCTTGAACTGCGTGTACTATGTGCCATTCATTACCACAACTAGACTGAAAATAAATTTTGGCTTTTCAACCAGCTAATGTTTCATTTTCAAGCTAATCCTAATTAGAATTTTAGTCAAATAGAGGGCAGTAACATGTCATTTGACACTTATATACTAATGGAAAGAACACCTGCCTGAATTCTACTTTGTATCAGTTAATAGACTATTTTTTTACACTTCTTAAATGACTCCGAGTTTAGGAAACCATTTCCTAGGAGAAGCAGTTCCTGAACTTAAGTCACACTGTTTGTAATGTGTAAACTATAATTTACAATATTTACTAAGAGATGAAAATATTCTGACTAAAAAGTTAACTTGATTTCACTGGATTGCCTCTTGAATTCCCCTTTTACATGGCCTTCATTATTCCTTTTCTAAATTTTAATACTAGGACATGAGTATCACAGTGTTGGATTTTCAAAATAATTTGTTATTTTGTTCTTTCCTTGCTCTTAGTTATGAAACTGTCCAAAATGATTTGACCACATGCTACGAGAAAAGTTTCGATGCAACTATCTGGAAGTTTACATTAAGTTGGAACCACTGAGGCATGTGATTGAGTGCCAGTGGGACACGTTCTGGCACAGTCATATATTGTCTTCATTCCCTGCATTGTTTCATTTAGGTTTGCCTTGCCATCACAGTGTGTGAATGGCCCGAAGGCAGAGACTATATATTAGATGCTTTCTGTAATCTCAATCTTTCCACTGCAGTTTTAGGTGACATATGAAGTGCTCAGTCCTCCTTTACTTTCTCTCCTCGATAACTAATATCTTTACAGACAATCCTTCTGATAATTTTCATATACATGTGCAAACATATGCAAAGACAGATTCTATAAAACAAAAATAGGATATCTATATAAATATATATATTAGATATATTTTTACACACACATATATGTCCATGAACATATTTCTATAGTTTTTTCTGTAGTTTTTAGTAGTTTTTTTTTTTTAAAGATTTTATTTATTTGACAGAGAGAAACACAGCGAGAGAGGGAACACAAGCAGAGGGAATGGTGGGGGGGAAGCAGGTTTCCTGCAGAGCAAGGAGCCTGATGTGGGGCTTGATCCTAGGACCCTGGGATCATGACCTGAGCCGAAGGCAGATGCTTAACGACTGAGCCACCCAGGTGCCCCTATAGTTTTTAGTAGTTTTAAATAGTCTTTAATCCATTATAGTTTTTTCTGTTTTTAATCTTATATATTAAAACTATATATTATATAGTTTTATGTAATATTACATAAAATATTACATATCATATAAAACTATATTACATATAGTTTTTTTCTGTTTTAATCTTACATATTTCATTTGAATAGCTTACATATTAGTTTTGAATAGCTACAAATTATTTCATATTTGCATAAGTTGCATATATATACCGGGGTACTAATTTTATTTTTCCTAGTAACAATTTTCTATAAATTATTATCCTTTTATCAACAAAAATCATGCATACCTATGCTATGAAAACTCAAATACTAAAATATTGTATTTAATAACATAAAACTTTTTCTCACTTAAAACCATTTATAGAATAATCCAACACTTAGTGAAATTCCATCCCTTTTAATAAATCACATGGTACTTTTTTTTTAAGATTTTTTTCATTTATTTGACAGAGAGAGAGAGAGAGAGAGAGAGAGAGAGATATCACAAGTAGGCAGAGGGACAGGCAGAGAGAGAGGGGGAAGCAGACTCCCCGCTGAGCAGAAAGCCTGATGCGATGCCAGGCTTGATCCCAGGACCCTGAGATAATGAGCTGGGCGGAAGGCAGAGGCTTTAACCCACTGAGCCACCCAGGCGCCCCCTTTATTTTTTTACACATTGTACTTTACATGAGGGTTTATGTCTGAATTCTTAAATCACTTTAAAAAGTTTTCTCTACTTGTGCCAATAAAAAAATTGTTATATCATGTAAAAATATTTTTATTGTCTGAGTTTAAAGAAAATGTATACAATTTTCCAACTTCCACAAGAAAGTGATGCCTCATCATTTTAAGACCTTTTTATATCTGTCAGTAAAATTTGGCATTTAAATTTTTATTTTTTCATATAGGACTTGAATCTTTTTTTTTAAAGATTTTTATTTATTTATTTGACAGAGAGACAGAGGGAGAGAGAGAGAGAGAGAGAGATCACAAGTAGGCAAAGAGGCAGGCAGAGAGATGGGAGGAAGCAGGCTCCCCGCTGAGGAGAGAGACCAATGCGTGGCTTGATCCCAGGACCCTGAGATCATGGCCTCAGCCGAAGGCAGAGGCTTTAATCCACTGAGCCACCCAGGCACCCCTTGCATCTTTTAAAGCTTATTCTTAATAATCATGGTTTGGCTGAATCCCATGGGATGTTTTATTTCGTCATTCATTTCTAAAGAGTTTGTTATTTTGGCTTTTCCATTCTCTTCAAGCTAAGATTTTATTCAGAAGAGAATTTGCCTTTGAATATCTTGGTGTATAGATTCTTTTTCATACCATCAACTTCTAATTTTTTTAATTGAGTTTTTGCCAGAAAATATGAAAGGTGTAGTTTAAGCACTTCAGTATGGATTGTGGCTTGATACATGGTTAATTTTCACAAATATTACATGATACCTTTTCTAAATGTACATTTTCTGTTAAAATTTTCGCTCTTGTGCCTTTTGCTCTGCTGATTTATGAGAAGTCTGTTAAGTTTTTCTACTAAACATGGTTTATCATTTGCCAATTTCTCCTATCATTTCTGTTAGTGTTTGCTCTCTACATTTTAAAGCTACATTTTTAAGTAAATAAAAGCTCTTTGCTAATTCAGCTTCTTGTGCGTTTTTATTCTTTCAGATTTTATTGTTATGGCTTTTCCTTTCCCTTTATTTTTAGTCCTTGGGTTATTTTATTTTGTTCATTTATCTAGAAAAATATTATATACCAGAACTTTTGAAATTTAATACAAGATTTCTTTATTAAGGAAATTTATCCATATTCACATTTATTATTATTACACTATATTGGACTTAGCAATGGCATCTTGTTTTCTACCACATTTTCTCTTTGTTTTTGTTTTTTTTCTTTCCATTATTGTTGGATCAATTGAGAATTTTGAAGTAACATTTCTTTTTACTTGAATAGTTTAGAATTTATACAAATAATTTCTATTTTTTTCTGAGAGTCACCACTAATTTATTAAACATATAACCTTAAAAATAGATTTTTTCATAAACATTCAAGGTTAATCAGTATCTATACACTATCTCCAAAAAAGACAAAACCTTACCCTGGTTCCTGCTGTTTAATGCTTGCCATTCATTCCATGTTGAGATCATCTATACCTTTTGTTAATTTTAAAAATATAATGTCACAACAATTACTTTGACACACACTGATGAAATGCTACTTTCATTACACCCCACTCATGTGGAGTGTATATTATTTATAATTGGTAAACTGAATTGTGCATAAATTAAAGTTTTCTTACTACTAGATTTATTTTTATCTCAAGGCACCAGTTCCAAGCAAGGTAAGAAACGACTGAGTCACTTTCAGCCAGATTTGGTCAAATAAAATTTTGGAATTTTTGTCACTTCTCTCTATCCTGAGTTAAATATGAATAAATAGGGCTAGCAGCATAGTTGAATGTTAGTGGAGAACACGTGGTGGGAAGATAGACTACATACTTTTATATATTTTTGGCATACAGAAATGTAGGATTGCCCCAAGATTTCTGCATCACACTGTCAACTACTCGATAAAAATTAAGTTAAGATAGTTACCAAACTAATGATAACTCTAACATGAACGTATATTATTGTTATTGCTATTTTTTCCATTCACTTGTCGACTGTGAAATAGAAAAATGTTTTATATTCATTTTTATTCTTTGCGAGACATCTATTTCTTTTCTTTCTGCACCAGTTCATTAAAAATAAATATTAACTGGGTATCTGCAGTGAATAACAACAGTCATTACATTCATTATAAATAATAAATATGTAAATAAAATGTATAATAAAATAATAAATGCGTAAATAAAAATGTTCATTACTACTCTGTCAGACATGGTTGTTACCTTCGGGATACCTGGACATTATCAGTTAGTGAGATAAGTGATAAGACTTAATACAGAAAGACTTGAGTCCTAGTTTAGAATGTCATTGAAAAAGGCAGGCAAGCATAGATGACTTACTGTGACACCATTAGTAACACAAAAGATGAATATTAGCAGAGGTGAAAAGAGGGCAAGATCACTTCCCTCCATAGACGTGTTGGTAGCAAAATCTAAACTGTACCTTAAAATACAGCAGTGGAGGGCAGGAGGTCTTTCCATGTACATGAACTGACAGATCACAAGTAAAGAGATGGAAAAGAGTTCAGAGATAGAAGGTAAATCTCTATAATTCTGTTGTAAAATGATCTTTTAAAGTGATACCTTTCTAAATGTAGAGATAGCTAATTATGCATAGCTCTCTCTTGAGACACATAGAGTCAACCTGACTGCTCTAGTCAGGCTAAATCACAGTGGGTACTTCAAAACCATCTATTTAGGTAGCCAAAATTGCAACGCAGAAAAAGCTGCATGGAGTTTATGATGGTACCGGTGTGAGAGAGGTGTAAGAGAGATGTGATTTTGTCGAAATCCTAGGGAAATAAACGGACCCCTGCTACTCTACGGACTGACTATGAATTTAATGTGAATGTGCGCACCGACAGCTTCAAAGACCGCACGCCCATTTTAAGTTTTCATCTTTTTGCACTAAAATTAATGAAATCAATGCCTTCATTCCCCATGTGGAAGATCTACTGAATTTCATATATCAAACAATGTTTTTCCAAAAAGAAAACCTTTTCTTGATGAAAACTTATCTTTGGAAAGAATAATGTTTCTTACTGAAAATGTGTTGTCAAGAGGTTGAATTAATCATAAAATAACAGGGAAGAGAAATTCAAGAATTGTAACTATTTAATGTCTTTTATATCTCACTTAAAAGATTTAACTCACACTTCATTGGAGTGGAAACAATCAATGGGAGAGGAGACCAAAACGGATGTAAACTTGCATAGTAAAATACAGGAGATAAAGGACCGCGCTTATTGATGTAGGAATGGAATGGTGTATGCCTTTTTATTGTAACAACAGATTAAATTAAAACTTCCTTAAAATTTAAGGGAGAGGAATGAGCCAAAGATATGCAGCAAAGGTGGCAAAAGCTATTTTTCTAGTTGTTTTGAGTACTTCTATTTACCTAAAAAACAATGCATTAAATTGTTGTAAATAGATGTTATGTAAAGCCAAGTTATTAACCTGGTTAAAAAAAAAACAGAAAATAGGTTTACTTTTGTGAATAATTATTTTAAAAGCAATTTAAAAGTAACACCTATTAAATTGAAAATTAATATACGACACTTTGCGATAGGCTAATGAGTTCATATTAGGCCATCAGTGTGGTTTGGAAAATTACCTTCATTTCTCTGAATCTACTTATTTGACAAATAATTTAATAGCTGAAAAGAAAAATCTCTAAGACAGCATCATCTGAAATAAAAAATAAATGTTACTCGACAGTGGAGAACAAAGTAAGGAATACCCAGACTCTTAACTAAAGAGAACTGATTGTTATCAGAGGCGGGATGGGTGAGGGATCAGAGAAATAGGTGATGGGGACTGAGGACTTCACTTGTTGTGATGAGCACCGGGTGCGGTGTGGAAGGGTTAAATCACTGCATTGCACATCTGAAACTAATATTACACTGTATGCTAACTGGAATTTAAATAAAAACTTAAGAATATTTTGAGATGGGCACCTGGGTGGCTTAGTCATTGGGTGTCTGCCTTCGGCCCAGGTCATGATCCCAGGGTCCTGGGATCGAGCCCCACATTGGGCTCTCTGCTCAGCGGGGAGCCTGCTTCTCCCACTACCATTCCCTCTGCTTGTGTTCCCTCTCTCGCTGTGTTTCTCTCTGTCAAATAAATAAAATTAAAAAAAAAAAGAATATTTTGAGATATCATGTTAATATAGTTATTCTTAATGGTCTTATCCAACACCTCCTTTTTAAAGAAAAATGGCAATTCTTCTTTTCAATTTGAGGACTACATTGTAATTCTTATAGATTTATTATTTACCAATTTTTTTCTTTAGATTAATTCTTTAAATTTAGTAATAATATTTTTTCTACAATATGCAATTGACAAATACTAAACAAATAGAGCTAGTACCAACGTGTGAGATTTTTGTATTTGCTTATTCTGTCTAAGAAGGGTAAATTTCTTTTTTTTTTTAAGATCTTATTTATTCATTTGAGAGAGAGAGACAGAGAGAACACAAGTAGGGGAAGAGGCAGAGGGAGAAGCAGACTCCCTGCTGAGCCAGGAGCCTCGATGTGGGACTTGATCCCAGGACCCTGAGATCATAACCTGAGCTGAAGGCAGATGCTTTAACCTAGCCCATGTAGCTACAGAGGATTAGTCAGGTGGCAAACCTGCCAAAATCTGAGATGAATGGCACATTTCTCTGGGCTTCTTTGTCCACCCCTCCCCCAACTTTGGCGTCATCCTATCCTAATCTCGTGACAAATGTGATACATGTTAGTCTGGGAGCTTCTGGGGACCGTATTTTCAGATTTCATGGATGGAGCCAGGTAGATAGAATATAATAGTGGTAGCTACAATTCCTGTATCAAAGATCCTTCAGTATAAGATTCTTATATTATTCATCTTTCAGTCATCCTTGCATCTCTAGAACTTAGTTATGGAATGATACAGTAGGTATTTAATAAATATTTGATTAGCAAATTATCTGTTTAGTTTTTCAATGTGATTTCTAGCTTTTCCTACTTACTGGAAAACTTTTTAAAAGACCTAAAAATTCTAATAGTAAACACAGATATTTAGGTAGATCTTAAGTGCAGAGGTCTGAATTTTTTTCCTGGAAACTCTCTTCTTTCTGTAGTTATTGTTACTATTGTTATTATTAATATTACTATCATTATTAACTTGTTTGGACAAAGCAGAAGCCACTAATCCAAATTTGAAAGGTAGGATAGAATACACTTTGAAAAATTTTTTTCTTTTAATTTTTAATATCATTTTCTTAAAATTCTCAAATAAGTTGATTTCTGGGAAGCAGGAGATAGATTAAAAGGAGAAAAAATGTAACTAGCTACAAGACAAAGTGACTTTTGTTTTCAGTCTCAGTACCTCTAATGTTTAGTCTGCGAATACTTAAACTTAGATATTCATGTTAACCCTTTTGCAATATTAAATTGCAACGGAAAACTGAAATGAGCCATAAGTGTTGAATGGGAGTTCATATGAAAATTAAGTATGTGTCCTGAACTGAAAATATTCTTGCCATTAATGCAGGTTGTTTGTTTTATAAATATGGGCATTGGGTGCCAAAACACTCAGATTATGGGTTAAGTTCAAAAGTACATGGACAACCAGATATTTTTTACAGATATTAAAGGTTACTGGGCTGATCCAGACTTAATAATCATTAGTTCTAATAGGACTCAAGATGAGTGATATATCACATCATCTCATTTATCTTGCTACATTATTTTAATTTACATTTCTTTCTCATGAGAAAAATTCTATGTAAAGGTAGATGAAATGTGTTGTACTGAAAAAAATCACATTAAGGCAAATGATTAAGTCACATCAATCCTGAAGGATGGTGGGTTTACACCAACTGGATATTTTATTTCTAAGATCTGTGTTTTCCCCATTATTCCCTGACTTAGAGTAGATTGTTTTATATATTTGGTGAATAATATTTTGGGCTTAGGGAATTTTTTCCTTCTTCCAATAAGATTTAACTTTATAAACTCTGGAAGAATCTTACTGAATTGCAGAGACTGTCTTATAAAACAAAACGATGTCCACAACAAAACCTAAAACAACAAAAAGCTTACAAAATCACGTCCAGCATATCATGGTGTAGGAAAAGTACTATATATGTGATTTCCCAAATTCTCACAGAGAACTAATTAGCATAGATATTATTGGAAATAATAAGTCAATAAGAGTAACACTTTTCATTTCAAATAGCATACAATGCGTGAGTCATATATTATGAAACATCTCCCTGGCATTTGCTGCAAAGGCAGGGGAAGAAGAAGAGAATCATGAGAAACACCAGCAAGAAATACATTACAAAGGAAACACAAGTCCTCACTGTATTTTGTATTACTACAAATAAAAAGGGAGGAACAATTGTTAGCCAAGTGCAACTTATGTTTTTATTTTCTGTATTAGTGATTATTTATTACTCAATTTAATAAACAAAACTTACTGTTTATTATATATAGGAACACACCACCACTGTACCAGGGAATAGTTGGCAGATAAAATAAAATATGGTAGAATAGTCTTTCAGCATAAGAATCCTGCCCTAAACAGTTCATCAAAATAATTAATTTTTGCCCATAGTTCACAAATATTTTTGTTACTAATATTACTAATATTTATTGAGTATATATTGCAGTAAGTTTGGGGACTGATATACCAAAAAAAACCCCAAAATACAAACTGAACCTAAGTGGTAAGTGACAGCTGTTTTCTCTAGCATAATTATCAGAAAAGATTTTTAGTATAACATTCTCTCTAGTTTTAAACCAAAACTCCACAAAGTTCTCTCTATATTACGCACTTACCAAGTACATCATACCTTCCAAATTGTTTCAAATTTCATAGATAATATTTATTTTTCTCTGGTTTGCAAACTCTGCATGATATTAGTTGTAAGTTTAGTTTTCATCTTTTATTTGATTTGTCCTCTGATCTTGTGCCTGGTATTACTACATTTCTCTTTGCTTTTTCTTTAAGGAGCATTTTGTTTATTTGATACTTATTTATTTATTTGTTTGTTTGTTTGTTTATTTATTTGGAGAGAAAGAAAGTGAGCAGGGGGAGGGGCAGAGGGAGAATGAGAGAGAGAATTCTCAAGCAGACTCCTTGTTGAGCTCAGGGCTGAATGTGGAGCTCATCCCAGGACCCTGAAATCATGACCTGAGCAAAACTCAGAGTCAGATGCTTAACCACCTGAGCCACCCAGGCATCCTTATCTCTTATTTTAAAGCAGCGTTCTCTTACTTTGAATGTGTTAATGATAATTTTTTTCTCTGAGTGATTTAAATTTTTGTGTAATTATTTCTACAGTGTGTTTAGCTACGTATCTATTTCTTTCAATGTATGAGGGGGTGTCTCAGGAAAATTTACTGTCATTTCAACATCTGCTGTTGAGTTCAATGTCTTCCATTGGTCATGGAAAATAACAAATCTTCTTCTACATAGGGTCATTCCTGATTTTGGTACTGGAAGTAAATGTAGCATTTCCATAGTGAGGATGCAGTGAGAATCAATACTCTTTAGAGCATTGTGGATGTAGAGGCAGCCCTTGACTTCTCCAGGTAGCGGGCTGAGTCACCATAAAAAATGAACACTCTTCCTGTCAGTTGTAAGTCCTCCAGATTTGTTTTTGTGAATGTTTAACCTGAAACATAGGCATTTTGCTTTGATAAATGAAAAAAGGTTTTAAAAAGGCTCCTATTAAGATTTTATTTAGTAAATAAGTGTATCTTGGGATTGAGAATTTTATAGGACCTGATAATCTAGCTCACATATTCACATTCATTGAAAATTTAAAGTTCTAGTCTCAAGCATATTTTTAAATCATATATACTGATGAATGAGGGAAATATTGAATAATTGGAGTTTAAGAATTCAGTCCAGGATTCTATTCTGAACTAGAATCATTGAACATCAGTCTGTAAATTTTTATTCATTTTTTATTTTTAAGAAAAAATAATCCAGATGATAATCCAGATGTAATGCTGGCATACAATTAGCACTACAGAAGAAGTATAACTCTGTTATTTTGAAGAAGCCAAATATGACAGAACAAAATATATAATTTATATTCTTAGTTTTTTACTATGTATGTTTTTAGCATAGATGGCAAAAAAGATGTAAATACAAAGATTTTTCTTCCTTAGACTTTGTAACCTGTCTTTCTTATTCTTGGAGAACAAATACTGAATGACATCTCACATATTTCTAGTTTGGTATTTATTATTGTTACTGATATGGCTAAATTACCTAAATTTTACCTAAAATTGCTTTTTAGCAAATGGATCATCATTTCTGATTCTTGGGAAAACCAACTGAAGTTAATGACAGATTTTCTTAATGAAGTCATTAATGCAAATTGCATATAAGGGGATTTCCCATAAATTTATTAATAGAGAAGCTACTTATTTTAAATGACTAAAAATGTTATACATCATTAAAATTGCCTTATGTACCTTTGGATTTTGGAATTCTCTCAGATGTAATTGAGGAAATGCTGTTATGATTGGCTTATATTCAATAGATTTATTCTAGGGCAAACCAAATATAAAATTGGGGTAAAAGTAGGAAAGAAATTAGCTGCTGATAGTTTTACTCTGTGTGCAAAATTTAAAAAGCTTAACCCTCTGCAGTTGCTTGCACATCTCAGGCAGCAAGTCTGCAACCACACAGATGACTGTACTGGGTTGTCAGACTCCTAAAAAGGAGCGGAGAGTTTGTAGGGCCGCAAATCCACAGCAGGGGGCTCAGAGTGACACTTTGGATTAATTGTAGATCATCTGCAGCTTAAACTAGTCAAATATTCTTCCAATCAAACGTTCTTCAAAAACACTAGCCATTAGACACTAACACCAAATTTTTCTAATCTGTGTCTTTTTCTATCTTGTCTTCCAAGACAATTCTTAACAACAAAAAATGTTAATCCATTTGTGGTATTTTTAAAAATTCATTTCAAAAATTTTATGTATTTATTTGAGAGAGTGAGCACATAAGCAGGAGTGGGGGTGAGGGGTAAGGGGACTGGCAGAGGGAGAGGGAGAAGCAGACTCCCTGCTGAGCAGGGAGCCCAACTCAGGGCTTGATCCCAGGACCCTGGGATCATGACTTGAGCCAAAGGCAGCAAGGCAGCCGCTTAACCAACTCAGCCATCCAGGCACACCCCCACCCCATTTGTGGTATTTAGAGAGACAGGGGTAAATGGTACTGCAAATTAATGCAATCTTTTCACAAAGCAATCCGTGGCAATGTGGCAATATAAAAATAACCATACGCTTATACTAGCTATTATTTCTGAGAAATTTCCTTAAACAATCGAATGGAACAAGACAGCAATATACTTGAAGATATTTATATCAATGGTATCCACTAGTTTGAAAAAATTACCTGAATTATCTATTATAAAGCAGATGGACTTTGTAAAAAATGACACATCAGTATTATCATCATCATCATTATCCTTATTGTTTTCCATCTATTTTAAAGTGATGATAAAAAATATTTAGAAATAATGAAAAATGTGGCATAATTTAATTAGTACAAAGCACAAGGTAAATTATATTCATTTATTCTTTTATTTCAGCAAATATTTACTATATGTGTAATTTGTGGCTAGTTATCACAAACAAGGAAAAAAGCAGTGAACAAATTTATAAAATCCTTGAATTTACAAAGCTTTTAGTCTTCTTTCCTTAGTAGGATGTGTATGAAAAACAAGCGCTCACTCTACGAGTTAATTACAATAGTATTGAGCAGTACTAGGTAAAGCGATGGGGTGCTCAGAGTAGTGTTGCAGGAGGATATAATTCAGCCTAGGAGTAGACACGGTATTTGTAGGATGAACGTCAGTAGCCAGATGATGTACTGGAGAGACTATTCCAGACAGAAGAAGAGTCATGAGACAAGGCCCAGTAACAGTGATAATTTCAGGAACTCTGGGGGCAGGAAGAAGGTCAGAGTAACTGTATGAGAGAGCAAGGGAAGAGTGTGCAACCCAACATTGGAGGTAGATCAAGTAAGGTCTTTTAGACAAAATGTAAGAAGTTGGATATCTAAATAACAGGAAAAAGTTAAAGTATTCAAAGTAAGTATATGCATTATAACTGCACTAATATGAAAATAAGTGCAACATATATATAGTCAAGGAGTTGAAAATGAAATTAGCAATGACAAGGTGCAATTCTGGGAAATCTCTTTTAAAAGAGAAAACTAAAGTGTAATATTGATGCCGCTTCAGTTCTTCAATTATAACTACCTTTGACTGAAAAAACCCAGTCTTCTGAATACATATTAAGTAATTTTTAAAATTCATTAACTCCAGTTTTTAGGACATTAAACATTAAGATAAATTCCAAAAATAACATGTTTTACAACGTAAGCCCTAAACCTTATAGTCTATTTCCTCAGTTTTAATAAAGCTTTTATCCAAAAATTATACATTTTATAACTATGTGACATTTATAGGAAAAAGTATGCACATGAAATATTTGAAAAGAAAATTTGAAAGGACCCTTGAAATCAAACCTTTGTTTATAGTACTTACGGACCCAGTTGAGAAGGATAAGGATTATACTGGTCTATGAATCTGAGATATATAGCCTTTCTACATTGAGACTATTGTTCCTTTTCTAAGCCCACATCTTCTTTAAAGTTTAAAGATGTTAAAGGTACTTATTTCTGGTGGATTTTTTTTAAAGATTTTATTTATTTGTTTGACAGAGAGAGATCACAAGTAGGCAGAGAGGCAGGCAGAGAGAGAGGGGGAAGCAGGCTACCCGCTGAGCAGAGAGCCCGATGCGGGGCTCGATCCCAGGACTCTGAGATCATGACCTGAGCCAAAGGCAGAGGCTTTAACCCACCGAGACACCCAGGCGCCCCTTCTGGTGGATTTTAAATGCATTTTTACTTCATTTTAAAATATGAGCAGTGTTAACACTTTGCTTTAAGAAGTATTATTTTATGAATGTGATAAAATGTCAAAGTAACTTACACTTTCTTTTTAAAGATTTATTTATTTTAGAAAGAGAGAGAGTGCACATCAATGGGGGGAGGGGCAGAGAGAATTTCAAGCAAACTCATTGTTGAGCATAAAGCCTGACCTGCAACTCAATCATATGACCCTGAGATCATGAGCTGAGTCGAAATCAAGAGTTGGATGCTTAACTGACTAAGCCACCCAGGCTTCTTGAAACTGTTACAGTTTTTAAACCATAAAAAGATTCTGACATTTTAGGGAGATTAATTTTCTATTTATATTTGAGAAGCAGTAATGTTGCCACATTGCATAAGAAACTTTATTACACAGGTATAAAAGTATAAATGTATCAGTAAACTAACCAGAAGTTAATGGCATTAGGACTGAAGAAAAATGAAATAGAAATTTTTATAGTCTATGAAACATTTGTCTAGATTCTGTAATCATATAAGACAGGTTGCTATTTGTGGCTTTGCAAATAAAATCAAATCTCACTCTGCTCATGTATTTGCAAAATGATTCAGTGTTAGTTTGTATATATAACATAAGACTATAGAACAATAATTTGTCTCTTTACATTTAAAGTTTATCAAGTTGGATTTCATTGCTAGATTTTTCACAAAGGTGACCAATACTTCTAACAATCTTCTGTTTAATTATTTTAGAAAAAGGGATTTTAGAAATTCTTTAAAATGAAAGAACTAAAGATTACTCTTCCTTATATGTATGTATTTAATTCCCTTTAAGATTAGTGGGAGTTATACATACACATTGAAAAAAGACTATAACCTAAGCCTCAATTTCAAACATTTTCTAAAAGCACTTCTCAAAAGCTTAACTAGAGTGGCTACATGTTTTTCACCCACGTTTATGCACAAACACTTCCAAGGGGACTGCACTTACTTTAAAACCTAAAATCACAGAAGCATGTTATATTAACCAAGTTCAATAAAGACAACCACAAATGGAATGCAAAATGTCTTTTCAATCTTTCTGTAATCACTTATGAATGGGAAAGAGAGCCACCTGGGGCTGAAAGTATATTACCAGTCATTTTAATAATGCAATTATTTGAAAAATATAACTACAGGAAAATGCCACTGACACAAAATATCAAATATACATGCACATGTATGTACTGGGAATTCTATACTGTGGAATTCACACTTTTAAGCATACGATACAATGGAAGAAATGAAGACTGCTGTGTATAGCATCTACAGATTATTCGTGCATGGAAAATCTCATAATCAGGGGTAATAGTTAAGTGAGCCTCAGGATTATGGCAACATTTAGTTCTCTAGCTAAAATCTCTATCACCTTGAAGGGATAAATGACATATTAAGATTCCCTAAGTGGTGCTATATAATCTTTTCTCTTTCCTCTCTCTTCCTTTCAGTATTTGTTGTTGTTGTAGTTGTTGTCACATTTCATTCTATAGATGTACTGAATGTCCTTGCAAGGTCCTCTTTCTAAAGAAATAGTTGAAAATGCCATGAACACTTGGGAAAGATCAGCAGTGACAGAGGGAGCACTATCTTTCTCCTTAAGCACATTTGAAGGGAAAACTGTAATTGGTTGGTTAGCCAAAGTATTTACTTAACATCTATTAATTAAACTCTTACTATTTAACATCTATTAATTAAATTCCTACTGTGCTAACTACTGAAGACTGAAGGCAATACAAAAAATTCACTTTTTTTACAAGGTTTCTGCGATATACTATTTATTTGCAGCAAATAATATACATAAAAAAAAACAGTTAAGGGTTAAGCTGGGTCATAAAAACGATAAAGGCAACGAAAGTTTGAGACTAGGAAAATGACTGTGGGCTGTAGTTGCCATAAAAGAATTCACAACTAGATGGGTGTCTCCAAATAGGAGGAAACAGAATGAATCATGGTGTGAGAAAGGAATGAACGTGGCATTTGTGAGTGACAATAGAGTGATTAGCCCTTTTGAAACACAGCATATGTTGGGGAGCATCACATGGTGGGATATAAGGAGAAAGATAAGAATAGAAATGATTATGAAGGAGTTTCAAATGCAGAGGTATTTGGGAGGAAATAAAGAGCCAATGGAAATGCATTATATTGTGTTTTATAGTCATCTAGGAGTATAAGAAAAAAATGCAATTGAGTAGGGTGAGGTTGGAACAAGAAAACTAAGACCATTGTAATAACCTGGGCATGATAAAGTAAGATTCTGGCCCCTGTGGAACTAATGGTAATTTCCAAAGGTAAGGAAAATGTATACCCTCGATTGGCTGCTAACCAAATTCTTTACTTTCTATTTAGGTATCATGAAGCAAAATAAACTATTTTTTAAATTTTAATTTAGATTCACTAACATGATGAAATAAAGCTGTAAGAGTTTTCAGAAGAAATTTCAGGAAAGAACTTTTACAGATAATCAATTATTCTAGAGTGACTTAGGCAATATTGACACCGAAGTAATATTGTCACAAATCTGGCTATTGTGTAATATTTGCTTTGCTGCCTGGGTTGGTTCTTAGTCATAAGTACTCAAGAGCAAATTGTTTGCTTGGCTAGAGGAGATGTATAGAATTTTTTTTCATACTTAAATTTATACTAGAGGATGGAAACTCTTTAGATAAGATGGAAGAGATATTGCAGAAAAAAATATAAAAGTGGAGGGGTGTCTAGGTGGCCCAGCTGGTTAAATGTCTGGCTCTTGATTTCAGCTCAGGTCATGATCTCAGGGTCACTGAGATCGAACCCTGTGTTGGGCTCTGCGCTTAGAGGGCAGTATGCTTGAGATTCTCCCTCTGGCCCTCCACACTCAGTGCTCTCTTTCTCTTTCTCTCTTTCTCTCAAATAAATGAATAAATCTCTAATAAAAAACATAAAACTGGAAAAGGGAAATCAAGACTAAAACTAAGAGCACAGCATGAAAGCCAAGAGAGCAATGGAAGTTTTACTTCAATTTGGAGGCTCCGAGTACTGTGAGGAGGTAAGGAAGTAAAAGGATACAGCAGAAAAAGTACTAAACTAGAGAGGAAACTGAATTTAACCTGGTCTGTGTCCAGATAATTGGGTGAACAGAGGTAAAGCAACTGCTCACCAGTAAACTAAGAAACATAAACTAATTGTTTTGAACTGTCCTATTTTCATTAAGATCTATCCACGACCACCACGAGAAACAGAAATGCATCTATATTAGTTCAGATAATGTTAAAAAAAAAATCAAAACAAAACAAAACCCAAGGAAGTAGTAGAGACATGAAAAGCTTCAGTGACCTCATCACTGAATCTCATGAGAAAATAAAGTATCACTCCTTCACCATTCAAAATACAACAGGAACTCTTATAGTCCAATCATGCTGTTGACTTTCAAACATACTAGTAGGGTGCTGAGTGTGTGAATTAGAGTCTCACTATCTGCTCTGTGCCTGCCTGTTCCTCCTTTGAGTCTGATTAACAACAAAATTCTCCATTTTTTTTTTATAGTTGGGGAACTCTCCTACCTATGTCTTCTACTCTATGGGTTCAGTCTCCTCATTTTTATTTATTTTTGCTTTCAGTAATACTTCCTACTATGCCTCCCCCTTTTTCTGGCCTCTTAGATAGCCTCCCTTTGTTTTGGTCTTCCTTGTTTTCAAAATCAAAAGAAGAGCTGACTGGGTGGATGGGTCATGGGGACTCGCTATAAAGTACACCTGTTGGATTCTGATATAACTCATGGATCAGTGGACCAGCTTATGGGTGTCAATTCTTACTGTGGACAAGGTGGAGAGGCCATGTGCTATAAAGCATGATAAACAAAATGTGTAAACTTTTCAACAGAGACATTTGATAATTCCATGACAGATGAAGTTTATAAGTGCAGTTATAACAAGAGCATCATATGACCTGTCCAATACGAGCCCCTTTGATTTTATTCAAAATGAAATGATTGTGTACTAGATATTCATTATTTTTAGACACTATATTAAATGCTTCAAATATATTATTTGTAATTTTCATGGTTATTTTATTTATGCCATATTAGAAACATAGAAATGGTTTTAGGTTGGTTCTTTTAGGTGCCCAAAGCAAAAGAACTGTTATTAGACAAAGCTAAGATTAGAACCCCTATCTCTCTGACCCTAAAGACCTACTTTTCTACTGCTCTCTCCTTCCTAGCTGCTCTGTCTTCTTTTTCCTTTATCATGATTTCAAAGACACTAGGAGAAGTTATGAAGTCTATTATCTACCCTAAGGAAATATTGTGATATTTGGTGACAAGAAAGCTACTAAGATTGATGAAAGTAGCTGGGAATAAGCGGACTTTATAAATCATCTTTGAGCCCACTCTAGGATATAGCAGATAACCTCCCAGAGTTTATCCATTTTACTGTTCACTAACACTCCTGTTTTATGAAGAAAATGATGCAACCAGAAAAAATCAGAAACGTCCATGGAAACAATCTTAAAAATTTGGGGAACAGGTGACATTCAGCAACATTTTCTAGATACCACTAGACAATGGGAAAGTAAGATCTAAATTTAGCATGGATCTGCCAAATTTCAAAGACGTTTGAAGACAAGCAGGTTAATAAATTTACCCAAAAAATATAAATAAAAGAGAGAAGGCTGAGAATGGCAACCTAGAGATAACTACATTTAAAGAATAAGGAAGAGGTGCCATAGATTAAGAGTGAAGTGATTCAGGAGTGGGAAAAGTAGAAGTAGCATATTTTTAGAAACAACCATTAACCAATTAGGTCAAATACTTCAAATCTGGGGTAAAACTAAGTTTGGTTTAATGAGATAAATATAACTTGCATTTAAATATTTTTTTTAAAAAACAAAAGTAAAACAGACTAGAAGAATGTTTATTTTTTAGTTTGTGTGAAAATAAAATGCTAAAATTTTAATTGATTATAAAAAGCATTAACAGTTGTTTTAAAAAAGGTAAATAAAACTCTAGCTAGTGTTAATTAATTCAGGTCACTATAGATAATAGTCCTGATATTCTCAGTGATGTTAAGAATAATTTATATGCAGTCTATTATTTCTTTTTTTTTAAAGATTTTATTTATTAATTTGACACAGAGAGAGAGAGATCACAAGTAGACAGAAAGGCAGGCAGAGAGAGAAGGGGAAGCAGGCTCTCTGCTGAGCAGAGAGCCGGATGTGGGGCTTGATCCCAGGACCCTGAGATCATGACCTGAGCCGAAGGCAGAGACATTAACCCACTGAGCCATCCAGGTGCCCCATATATGTAGTCTATTATTTCAAAAGGGAATGTAAACAAGACGTCAAAATTTCAGGATAGAATGACATCAGAAGGAAAATTAAATAAATTAAGGATGTTTATTGAGGGAAAGAAGACATAATAAGTGATATGATGAAAAGATAGAGCAAAGGTTTTCTAATGTGGCATTTATTCAGTAATTATTTACCAAGTACTGTGTGAACAAGACAGCCAAAATCGCATCCTCAAGGATTAGAGAGATTCATAAAATAAACACATTAACAATAGCAAAAAAAAAAAAAAAAAGAAAGAAAGAAAGAAAAAAGAAATGTAGTAATACACATTGTCAAAGACAACAGGGTAATGAGAAAATGTGTGACTAGGGTGTATGGGTTACACAGATATTGTACTTAAAGCAGAACTTTCAAGGGAGGTAATCTTTTGGATAACACTAAAATAATGAGAAGATACTATATTAGTTTTCTAGGGTTGCCATACCAAAGTACCCAAGACTGGGTGGCTTAAACAACAGAATTGTATTTCCTCACTGTTCTAGAAGTTTGAAGTCCAAGATTAAGGTGTGGGCAGAGTTGGTTTCTTCTGAGGCCTCTCTTTTTGGCTTGCAGACAGCTATCTTCTTCCTCTGTCCTCACATGGTCTTCCTTCCATATGTGTTTGTGCCAAATTTTCTTTTCTTATAAGAACACCAGTTACAATGGAGAAAGCCTATCCCAATGGTCTCATATAACTGTAATTATCCCTTTAAGGGCCTGATTTCCAAATACAGTCATCTTCCATGGTACTGGGATTAGAGCTTCAACATAGGATTAGGAGGATATACTTCAACACATAGCAGTAAGTGTATGAAGAATTGAGAAATAATATTCCAAGCGGTAAGAACACCTCTGAGAAAGTACTATGTTTAACATTTCATAGGAATAGCAAGAAGGATCTTGTGACCAGAGCATAGCAGAAAGAATGGCAGATCATGAGATTGAATTGGTAGCCAGAGATCAAGTCACATAGGGCTGAAGAGGAGCTAGCATTTCACTCTATTTAGAGTGGGAAGCAGGCATAGGGTTAGAAGACAAACATAATCTGAATTGTGCATTAATGGGCCCTTTGGCTTCTCTATGGATGGTGGAGTATGGGCAATAAAATGAGCAAGGAGATTATTTAGAAGCTACTACCCTAAGTAGCCCAGACAAAAGAAGATGCCATCATTGACTAAGAAGCGGCAAACTTCCTGAAAAGTGATCATCTAATGGTTTAAAAAAAATTTGGAGGAATATCCAACGAGTCAGAGGATAGACTAAATGTTGGATGGGAAGGAAATAGAGGAATTAAAAGTTGTCATTCAGTTTTGCCTCAGCTTTTAAGTTGGAAACAGAAGAGATATTTTGGATTACTATAGATTACAGTTTACATATTAGTCTTCATTTTTTTAAAAGATTTTATTTATTTGACAGAGAGAGAGAGAGAGAAAGAGAGAGATCACAAGTAGACAGAGAAGCAGGCAAGGAGAGAGGAAGAAGCAGGCTCCCTGCTGAGCAGAGAGCCCGATGCGGGGCTCGATCACAGGACCCTGAGATCATGACCTGAGCCGAAGGCAGAGGCTTTAAGCCACTGAGCCACCCAGGTGCCCCCATATTAGTCTTCATTAAACTGTATAAACATTTATTTAATTAGTTTAGGAAAAATTTTCAACTGGAATTGTCCAACAACAACAGTGGGTTATCTTATGAAAAAAACATGTATCTGCCACTTGAATTGAACAAGTTGAGCAAGATGGGAAATTAGAAGAAAGCTAATCCTTTCTGAGTTTAAGACTGAGAGAAATCTTTCAAGAAGTAATGCTAGCAATGACTTATAGGTTCATGAATATAAATAGTTATTGTGATTTAACTATCATAAATTACTGATACCAGTGCTTTGGGGAACAAATTCCATTAGATAAATATCAAGGCAAATGAGTGTCAGAAGATCAAAATTTTAATTTCTAAAATATATCATGGAAACAGTTTCAATTAAACCATTATGAAATCAAATTGTATTTTCTATTCATGTAAGAAAAGTAAGCTTATTTATCAAAGTAATATTAAAGATATATTATTGAGAACTCAGAGTCTCTATATATCATAATTTTACTTTAATCATTACTAAAAATTTATGCTATGCTGTGCATCTGGCACCATTAACTAATGAAGTTGGCTGAGATAATCAAGTTTCATTGTGGCCCCAGAGAGGAATGTTCAAGTTCTGTCAGTACTTGAAACTCAAGACTAATGGTACTGCTTAGGGCAACCATCATAAAATCACGTATTATGACCACAGTGGAGTCTATCAAGCAGAATAGAAATACAGGATATCCTACAAACAACATCAGGGAGTATTTAAACAGTTTGTTTGTCTCTGGGGCATAAAAACAGAAACAAAAATGTAATTTTTGACCGTCTTTTCAGCTTGCATTCTATTTGGCTCATCAGAAGGTCCCTGTGAAACAACCCTGGTTACCTAGTGTGGCAACAAACTTAATAATGCACCTCTGTATTGTATTTTCCTCCTCTGTCTTGTTCTTTCTAGTTCTTCTCTCCTGCTCTTTTGGATCAGTTCTTAAGTTAATGGCCCACAAACACTTGCTTTTCAATGGTGGTGCATGGAGAGATGAAAACTCAGATTAAGACTTATTGTACTGGAACTGACTGTAGAAAACAAACCCTCAGAATGGGATTCTGGAAGAGAATTACTCACCAGCCAGCCAGCAATGTGGACCCCACTGCTGATGGTAAGTGAGGTGGTATTAAGCCCTTCAACAATAGCATCCCATTTAGTAAAAAATTGAAAGATAGATAAGGATAGAGTATAGGTGCAGCATGAAACACATGTAGACAAGTTAGACTGGATTTATTATATGAAATTGGAAAACTACACTTGGCTATGATCCCCAAAAGGCCTAAAGAAAACTCTTTTCATCATAACAATAAGGAACGTATAGGCGATGAGAATCAAGCATCATTGAGTAGCTCAAGATGTCTGATTTCTAAAAACCAGGGTTAAGAATATATTTCCCTAGTATCAATGGGATTGATAGGATATCAGAATGGCAATGATCATATGGTACTACTTATCTATCAAAGATAAGGTGGACTCAGTCAATGGACATCATGGTCAGAATGGCAATTGAAGTGCCTTGAACTATAGAAATCTATGGTCATAGTTGATCAGTCTCATCTAGTGATAAGAGAGAAGAACAGTTGTCTAGAGTGATTTTGAATTATATAACTAGGAAAAATCATAAACTGGCAACAGAGGACAAACTTCAGCTATCAAAATGGAAATTTGTAATTCTTCACCAGTTTCTAGATCTAACAAGTTCAGGTAAGTAGAACCTACTGACTAAAGGAAAGACTGCAAAGCTATCAGCAGTATACATGATCAATATTTTCTCAATCACTTCCCAAAGAGTTCTAGTGCCATTTCCTAATGTAGCTGTGCCAAGGAAAATACATTGATCTTTAAGGGCTTTAAAAGTCATGTTTGTGTAGACATGATTTCTGAGAAGTTGCCAATGGCTTGTCGTCTCATTCAAGATCCTGCAAGGTAGGAGACTAGACTATAACATATGAAAAAGTCTGGGAGGCTGACACCAGAGTCGGTACAGAGTCCATGGATCTTTGTGTGCGTCTTATGTTAGTGCCTGTCAGAGAGAATCTGCCTCAGAAGAGTGGCTCAGGAGGTATGTGGACAAGATGAACACGTTCTGTGACTATCAGCCAACCTTTCTCCCTGACTCTGGAGAGCTTTTCCATTAGGTCTGTGAAAGAGTTAGCCATAGAAACAGGAGTGTGTGTGAGAGAAGCACAGTATCAAAGGCTGCTCAACAAGATGTGCCTTCCCACCAAGACACCGTTTATGCTGAAAGCCAACACTGAGACTCTTTTTTTATTATGGAAAAAAAGATATATGATATTTATAGGCCAGGGGCTCATGATATTAAAGTTAGAAACATTTCTATAACAGATTGTTTAAAAGATGGTTTCACAGACTTTGAAAATAAGTAAAGATCACTATAAGCCATCATGGGCCATAAAAATGAAATCATACCAAATAAAATGCTGTCCCTTTATTTTGGTAAAGTTACTAAAACAGTGGATGACTGGAAAGCAATATAATTGTGTTATATGCCTCTGCAAGGAATATTTTTGTTTTCCCTAAGATCCTAAGTGGTAATTTAGTAGTCAAAAAAGGGTGTATGATTTCAATAGATAAGCCATTTTTAGTAACAAAACTGGACTCATCATATCCTGGGAAATGACTCTGAAAATGTGGTAATTATGAAATAAGAAGTCCACACTAACAATAGGACCCAGAAGAGGCCAATTTATATGATGAAAAGGAATGAGTTGTATAGTTCTGCTTTCTTTGAGTGACATAGACAAAACTTGAAAAGAAATTTAAAAGAGTAAATAAAAATGAGCTTTAAAATAATAGTTATTTCTTGGGGCACCTGGGTGGCTCATTTGTTTAAGCATCCAATTCTTAATTCCAGTTCAGTCATGATCTCAGAGTTGTGAGATCAAGCCCTGCATCAGGCTCCACACTGGGCATGGAGCCTGCTTGAGGTTCTCTCTCCCTCTCTCTCTACTACTCCCCCTTACTTGCTCCCAACTCTCTTTCTCCAAAAAAAAAAAAAAAAAATCTTAATAAAATAATGAAACTGGAAAAAAATCTGAATTACTTTCCCCATATACCAGTCTTACTTAATAAGAGTTGGAGATGAGACTAGGTACCCAGAGGAAAAGATCCACTTTTCAGAGCAAAATTACTAAAACATGAGATTTTAGCTATGCTGTATTTATTAACATATATTACTAAAATGTATTGAACAGGATTTGCTGTAAACCACCTTCTAGGAGTATTAATAGACTCTGATTTTCATTAAGCATTCCTGTAATAATGTGTTAGGATGGGAAAATTATATTCTAGGGAAATACCAAAAAGCAATGTCATTTGAATAATATCACTATAGTAATATTTCTATTTGCCTGTATCTAATGATTCTGACTGCTCAAAATTATTCAAATGCGCAAGGATTTTGAGTGTGCTTTCTGTTTTATCATGCAAATAGTCAATAGAAGCTCCACCTCATGGACTCAGACTTTCAGCTAAATATATGTTATCTTTACATTACCTGGGTGGTGTAGTTGGTTAATCATCTCTTGGTTTCAGCTCAGGTCATGATCTCAGGGTGGTGAGATTGAGCCCCACCTCAAGCTCTGTGCTCAGCATGGAGTCTGCTTAAGATTCTCTCTCCCAAGTCAATTATCATATGGATTCACTTACTTGTGGAGCATAAGGAATAATGGGGGGACATTAGGAGAAAGAAAGGAAAAGTGAATTGGGGCAAATTGGAGGGGGAGACGAACCATGAGAGACTGTGGACTATGATAAACAATTTGAGGGTTTAGAGGGGAGAAGCATGAGGGGATGGATGAGCCTGGTGGTGGGTATTAAGGAGAGCACGTATTGCATGGAGCACTAGGTGTCATACATAAACAATGAATCTTGGAACACTGCATCAAGAACCAATGAAGTATTTTTATGGTGACTGAGATAACACAATAATAATAATAATAATAATAATAATAATAAAGATTCTCTCTCTCTGTCTCTTCCCACTTTGCTTTCTAAAATAAATAAATCTTAAAAAAAATTAAAAAAAATAAATATATGTTATCTTAATAGAAAGAGATAACCACACATTTGTAAAAAATGAAATTATTTATTAAAAGTAGGTCACATTTTAACCTTTGTGTACATGAACAATTGATCCTACTTAATTAATGGAGCCATCTATAACTCTGGAACAGAATTTCCCTCAAGGTTTATACAAATAATTAATTTTCATATTATCTTACAATTGTGATTATAAACACCATGTTTAAAAACAAATGAATAATGCATTGGCGCATGCAAGACACTAATATAAATATGTTCTTTTTAAATTCTTTGCTGTTTAATTTTATTGAAATTGCTCAAAAACAATTTAAAAATTGGCAAAAGAGCTACAGTTTTAAAGTTATAGTTCTTATTATAATTATAAAATGATACCATGTCATTGTTCATAGTTATTAGAAAATCAATATGTGTTTCCCAAAAGGAAGTATAATTGTTGTAATAATTTGAAAACTCAAGTTTATAAGTTATAAATCGTGAAGACTTAATTAAATGCATTTATTTTTTAAATTAATGCTTTTTATTAGCAAAAATACACATTTTACTGTTTTTTCATGCAAAAATAATGAAAAATTCAAGGATTTAATCAGGGACTTACAGGAACATGATCACTTTTTTGTTTTTGTCATTTTTTCTTTCAACATCCTAAGTAAAATGGGAAGTTTAATAATCTTTTGTCATTGTTACTATCTTCTATTTTCTAAAATTTTTGTGTGTCACCTTTACATTTTTCTTATGCCTTTTTTTTTCACAATTACAGCCGTGCAAAAAGTTATTATAATTGAAGTGTTTAAAATTTACACAGCACTTTTTTGTCTTGAGTTATAACTAATTAAATAAGTAATTAATCCATAACATCTCTAAAGCAATATGCAAGCATTTCATCTAAGTTAATCACATAAATTAAGAAAGTAAACAATATACTACAGAAATATAAACACTACAAGATGATCTAGTCAGATGGAAGTGGTTCCATTAAGCTTGCAATTAATCTGCTAGGAGATGCTATAAAGTGTGTAAAAGAGGAATAAACAAAACCATAAACAGGGAAAATACTTGAAAGTTCTTTCAGTGTGTGTGTGTGTGTGTGTGTGTGCAAATTTGCACAAAATGATAGTACTCTTATTTGCAAATAGTTTTCTTCATTATAGTTGTAGGTGTTAGAATAATCTATGTCCAATTATTTAAAAAGTAACTGGCCACCCAATACTTCAATCCTGAGCAGGACATAGGTAACCTCATTCTGAAAAGATCTCTCATACAATAATATAAGGTAACTATTGTCCTTAGCACTCTCTAAATACTGCTGTATGTAACTGAATTTTTATAATATTCAATAATGAGGAAACCCTGATTTTCCAGTGCTGATGTCTTAAAGTACCTAAAGCAATGGCAAAATACCTTGACATGATCTTGAAATGTCTGAAAAGGAATGAAACAATGATTTCAACTCAACTGTATTTTATGTTATAACTTTGTCAGGAGGAAAACATGGTGATTTTCTGTGAAACTTTCAGATAAAACCAGACATAATATAGCATTAAAAATTGTATAACTTGTGTCAACACAAATAAATTTTAATTCTTACCTATTTTAAGCTCATTGCATGAAGAAAATGAGATTCATAATGATTTGATAGCTTTATTAAAATATATTTTGGAAAAATGTGCCCAGCAGGATCTCCCTGCTGTTGGTTATATCTAAATAAGTCAGTATTGTGATATGCTTATGTCATTCATTCTACAAATATTTAATGACAACATCCCTATTCTAAGTTCATTATGTGTATTGAATAAAGGCAAAGTATAGACCCTCAAAGCAATTATTTGTTAAATTATATTCTTTTTGTTATCTTATTAAATCTTTGAGACATGTTAAGAAATTTTTGAGATATCCTTTTTTTTAAAATATTTTATTTATTTATTTGAAAGAGAGAGAGATCACAAGTAGGCAGAGAGGCAGGCAGAGAGAGAGGGGAAAGCAGGCTCCCTGCTGAGCAGAGAGCCCAATGTGGGGCTCAATCCCAGGACCCTGAGATTATGACCTGAGCCGAAGGCAGAGGCTTTAACTGAATGACCCACCACCCAAGTGCCCCCAAATTTTTGAAATATCTTGATCGATTTTTTTAAAAATGCAGAGGGAGGGTTAGTATCCCAAGCCTATAAAGACTTATCAAACACCCAAAAAACAAATAATCAAGTTAAGAAGTGAGCAGAAGACATGAACAGACATTTTCCCAAAGAAGATATACGGATGATTAATAGACCCATGAAAAGATGCTCAACATCACTCATCATCAGGGAAATAGAAATCAAAACTACAATGAGATATCACCTCGCACTTGTCAGAATGGCTAAAATTAACAACACAGGAAAAAACAGATGTTGGCAAGGATGCAGAGAAAGGGGACCTTGCACTGTTGGGAATGCAAACTGATGCAATCATTCTGGGAAACAGTATGATGGTTCCTCAAAAAGTTAACAGTATGAAGATTCCTCAAAAAGTTAAAAATAGAAAGACCCTGTGACCCCAAAATCGTATTATGAGGTATTTATACAAAGGGTGCAACAATATTAATTTGAAGAGGCACATGACCCCCAATGTTTATAGCATCATTATCAACAATAACCGAACTATGGAAAGAGCCCAAATTTTCATTGACTGATGAACAGATAAAGAAGTCATGGTAACCATACACAACGGAATATTACTCAGCCTTGAAAAAGAATGAAACTTGCCATTTACAAGAACATGGATGGAGCTAGAGTGTATCATGCTAGGTGAAATAAGTCAGTCAGAGAAAAACAAATACCATATGATTTCACTCATATGTGAAATTTAAGAAACAAGACAAATGAACATAGAAGGGGGAAAAAAAGAAAGAAAGGGAAGCAAACCATAAGAGACTCTTACTTATAGAAAACAAACTGAGGGGGCTTCTGGGTGGCTCAGCTGGTTAAGCGACTGCCTTCGGCTCAGGTCATGATCCCAGAGTCTCAGGATTGAGTCCCGCATCCGACTCCCTGGAGGGAGGAGCCTGCTTCTCCCTCTGACCCTCTCCCCTCTAGTGCTCTCTCTCTCATTCTCTCTCTCTCTCTCAAATAAACAAAACAAAACAAAACAGAGGGTTGATGGAGGGAGGTGGGTGTGGGATGGCCTGAAAGGATGATGGATATTAAAGCAGGCACTGGATGTTGTATGCAAGTGATGAATCACTAAATTCTTCTCCTGAAACCAATATTACCCTATATGTTAACTAACTAGAATCTGAATAAAAACTTGAAATAAAAAAAAATGCAGAGGAAGGATAGTTGAACTAAAGACCCTGCATAGGTCCATTTTACTTACTTGATACAATAATGAAGAGAGATAAAGTAAAAGAAAAGTTTATTATTATCTTTAAATGCCACTTTGAGTCCCTCCCAAACTTATTTTCTGTAACCCTACAAATAGAAAGGCCAGAGCCACAGTAAAATGGGCCAAAAGAAACTGAGTGTAAGCCTTTTTTCCAGGTCTCAGAGATCTGATAGTCATTACAGAATTATTCAAGGATCATTTGACTATACATTCATTGCATTAGGAGCTGATTTAAAAATATAACCTCTGAATTACATCTAATCTCACTGTATTACTGTGTATCTCCTATTGTCAAAAACAGATTGATATTTTCTACATCTCTTTAGTCTAAGATGTAAACCTAAATTTAATCATGAAATATAAAATATCAGTAGTGATTATTTACTAGTATTTTCACTGCTAAAATTTCAAATGCTGTGCTAAGGGCAGAAAAGATCAAGAAATACAGAATAATGGAAAAGCTATAGGAAGACTTTAACTTAATGAAAGGTACATTTCACATTCTAGAAATTTTGATAGAAGTAAAAGTAATAAAATAAGTGTGAAGTACAATGAGTTTTTAAAAGTGATTTCTTATCTCAAGAAGCAACATAATCATTAAGAAATACAGAAATCATTATTCTTTATGAGGACACAAAATAACCCCAATTTGTAGGAGGAGTTCTAAGGGCCAGTGGAACAGATGTGGCTCATAAAATCTGGGCTACATGTTACTTTATTCACTACTTTTTGAAAATAAGACCTCTGTGGTCTTATAGCAGATACATTATTCAGAAAGCTGGAAGAAGTTACTTTAGGCAGCAGGATGGGATTTTTGGAAGACTTACAGTTTCTATCTGGCATAGAGACAGGGTCATATAGCAAATTTGGTATATTCCCTTTAGTGCCATGTTTTTACCAGACATGGAGAAGACATAATACCAAAAGCAAATTCCCTTTAAACATGACAGCATTATTCCTGGGACCACTTTTATTCTTTTTTAGTTTTTGGAAAAATTTGTATTCTCTCTAAAAACTGGGAAAAAATGATGTCCATATTTTATATACTTGAAGAGATTTCTACAAAAGGGAGTACAGATATGACCAGAATGACAAATGGACTTAACACCCCCCCACAACTCCCTGTTTGTATATGACAATTGTTCTTACTGGGAACCTGGGCCAAATTCTAACTAAAACTCATAAACAGCCTTACTTAGAAGAATGAAGGTTAGTTATGTGCATATGAGAAACATTGTGGGAACAAGATATTGGAGGACAAATTTGAATCTCACCATCACCTCTGGAACACACATTAGATATTGGAGACCATACCAAACAGGATTACTCTTATGTACACTAGATATAATAGATAACTGCTTCCATCAAAGGGTAAACATTTTGTTTGTGGTAGTTCTAGGCTGTCACATCTTACCCAGGGAAGAATTTTAGGGCAAAAAGCAAAGACTCTCTGTTCATAGTGTTTTTGGGTCTCATTCATTCTTACACCACTGCATCTATGAACTGATGAGGTTCAATCAATAAAGTAACCATTCTCATTTTTTCTAAACCCATATAATGTGTTATAGAATAGCTCAATAGATGATATTACTGAATAATAAACAAAGATAAAGATACATGACAAAAAATAATAAGCAAACAAGATAAAATTACTAGTTATGTAACAATAAAGGGACTACCCTGTGGAAGAATAGATTCTTTCCTATGGAACAGAATTATTTCAAGGAACAAGAAGGCATTTTAGACAACAGCTGTTTTTGAAAACATGATTGGAAAGAACATTATACCAAGATATTTACAGTACATTTCAAGTGATGAACTAGAATCTTGAAATAGGAAAGATTTCATAGAGACAGAAAAAATAATGTTAAATTAAAAATTAATAGTTCAAAATAAAGGCAATGAATGACAGTTGCACAGATTTAAAAAGAAATGGAATATGTGTCTCAAAATTCTATTGGAAATGGAAAAATTATTTAGTCATTCATTCAAAGAGAATAAATTCTGTATAATAATAATTGGAAATAAGAAAGTTAGAAAATAAAGCTAAAAATAGGAAGTTTTAAATAAGACAGAAGGGTAAATCTATTAGTTATGACTATACAAGAATCAGGTAAAATTACTGATGAAAAGACAAAGATTTCCAGATTAGATTACAAAGTAAATAAGTATATGGCATTTATTAGAGACAAAGTGGAATAATAAATTTAAAAGTGAATCTTAAATACTTTATTTTTTGTATTTTTATAAAGATTTTTATTTATTTATTTGACAGATACTGAGAAACCACAGGCAGAGGGAGCGGCAGGCAGAGGGATAGGGAGAAGCAGTCTTCCCTCTGAGCAAGGTGCCTGATGGCAGGCTTAGATCCCAGGACCCTGGTATTATGACCCAAGCAGAAGGCAGACACTTAACTCACTGAGCCACCCAGGAGCCCCTAAACAAATCTTTTGAAAAATATTTATTTATTTATTTATTTATTTATTTATTTATTTATTTATTTATTTGATTGGGAGAGAGAGAGACAGAGAAAGGGAGCAGGGGAGGAACAGAGAGAGGACAAGCAAAATCCAAGCTGAGTACAGAGCCTGATGTGGGGCTCCATCCTGGGACCCTAATATCATGAGGTATGCTGAATACTAGAGTTGGACGCTTGACCCACTGAGCCACCCAGGTGCCCCAACAAATCTTTTTAAAAAATTCCCTCATTTTTAACTTATTTGTAAATAAATTCCCTTATTTGTAACTCAGTTTGAATATTTAATATTGAATAAAGAATAATTTAAGAAAAAGCAAATAAAATGAGGTGCCTTACAAGTTTAATAAAGAAAAACATGCATGAGAGATATAACAAATTATAAAGCAGTAAAGCAAAACAGATAATAGAAAGAAAATTTAATCAAAGCAAGAGTAATGGAGAACTCTAGTTCACAATTTATCAATTCTTGACAGATTAAAAAAGACTATAGAGAATCTGAATTATATAATTACTAAAGGTGATTTAATATATGTATTAAATTTGGTGACCTATACACCTAGAAGAAACATTATTTTCAGAAGCCACAAAACATTTTCAAAAATTGATTATATCAATTCAAACGCAGAAATAATATATCACAGTTTCTGACACTGTGATAAAGCTGTATAATAACAATTTTAAATGATCAAAACAATACAGCAAATACTGGTTATACAATGTATATATGTATAAATGTATATCAATTCATGTATATATGTGTATATATATAACATCAGTATCTGAAATAACTCAGATCAAAGGGAATCTCAAAGGCACAACTGCAGATTACAGAGTCTCCAACTTGCAATGGTTCAACTTATGATCTTCGATTTTATAATGGTGCAAAAGCAATTTACATTCAGTAGAAACTATAATTCAGATTTTGAATTTTGGTCTTTTTCCAGGCTAGCAATATGCAGTATGATACTCTCTCACGATGCTGGGCAGTGGAAGCAAGCCTCAGGTCCCAGTCAGCTACATAATCATGAGGGTTAACAACCTATGTACTTACAAACACTCTGTGCCCAAATAACCCTTCTGTTTTCCACTTTTAATGCAATATTAAAGAAACTACATAAGATATTCAATACTTTATTATAAAATAGGTTTTGTGTTAGATAATTCTGCCCAACTGTAGACCAATGTGAATAGATTATGTTCAAGGTAGGTTAGGCTGAGTTATGATGCTTGGTAGATTAGGTGTCTTAAATGCATTTTTGCCTTAGGATATTTTCAATTTATGATGACTTTATTGGGACTCAACCCCATTGCAAACTGAGAAAGATCTGTGCTTAGAAATAATGACAAAGACAAACATATCAAAACATACAGAGCTGTATTGAAAGAGTAAGAATGAAAACTCAATAAGCTTAAGAAGTCCAAACCAACACAAATTTCTTATTTGAAATTTGAGCCAAAGTTTCATGCCTCTGCTGCATTTTACAAAGGAAGAAATGTAATGTAACTTTGTAGTGTAAGAAGAATGCAAAGAACTTTGAATGTGGTTGATTGAATATGAAACCAATCAAAAGCAAGTGGATAATAAGTCTTCATTTTTTAAAATGTTTTCATTACTATGGAAACTAGGAGAATAACCTAAGATTTCTTTTACTTTTGAACATTAAAATGATCAACTATTTTTCTCATACTATCTTGCTGTTAGGCGTGGCCGTTTGAGTTCTACCTGTTGCAATGGGAGCAGAAGTGATTAAGTGCTAATTCTAGGCCTGGCCCATCAAACTATCTATGGGCTTCCTCAATTTGCTTTTCCCTTCCTCATTTGGATACAAAGTTTGATAAGGACTGAAATAACGACTTGTGCCACACCACTGAAGGAACTTGGGCCCTTGGGTAAACCTCCTAAGACAACCACTCTACAGACTTCCATACCCAGTTAAACTCCAAATACCTTCTAATGTTGGGCTAGTATGTATGTAGAACTGTATTTATCACAGGTCCTTGGTATACCCTAAATAATGAACAAGAAAAAAGATAATACACTAAGCAATAAAATACAGATAAAATAAGTTCTGTATTTAGTAATACAGAATTTGACATTCCAAATTAAATACCACTACATTAAATAAGGTGCTAAGTAAAAGAATCATATGCAATGAGCAAAAGGAGTTTATTCTAGAGGTTTATTTGTAACATATATGTAAATGTTTGACAACTCCTCTTATTTTTGTAACAGGCATCTTAATTAGGTTTATAACTAAGCCCTTTTTCCTCTCAGTATCTGCTTCTCCTTCAAGTTTTTCTCCTTCCTTGTAGGTTTGTTTCTATTCTATCGACACTCAAGCAAAAATGGTTTCACCATAAGAAACCATCTCAAGAAACAAGCTGAGGATTGCTGGAGGGGAGGGAGATGGGAGGGTTGGGGTGGCTGGGTCATGGACATTGCGGGGGGTATGCTGTGAATTGTGTAAGACTGATGAACCACAGACCTGTACTCCTGAAACAAATAATACATTATATGTTAACAAAATAACCGATGTTCATAAATGATGACTAGACATACAGTCTTAAATGAATTCTAAGTCTTCAAAGTAAGATTAAACTATGTTCTATACCAAAAAAAAAAAAAAAGAAAGAAAAAGAAAAAAAAAGATGGTTTCATCCTTGACTCTAGTTTTCTCACATCTAGCATCTGTCAATAGGTGATGTCTGTTCTACCTTGAAAATTCATCTGGATTCTGATTTCTTACAACTTCTCAGTCACCACTCTGTTCCAACATACTCCCATATCTCACCTGTATTACTTTTCACTAACTAGCCCTCACGATTCATCCCTTGTCTCCTGGAGCATGTTCAGTAGTCAGAATAATCTTCTGATTATTCTGGTTAGATTGTTATTCATCAGTTCAATAGTTCCTTGTCTTATATAGAATAAAAATAAACATCTTTCAATGTCTGCGGGGACCTATGGGATCTGGACCACTACTCCATTTTGTCTCTTGGACTTGTTCTCCCACCTCTCCCTTGATAAGTAGGCTGTAGTAACTGCTCTCAATGCTGTTTCCCTAACAGGCCAATCATGATCCTTGTTTAGGACATTTGAATTCGCTTCTCTATCTTGATTATTCTTGTAGCCTATAGCCACATTTCTTACTCCTTCCCTTTATTCATAGCTCTAGTCACCCTGAATAAAATAGCTACATTTTTCTTTATATTCCTCGTGTTGTGCCTTTTCTCCGTAGGAATTATCAGTACCTGACATATTTCCTATTTACTTAGATGTCCTCTTCACCACTACAGGGTAAGCTCCAGGAGGCAAAGGACTTTAGTTTCTTTAGTTGAGTAAATGAATGAGGAAAAATATAGTTTAACATTAGCTAATCTATTAACATAATTTTTCACAACAATAGATAAAAGATCAAAGGAGAAAAATCTTATGGGTAGTTAGAAAGCTGGAAAGATATTAGACAGAATTAATTTCAGTATTATCAAAGACTCTAAGACATCAGAATTCTTCTTTAATATGATAACAAACATCAATCTTAAAGCCTAATTGTACTAAGGAGCACTGAAACAGAAAAAGAATTCACTTTCAGTTTCAGAAATTAGCTAAAAATGAGCCTGGCGATGGGTATTGAGGAGGGCACGTATTGCATGGAGCACTGGGTGTGGTGCATGAACAATGGATCTTGGAACACTGAAAAAATAAAATAAAATAATATAAAATAAAATAAAATAAAAATGTCCCACTTAATATGAAAATTAACATTTGTCTGAAAGTTATATAACCAATGCAATATGGGTCAAGAACATAATAAGACACAACTCACTATTTTTACATATGTTAAACTAGGAAAATCCAAAAGTATTAACCGAA
>CM053611.1:81285914-81315704 GCA_028646535.1 Procyon lotor
CCTTCCTTCCTTCTTTCCTTCCTTCCTTCTGGGTCTACATATTTCCTTAGTTCTGAGACATAGTGCCCTAATCTCCACAATGCTCTGCTTGGGAGAATCATCTGCTGTTTTACTAAGTGTGTAAAAGAAGTGCCTTTATTGTTTGTTCCACAGTCACGGTTGCACAATTTTGTATAAAAATATAGAAAGACATAAATACCAATTGACTTATGTTCAAAGTTGTGGTATTAATGTTAACAACATTAATAGTGATAAATTGGGAGAAGCTATTTGACACAACATGAATTTATACTGGAATATATAGTAGGTACTTTTGCAAAATAACAGAAATGCAATAGCATTTAGGAATAGGAAATGCAGGGGCACCTGGGGGGGCTCAGTCGGTTAAGCTTCTGATTTTTGGTTTCAGCTCAGGTCATGATCTCAAGGTTGTGAGATTGAGGCCCATGTAGGGCTCTGTGTTGGGTGTGGAGATTCCTTCTTTTCCCCTCCCTCTGCCCCAACCCCTTCTCTCCCTCTCTAAAAAAAGGGGGGAATAGGAAATGCAATAGTAAAATAGAAGAGTATTAACATGAAACCCACTGAAGGAGAAACCTGAATGGCTAATAAGTGTACAAAAGAATATTCCATTTACTATTAATCTAACAATTAAACATGAAAACAAAATAATAACATTATACTGACAAAATCCTCATTTTTTAAAAATCCAATATTACCAAATTTGGTGATGTTTGAAACCAATTAGCCTCATAAACTGCTGGCAGATATGTATATTAATATAGGTTTTTTTGTAGAAAATTTGGTAATCTTTAGTTAAATATCTATTTGTACACCCAATGACTAAGAAACCTTCTGTGTGTTCTTCAGAAATGCTTAAGGGAAAAAAACGTGAACAATTGTCTATGCAGCATTGGTTTTGATAGCAAGGCACTGGATTAGAGGTAGCATATATGTCTATATATGAGAGAACTAATAAATGTTGTAAATGTATGCATTCTATAAAGCAAAATTGTTCCCTAAAATCATATTACAGGATTTATTTATATAGAACTCCCCCAAAACGCAAATTTATAGAAACAGAAATTAGATTAGTGGTTCTTAGGGCTGGGGATAGAAATGAGGAGTGATTATAAATGGTCACAAGTTTAGAAACTAAATTTAATTCTAAAATTAAATTGTGATGATGTTTGCACAACTGTATAAATATACTAGAATTCATTGAAAAGCATATTGAAAACAGGCAAACTTTATGGCATGTAAATTATATCTCAATAAGGCTGGTAATATATGAAATAAAAAAGACAAATCATGACACAATATATTTATCTTTGCAAATACATGCAAAAGCAAATATATATAAGAACCAAAAAAACCAACTACTTTAAGTGGATTTTTATAAAGAGAATGCAAATACATAATTGGGGTGTGGCCGCATAGAACAGTACATGTATAACAGTAAATAAGACTTGTATGTACAAATGAGTGTCTTAACTTGACAATGATTAACTCATTGTCTCTGGGGGAAAAAAATAAAATAAATCAACTATCAAATATGGTATTTGATGAAAACCCAGGAGAGGATAACTTTTTATTAAGGTTTTGAGAATCTAAAGTGCTGTGCTGTTTATTACAATTCCCAGGAAGATTTGGAGGTATTCAGTGTAGATGGGAATAGGACAATGAACAAGGAGATTAAACTGGGCAAGAGGTGGGGGACAAATCATTTTATGTGAAACATATACATTCTTCATTGTTGTTATAGTAATTATGTTCTCTTTTATAGTTACCAAAAAGACAGGAAGAATCAGAAGTATTCATCTACTTAAATGATGCATCTTCATTTTTTTTTAATATTCAGAAGATGGCCTTTAACCATGAAACTCATAAGAGCTCACTGCTTTTTAAAAATATATTATGGTAAGAAATTGATTTTAAAACAGTCTATAAGTTATGCTTGATATAAGAAATAATTTTTTACATTATCTGTAAATAAATTTGTGGATGTTATGATAATCATTCTACATTCTACAAAGAAGATTCACGTTTCAATTGTTAACTTCTACTCTATATACTACATACGTCTTTTTCCTTTTTTCTTGTTTTTTTTTTTTTTCTTTTTCCCTACATACAGCACCTGAATCTTTGGCTTAACATCTCTGTGTAAATCTATCTCCAATAGAGTCTCGTACAACATATGCAAGTCTCTTTCTTCTATAATTATCATCTATTAGAAAAACATCAGCAGACAATATATACTTATAAAGTACAGATTAATTGATTTGCTCATTTTTATTAGATCAGATTATTCTTTTTTTTTTAAACATTTTATTTATTTGTCAGAGAGAGAGAGAGAGAAAGAGAGAGCACAAGCAGGCAGAGTGACAGGCAGAGGGAGAAGCAGGCTCCCTGCCAGGCAAGGAGCCCTATGTGGGACTCGATCCCAGGACCCTGGGATCATGACCTGAGTGGAGGGCAGCTGCTTAACCAACTGACCCACCCAGGTGTCCCTAGATCAGATTATTCTTGAATTGTATCTGAGAGAATTTCCAGCACAGAGATTGGGAATAAATAGTTATGCAAGACAGTAATCTGTCACCCATCAAAACTTCTAGCTTCCTTATTTGAAAATGAGGACATTACTACCTGTGCTGCCTTCTAAACTTTTGAAAAATTTGGGAACAAATGAGTTTATGTGAAAAAAGCATTTGAAGGTCTTCCCCTAATAGATGGACAAATCATTTTCCTTATACGCTCTTGCATAATACCTAAGGATAATCAGGGTTACTCTATAATGGAGTCATAAACAGAATTAAGTCAGTGCTTATTCTGCTGATTTATTATGCTTATTATAATGCAGGCTATTATGTAACTACCTATGTTGTGCATGGATCCAAAATCTTTTTCTGCAAAAATCCAAATGGAAGCTGGAATTCACAATGAAAAACAAAGTTTGGGTCCTAATAAATCTTCATTAATAAACATTCAGATAAGTAAGAAAGACGAAAAAAAAAAGTAAGAAAGATGAAATCTACTTAAGTAGCAAAAACATCTGAAAGCAGTTTATTAATGGTATTGAGCTGGCTCTTTTGGAAGATACATATTAAATTAGAAAAACATAAACGAAGTAAAACATCTTATTTGTGGAGAAGTTAATGATATGCAATTTAGTTATTAAATCTAGATTTTTATTCCAAACCAAAAAGATTTTATTCCCAATTTACTTTGCTATAAAATACTAATGAGAAACCCAAAAAATTTAAATTCTGTGCTTGAATTTTCAGTTTTTCTTAAATTCAAGGAGAAAGTAATATGTAATAAACAAAATACTCCTGATTATATTATATATAACTATGTAACTAAAATAATTTTGACCATTTTGTTTTCAATTATGAGAGTCTTTCACTTAGATTCAAATGCTATTTTGCTTTTTAACATTCTTGCTGAAATGATTCACAAATATAGTTCCAAAAAACAATATTTTCTTTGGTTCACCAGTAATTTTTATTCCATATTTTTGCTTGGATGATGCATTTTCAAAAATATTACGGAAATACATAACTTTGTTAAAACCTACATTAACTTCAAAATTTTAGCTAACATAAATTTAAAGCTTTTAATTTCCTGCAATACCCAAAAGATTTAGGTAGAAAAATAAAGCTTTTTTTATATTGTGTGGTTTGTTGTAATTAATGTTTATACATTCAATGACCCTTCACTCCCCAAAAAAGTTGTTTTATATATACTTTTTTAATCAAAGGTTCCATGTGTCTGATAGTAGTATAGCTCATTTTTCTATTTTTTTCCTTTCTTACCCTCACTAATGAAACTGGTAATAGTTTTGGACCCCATGCCATTTTGTCAAGTAGTTACAACTTTTCCTTTTATAAAAGAAAATTAAAAACCGCTGAGTTGTTATAGATATTAATGGTTGTTAGAAAAGTATAATAAAAGGCTCTCTTTCTGGAGCATTGCTAAGCTTTTATGTCATTATTCATGAATGACTAATGCATTCAAAGGAAAAGAGTGCTGATCTCCAAGGCTAGGATGATGGACAGTGGAGAGGGAAAGAGTGGCTGACAGAAAGCTATTTGTCATACGAGAAGATCTAATAACAAGCTTGTCTACATTGAGATATTTCAGTTAAACTCAGAAAAAGAAACTTTTATTACATGTGAGGATATCATTCATGGTATCTCAAATCACCAAGGACAAATCTACTGGACACTTTTGGATAACTGAGTACATTAAAGTACATTAGCAATCCCAAACTTCAAAAAGTAATATATAGTAATGCCATGAAACTACACTTTTTGTTTTGCTTTATTGGGTAAACTAGTCTGTTTCTGGGGCTAAAAACATGCATCCTCCCCCACACTCTGCCAATGGCCCACCCCAGGTCTGTAGCATTGGACTTGGGAGACCCAGAACTTCCATCTCTGAGTTGAGTATGTGTAATTGTACAGCAGGACTCCTGGGTAATAACATCTGGAGGCATTCCCCATGAGTGCTCTGTCACCACCTCCAGACATGGGCAGTCTCAGGCAGGGTGGTAGCACGGTCAGAGTTTAGTAATCAAAACAGGGCTGATAGGCAAACTGCAGGTGTTGGAGGGCAAAGAGGACAGCATCAGGAACCAAGGCAGAGATGTTGCTTAGTGGTAGATGCATTGAACCTATGCCCAGCTTCAAGCTGGGGGACCACAGGGGTGTGGCAGGTGGCCATGTACACCTTAATCTTGATCTCTCAGAAGTCACAGAAAATATTCTTCAGGCTCTTGAAGCACACGGTGTTCATGGAGAGGGTGTCCAGGTGCAGGATGAGGCTATGGACGTCCTGCAGAGATAGGCCCAGGGCCATTAGTGTGGACTGAATTAAGTAATGCCATGAAACTACACTTTTAAGATTTCCTTTCTCCTACCAGATCACATATATATTACTCGAGCTGTGGGCAGTAAAAAGAATCATAAATAAGACCTCTCCATTTGTTGTTCTCTGACGATAAGCAATGGAAACAAGCTCTAGGTTAATAAAACATAACAGGGGTTTATTAGAATGATATGGAGTAGCTTTCAGAATCCTAGGAAAGACTGTAGATCAAGGACAGGATCCAGAGAAATTTCTGGAACTGTGGTGAGAGGAACTAAGCGGCAGTCTTATTGGAATAACAACATTAGTAAGAATCAGCTCCCAATATTTTTTGTTTTAAATGTTTTTTCAGTTCAAAATTTGAATCTGGAGAGAGACAGCCATGCGACCATCAGAGGAGAGTATGTACATGAAATCTTATTTGCAAGTTTTCATGCAAGAATTACAGATGTAATTCTCAAGTAAATTACAAAAGGGAGGGGGGGATAAATGTTGGGAAGATAAAAAGAAAGTTATGGATTATACCAGGACTCTGAACATGCTTCAAATCTGTGTGTGTGTGTGTGTGTGAGCAATAATTATGAAATTACACTATTTACATAGTGCCCTAAGCTTCTTGCCTCATGGTGAGACTGATTAGAATCTGGCACTTAGAAAACATCCGTCCTGTCTTTGATCTCACAGCACCTTAATATCATGTAGAAATATACTAATTTACTAAGATACAGTATGTACTTCTCAGATTCAGGTGATCTATCAATATACCAGGCCCAGGCTCATCATGGCTCAACTAAGATGAATGTGGAACATGCACACAAATTACTTACCAAGTAAATGCTTGATGAATTTTTGCCATGAATGGCTTGGTTTAAGGATACAGTTAAATTATAGTAAGATTATACAAGAAAGCAATTTTGTTCATTGGGACTAAATTTGTAGTCCTAGATTCTTTAAGATAATTTAAGAATTTGTTTCATAATTGGAGAATCAACTTTGGCTTAGTTTTTTCGAAGATTTGTGATTTGCATAGGGAATTTGATTCTGCAGACATTATCTAAAATGACAATAAATAGAGTCCTTAAATTAATCACCTGGTAAGCCTGTTGGATGTATCAGTTACAAATGATGTGTAAGTGGAGAGTAAGCTGAGGAAGTATAGAAGCTTCTGACAGCCAATGGAGCAGAGATCTTAAAGAAGAAGGGGCAGAAGGGCAAGTCTATGTATTAAAGGAGCCTGTTGGTCCCCTGGATCTTCATGGTTCCTAGACTGTCATGCAAGAGCACCCAAAAGCTCCTCAGCACCCAGATGGTGCTCAGAAGTAAGTGGAGAGGAGATCATTCTTCGGAACAGACAAAAAATCACTACAAGGGAGGGATGTGATATAGACTTGTTGCCCTGGGAGAACACCAGCATCAGGAAACGAGGCAACACCAAATCAGGGCATTCAGACTAACAGGTGGGCAGACACACAGTGAATGTAGGATGTCTTGAGCAAAATGAGAAAGTAGGCACCTCCTTCCAACTGGTGCCAAGGTGGCATTTACAAAAGCTCCTGTTAAATTAACTAAATAAGGAGGTCATTAGATTGACATGACTCTAATGCCCTGGCAGCCTATATGAGCAAACCAAAATCTAAGGTTACAAAATTAAAATGCTAAGGACAATCCATCACACATAACCATCTAGACATTAACCTAGATGTAAATCTTTTCCTTCCTTCCTTCCTTCCTTCCTTCCTTCCTTCCTTCCTTCCTTCCTTCCTTCCTTCCTTCCTTCCTCCCTCCCTCCCTCCCTCCCTCCCTCCCTTCCTTCCTTCCTTCCCTCCCTCCCTTTCTTTCCCTCTTTCTCTCTCTCTCTCTCTTTCTCTCTTTCCTTCTTTCCTTCTGCTCTTTCTCTAAGTCTTTCCCCTGGCTCATGTTGCTGGAGTGCTCCTAACCACTTCTGTTTTGGCCCTGCCCCATTCCAGTCAATTTTTGGTTAAATAAACCCTTAAAATGTTAAAAAAATGATTGAGTTGGTTTCATGTCCCAAGAAGCATTCTAAACATGGATATATTTGGTGGTGTATGTGTGGGAGGGGAGACTCAATCTTTATGTGCTTTTATTCTACTGCAGAAGACATAAAGTAAATATATCCATGAATATCTGATATAATGCCAGCTAGTGGTATGTACTATGAAGAAAAAAGGAAAGTAAGGAGATAGAGAAAAATGGGATTGGAGGTGGGACAGATATTTAGATGCAGTGATTAGTCAGACATCTCTAATTGATCTGAATAAAGAGTACAATAAAGAGACCAGAAAAGCAGTTAAATCACAAAGATATTATCTAACCTGAAAGAATTGGTCAATTAATTTTTTATTATTTAAACATTCTATACCAGGATTCCTATGGTTTATTTCTTATCCTGGGCTTCTTGTCAACTCATCTGTTTAATTATAATAAATATGATCAGAAAATGGTGTGCAAATTTCTGTCTGGTGTCCCGGTCCCCTTACCAAACTTCAGACTCTTGTATTCAACTAAGTGAAGCTAGCTCAACAGGAGTGTTCCAGAGGCACACCTTATACATCCTGTTGACGCTGAAACAGATTATTTCCAGGATTCTTCTCATATTTCTCTATTGACTCAGTAAACAAATACAGAAACCTGTAGTCATCCTTTACTGCTTTTTTTTTTCACGAAGCCATAATCTTTGTTTGTCTCTTAAATATAAAAGCCAGCTTCTATCCATTCTTACTACTCTAAGGCTTTATATTCTCTTACTTGAAATTTTGCGGCAGATTCCTGGTTTCCGAGGCTTTAGTCAAACATCCTCAAGTGCTGCCCTCATTGAAGATAATTATTTATATGATTTTGTTATTCTCTTTCTTGAAACTAGTTTCGTGGCTTCTTATTCTAAGGGACAAAGTGAAAGCTCCTTATATGACATTACTTATAATAAAATTAAGCTTAAATTTTAGCATGCTCTTGTGACTTAGTCTAATAGATACTTAGTTTTTCAGAATGCACTTTAAACTTTCACGAAGAGCTTTTGGTGAAAGCTACCATGCCTTAAAACTTTCTCTTTGGATTCTGTGATGCCATATATAGCAGACACTTGTAGGCATTATACCAAGATTCTCTCTGATGGCTTTTATCATTTTTGTGCCCCATCCCTTCCTTCCTGTTATCCTTGCTTCTAACTTCCTGCATCTGCTTCTAAGTTAAGGCCTGTCCACAGGCAACTGCAGCCCATTTGCAAAGAACAGGAGTACCTGAGGGGTCAATAACTTCATAGAGCAGATTTTGACAAACACCCTACGGGAGTATAGAAGTCCAGCTCTTTTGCACCGAGTAGGGAAGAATTCTGAGTAGCAGCTCATCCTTCAGCTCTTTCCAAACAAACCAGGGTAGAGGTGAGACTTGGACTGAAATTGCATACATGCTTGGCTTGTTCCTTCCTCCCTCAATAGTTTCTTCAGGAGCACTTTTTAATAAATCATTAGAATATGAATCATTATGTCTCAGTCTGCTTTTGAAGACATGACTTGAGATACCCCCTCTCCTAATTTCCCCCATACCTTTTAGTTTCTCCTCATCCTCCTCTATTACCAACTTTTCCTTCTCCATCCAATGTATCAATGCTTGATCAAGTGCTTGAGTTCCTCAGCACTCAGTCTCAGATGCTTTTCTTACTGCACTCTATACTCATCTGGTGGTAATTTCATCTATCCTTATGGCTAATGTTACAATTTTTCCCCCATTCACCTAGACTTTCCTCTGAACTTTAAACAACATATTTAACACTCTCCTCAACATTCCCATTTGGTTGTCTCACATGAAACTCAAACTCAATACATCTCAGAATGAAATCATAATCTATTTCAACTCCTATTCCATACATCAGGTGATTGATCACGTCAAAGAAAAATCAACAAAAGAATTGTTATCATAAGAATCTGTTAAGATGTAATGGGTAGAAGAAGGCTCCAAAGGAATATTCAAACTTGAGAGAGTAGGGTGGAAAGTTTTATTGGGCTACTTTCAGGAATAAATAAACTTTTCATCTGGGTTAGCAGCCAGTGGACAATCTGGTTTGTATCAACAGGGATGGAGAAAAACATAGACAAGATAATGTTATATGTTAGAGGATGTGGGTGGAATAGCTGAAAGATCAAGAATATTCCAAGGCCACAATGGGAAATTCACAGCCCTTCAGAGTCTCTCACATCATCCTCCTATAAATGACTGCCCGCCATCTCATTTGCCTCACCCTAGAAATGTTATCTTTCTCCTGAATTACTCTAATAACCTTCAAAATGATCTCTATATACTGTGACCCTTCAGATACAGCTTATAATGTTTTGTTAAATATTTAGTAGTTAAAAGAGATTATAAACGGCTGTAGAATGTGTAAGCCTAAAATAGTAAAATACTCTTCTATTCATCAGCCATTTTGAGAAGCCCTCTATGTACCTTTCCCTATTCCTATTCAACTTTGTCTTCACTCAGACGTAATTATTATTGTGACTTTTAGTCCTGACATTTAGTGCCTTACTGTCCTTCAAATTTTATTATTTAAGCATTTCTAAAATATATTGTTGATGTTGCCTGTGTTTCAAGTGTTTACTTATAATACTGTAAATATTCTTCTATGCATTGTCTTTTTCACTCAAAATTATAATCCTAATGTTCATGAATGCTATGTTTTTAAAATTTTCACTGCTGTGTAATATTCTATTGTATATAAATATAATGCAACTTATTTATTCACTAATGTTGGCAGATTTGGGGAGTGTTATCTCTTTATAAAAATTAATTAGTTAACATCTATAAAAGTCATTTTAATGATTTCTATACATGTCTTTTGATATATACATGCAAGGGTTTCTTCAAACATTTAAGAGTAGATAGATATATGAGGTCTTCGGGGATGTAAATCTTCGGCTTTACTAGAGAATGTCAAATAATTTTTACAAAACATTTGTACCAATTTCATATTCATAAGCTTACCACTAATGTATGAGAAATTCAGCTGCTCTACATTTTTTCAAGACTTGATAGTGGGGTCTAATCCATTCATCATCTAGCAGCTACCTTTTACAAATGCAAATCTCATTAAGTCACCCAAACCCTGACTAAAATCCTTTAATGGCTTCTCATTGATCCTAGGATAAATTCCAAAGGTTTAACTTTGTCAAAGTATTCTTTTTGCTCGACCTCTCCATCATTTTTATTTTATAACACTCTCCTTGCCTTCTATCTCCACACTGACAGAAAAGTTTCTCTTTTCTGCTCAAAGGCCTTTATGCATGATAAACTTTTTCCTGGAACTCTTTTTCTTTCCTACCTACTTCCCTGATTGACTTTGCTTCTTTATTTATTATTATTATTTTATTTATTATTAATAATTATTAGCTTTTATTATTTTTAAATTGTTATTATTTTTAAAAGATTTTATTTATTTGACAGAGAGAAAGAAATCACAAGTAGGCAGAGAGGCAGACAGAGAGAGAGGTAGCAGGCGCCCTGCTGAGCAGAGAGCCCGATGCGGGGCTCGATCCCAGGACCCTGAGATCATGACCCAAGCTGAAGGCAGAGGCTTTAACACACTGAGCCACCCAGGCACTCCTGACTTTGCTTCTTTAGTTTCATGTTAAATATCACTACATTAGGAAGCTTTTCTTGACTTTTTAGAATTTATTATGCACCCTCCTCATTGACTACCAGAATTGTACATTGTGTTTTCTAAGTAAATTATTTATCACAAAAATAATTAAGAAACAAAGTGTGCATCTTTTTAATGTGTCCACTAATAACCTTTATGTTTAAATCAGGTCGGTCTTTGGTTCTGTGTAGCTCAAAAATTTATTTTGGGCAATAAGCAAGTTCTTGACCAATAGTCAATGCTCACTATATGTGTTGAATGGGAATGACTAATCGCTAAACACACACACACACACACACACACACACACACATTATACTCTAATTTTTATTCCAGAAGTAGTAGATTATTATCCAGCCAATATTCATCCTCCCTTCATTCCCAATTCTCTCAACTTCCAAGTGAGGGGTATATTTTTCTGTGCCATTGATATCGATATTAGCCATGACCTGCTTTGATCAATGGAACGTAAGAGCAGAAATTTGGAATGTGCTTGTCCTTTTAGGCATGGCATCTTGCCTTCCACCATCACAGTAAGAATATGCTCTGGTTAGCTTGCTAGTCCTTCAAGAAAAAGAGAGTCATATGAGTTGCAACTGGAGCAACTATGGATCAAACACCATCTAATCCACAGGTTGAGATACAAGTGCTTCTTTCTGTAAGCCACTGAGATTTGTTGGCTAATTGTAGACAGCAAAAGTTAACAGACACACTAGATAAATTTAAAAAAAAAAGATGAAATCCTTAAAAAAAAGATGAAATTCTTGAAAGGACACAAGGTTAACAGACTTAAGTTTTCTCAAGTAATTAGCAATAAAATAAAATGAATGCAATTTAAGGTGAAATACAAATAGCTGCTCAAATCCATTTTTTTTCCTGCAAAGTAATTTGGATGAGAATAAAATATAAATTTAAACATTGGAAAATCTGAGTGGAGGATATCTTTATTTTAAACTCTGATTATAAGCATTTTACCACACAAATCCTTTCATGTGTCTGGGCATAAAACAATAAGGACCATAGCCATTATAAGCTGTAACTGACAATTTCTCTGAACATTTTAAGGGCTAGCTTTAAACTGAACATTTTCCATTAGCTGTACAGAAAAGGTTTTATAATCCTTTTTTGTGATGACCCCTACTTTTCAAAGCTGAAATATGAAATACTCTTAACCAATTACCCGCTATACCTAATCTTCAAGTCTAGCTTTTTAGTCATAAAGAAAAAGAGCCATTTAAGTTTCAGGGGTAGTGAGTATATCATAACTAAAAGCATATAATTTAAGTCATGCAGATACTGCAATTTAAATGCAAGTTATACCTGTTAAGATTATTCCTGGTTAAAATAGCTTCTATGATATGGAAGTTTCTCTAACCTCCTAGGCTTAAGAGAATGTTACTAGAAAAATTCTACTTGCCACAATATAAACTTGATGCCAGAATTTGCCTCCCTTACAAGGAGAGTCAGCCTCCCCTTCTTACCAGGCAGTGGTCTTATGCTAGGTTTCGACAATGCTCACATGCAGAAGCAGTGATTCTATGGAAACATAAATTTTATGACCTATCCCCTGGCTATAGTCAGTTTTACTAGGAGCAAACTTCTGACTCAAGCCAGGCTGGTTCTCTCTCTAAAAAATGAGAATTGGAATTGCAATTCTGTGAAAAACGAGAATTGGGATCTAAAATATTTTAAATATAAGAATAGATCTCTATAACTTACATGGTCATGAACCTGTAGCTTCTGAGTTAAGTTCTGGCCTGGCCAGCCATTAGTAGGTAATGAGAAGTGACATGACAGATGGAACATAATTAGATCCACTGTGGTACACCTGGAGGTAAGTGATATAAACATAAGCATTTTTTGTGGTTATATGGATGCTAGAGACAGAAAGTGAGACCATGTTTAGCAAAGCAAATTAAGCCAACATAGCAGACATGCAGAGGTTAAAGATGGAATTTCCTGTCTGGGTTCCAGTTCTTTTTACTCCTTTGACCATAGGCCTAGGTACACATATATCTTTTCATGTAAGAGAGTAAAGACTCAGGGTCTGGGTTGCCCATTTGCCTGTGAAACTCTCCTGTGACCAAATGAGATATTTCTCATCAAAATCTAGGACTGGATATGTCAATAGCAGGTTGTGAGGACTGTCTCTGTGTATTCCAATTCTGATTTCTCTTTTCTTTTAGCTGAACTCTGGACAAAATCCAACCTTTCTCAGCTAAATGTACACAGGAGATTGCCTATATATGGATGGTTATAACTATGTTGGTAGAGATGTAGAGGGGTGGGGGTTATTGAGACTTAATTTTTCCCCAAATATGTTTATTTTATTTTTTCAGTGTTACGAGATTAATTGTTCATGCACCACACCCAGTGCTCCATGCAATACATGCCTCCTCAATACCCACCACCAAGCTCACCCAACCCCCTACCCCCGCCCCTCCAAACCCTCAGTTTTTTGCTCAGAGTCCACAGTCTCTCATGGTTCATCTCCCCCTCTGATTTCCCCCCATTCTCCCTTCCCTTCCTTCTCACAATGCCCTCCATGTTTTTCCTTATGCTCCACACGTGAGACCATAATTGGCTCTTTTTGTTTGTTTGTTTTAAACCAAAGGATATCAATTGAACTAAATTGTGTCCCAGTTCATATGTTAAGGTTCTAACCCCCAAAGTGACTGTATTTGGAGGTAATTAAGCAGACAGGGCCTATAAGAAGATCAAGGGCAAGGCACTGATCCAGTGGGATTCGTGTCCTTATTAAAAGAGATTCCAGAGAGCTCTCTATCCATGTGCAGACAGAAGAAAAGTCATGTAATGACACAATGAAAACAACATTCTACAAGCCAGGAAGAGAGCTCTCCCACTAGAAACCAAATTTGTCATCAACTTGATAATGGACTTTCTGACCTCCAGAATTGTGAAGAAACAAATGTCTCTTTTTTAAGCCACCCCACTGTGGCATTTTGCTATGGCAACTCAATCTGCCTATACAAATAATTAATAAATTCCATGTGTAAAGGGGGCCTTTTTTTTACCTGAGAGTTCCAAAATTTATAGTGATGCCAAATAGCACAATGACTTGTAAGTTGCTCTAGCTTTATGAAACATTTCCACTGGAACATATTATCTTCTGTTAAACACACACACACACAGAACTTCTTAAGGATGCTTAAGGATGACATTTTTCTTGAACAAAATCAATTTCCATTTAATGTATTACTACCCAGAATTACATCTGTCTTTCTGACCTGGGGGATATTGCCATGTAGAAAGAGAGGGAAAATTGTAAACAACAGGCTAATACACCCTCTAACAGAGGTATATACAACTTGCTATGGGAGAACAGAAGAGCAATTAATTAGAAATAAGGAAAAAATTACATATAGGTATTTAAAATTTTAACTTAACTTCTATCACCTGAAAAAAATGGCCTTAAAGTCCTTTGCTGTTATGAGATTTTTATATTAGTGTACAGCATTAATTTGCTAGAGAGAAGAGCCAAAGACAAATGTAGAACGGATGTTTGAAAATCGGGCAGAAGCAAATAGAGGTAAGAAGAAAAAGAAGTAGTAGGAAGTATCATTATCAGAAATTTTAATTACTAATCATACTGTGATAGCAAATTATAGGTATTGCTGAGCCCAGAACATGAAGGCAGCAGGAACTAGTGTGAAGAGGGTGAAGAAATCAAAAAGATCATAGACCAGGGATATCATTGTGATAGTAAATAATGTATGTAGCTTGCTCCCATGGTGGCCTTTTTCAAGATGGGAACCATGTTGATTTCTCTCTTGTGACCTCTAGCCCTGACGATAATACCTGACACATTAATATGTGTTCGATAAATCCCAGTGACAAGACTAACGAGTATAATAAAGTTCAATTATGGGGTTTGTTGAAGAGGGAGCTACTAAGGTACATTGCGTATCCAGGTGAGATCATAAGGGAAGAAATGTGACTAAAAAAGATCCTGCATGTACTTTAGACTTTTTACATAATCCTAGATGTCTTTCCCCATATGATGCCTTTGAATTCATATTTTCCTTTCATCTTTCATATATAGTCACTGTAGGTCATGTTAATGAATGTTCTTCTGTTTCGGCAAGTGAAATATTTCATTTACCAAAGAAGCTATATGCAGTGAAAATTCTGATAGCTTTCTCTAATTGAAACTACACTGCTGGTTATACCCTCAAGTACAGGTCTTATATCTACTTATTCTATGATGCTAAGAATCATGACACTATTATTAAAATAGAGACAAAATATTCTTCAGGTCAGGAAAAAATTGGTGTCTGTGACCAAGGGAATTATGTATTACATTTCATCACAGAGTTGTCACTCTTGTGATATACTGTAAAGCACTAAAAGCTATTGTTCCCATGAATTATAACCCCAAATACCTTCACTCTGAGGATTCATTTTATCAGTCATCTCAGTATAATGTACATCACCACTGTAATGTGTAACATATTTTCAATGACATATCTTTATAGAATGCTATAGGCTAAAGTAAAGTAATTATCATTATAGGAAAGTTTTACAAGAGATTTTATGCTTTAATTCCCATGTTCAAAGTTATTTAAGTTGTCTCAGTAACAAGAATGTTAAAAATATTCATTGGTTATATTGTAAAATCAGTCCTTAGGGATTTTAAATTATCAATTTTTAAGAGGTCTCTAATGAGAAAAAATATTTCATCAATAAGATAGTAAAAATTTTCAATGCATGCTCTTCATTTTACATTGTTTCAGCTTGTGCTAAGGGGCTGTTTTGCAGGAAAGCACAATAAAGAAAGAAAAAAATTAATAAGACTCAATTTTGCTGCATTAAAGTAATTCATAAGCAACTGTAGAAACAGAAAACTGTTTAAGTGCAAAAATCTTGCTACATTATCTGTCAGGTCGTACAACATTTAAATGGGGTCTAAAATATTTTAAATATAAGAAATAGATCTCTATAACTTACATGGCCATCTACTTCTAGCTTCTGAGTTAAATTCGGGCCTGGATAGCCATTAGTAGATAATTAGAAGTGACATGAGAGATAGAAGTTTCAACACAGACTTGTTTTTTCAGGCTTGAGAACCTAGTTACTTTATGCAAATTGGTAGGAGACCATTATCATGCAGCCCTGGCAATCAGTGTTTAATTTGTTGATAGCCTTGATAGTTGTGGCCAGAGTATAATTGACATGGGCCCTGGTGCAAAAAAATAAATTGGGTTGTGCACAAAACTAAACAACATAATTACCAACAATTAGACATTAATTACGAGATAGCAGATTCTCAAACCCTTCTGAATTTGGCCAAAGCTAGACCTAATTATATTTTAATGTTGTGAAAACATCTATGTTCCTGAAATAATCAGGTGTTCAGAGGTGCTTCCTGCAGATTTTGTGTTTTGTAAGGAATTACCATTTTAGGAAATTAAATATGTTTATATTTGTGGATGATCTATTAATCACAGAAAAATTAGTGAGGTGAGATTATGCTAATCTGGTAATAATTTATCTACCTATTTTACTTGATCGCCTATTAGAACACTGATGTACAAAGAAATGAACATTTTAGAAGTATATAAAACAAAGTATTTTGATGATTATGATAAGAAGGAGGAACAGGAAGAGATGCTCAAGGCAAAAAAAAACAAAGAGAGATAGATTCACTAATTACTTTCTACCATAATGAAGAAACCCTGTTCAATATTAGAATCCACAGGAGCAGTGCCATAACACAGTTCCAGCCACAGTCTTGATAATAAGTGTGTACTGTCAGGTGGGGCATAAAAAATATTCATATGAACAGCATTTTAGCACATTAAATGTCTCACTAAAATTATTAATGAAAAAAATTCACAGCATCCCTTTGGAATAAGAGACATTTCTGATTAGAACATAGATGAAGAATATTATCAAATTTAAACAGTTTATCAATATCTGAGTAGACATGTCCTTATTCTATATCCTACGATCTAGATCTACGATCTAAAGAGTTGAGGCTGTGATCTGTGGGTTCTCCTACCAGCCACGCATGGAACAATCCGCCTATTCTACTAGCTGTGTATCTAACTACTTGTAACTCATAGGTTATTCTGTGCAGAAAACTGTAGGTAAAATGAACGTCCATTCTTGTTTGGAAAAACCCACCTGTTCTGCCTTATTTTTTGCTTCAGTGCATATTAAGTTTTTTAACTGGCCAGGGGCTGTGCATTCTGTTCTCCAAGGGAAATGATCTCTTTTATTTTTTTACATTAGTCCTCCTGATTTCCACAGCTCACATTCTACTCTTCCGGATTGATAACTAGAAGTTTATCTATCTATCTATCTGTCTACCTGGAAGTTACTTCTAAAGTATTTTAAGTAGAATGTTATTTTCTGACTCTTGCTTCATGTTCTCTTATGCTATTTAAATCTCTCATAGAACCTGCAAGTTATTCAACCTAATGGCCTTTCTAAGTCTTCATTCAAGACAATGTAGCACTGGATATTTTTGAGCATTTCAAATTTCTTGAAATCTTCCCTTCCCATAAGTTCTATGATGTTATTTTATTAATTGGTTAAAAATTTGGTGGCTTCTCAGTAGTTATCAGCATAACTGAGATTCAGGGCCTTCAAATTTGACAACAGTCTACCTTGCTTCATACTTCCTTCATAGATTCTAATCTTTATTCTAGATTATAACATGTACTTTCATATCCATTTGCCTTTATTATTTTTGTTTCCAGATCTGGCAATGTCTTAGTTACCTTAAATTTGACCTGCTCTGTAATATTGTAAACTCCTGCCTATACCACACACTACTCAGCAGAAAACTAAACCATTGGCCCATCTAAACAACAGTGGATGGATTTTTTTCTTTTCTTTATAATGCTCAGCCAAAAAGATTTGGCATATTGGAAATTATGAAATGTGTATTTGTATGATATCTGTTTTCAGCTTAAAGTTCATATGTGTCTTGGACCCAGAGAAAGGTGAGTCTGAATATCAAAGAGTCCGAGACTGGGTGAGATGAGGGTGGAAAAAAGGCCAGGTAGCAGAGGTACATAAAAGACAAAAGTTCAATACTATAGTTTTTCCTTTTAGGATAGTTTTTTTTTTCCGTCCTAACTAGCATATGCCTGGACCAAGTATAAGCCTGATTTGAGCAGGTTATCAGAGATATTTAAAGAAGAAAACTTGGCTTTCTTCCTTCTGAGTTGGAGAAATTGCTAAAGCATGGTGAATCATTAGAGAATGGGAAACATGAAGATCATACTGAGTAAGATATTTCATACTTAAATCACTAGTGCAATTACTTATGATAACACTGAAATTAGTCATTTAGGGAGAAAGCCCTGCGGATTATAATACATAGGTAGGGTGCCTGTTATTTGGACAGTGTGGAAACGTATACAGAAAAAGAAAATGCTTTCTTAAGACAACATTTGAGAGATGAAACTAAAGAGAAATCTCAAGTCTCTGGATTTCAGAGCTTTGTTTTAAAAAATATTTACTAGGTTCCAGTAAGAGCAAAACAAAAGACAGAGGTATATTTGAAGAACCAAAACAAAAGAATATAAACAATGACAACAAAATCCATTTTGAACCATTTTATATGGAACTGTCAATTTTGAAGAGAATAATAAAGTGAATGACTAATGAATGTGTCCAGTTTTAAAGAACTTCTTGCAAACATTCCATTTTTGGTATTTAAAAATTATATTCTTACCATAATTGTTTGAAACAAATTGTATATGCAAATCAGGATCTCTGTAACTGCTTAAAATCAGCAGGACTGACCACTTGCATTCCCAGAAAGAAGGGCATGGAGCTAATTGACCCTGCCAAAGACTAAGGGTACCTAGTGTGTTTCAATTTGGGGTGCAATTATATGTCTGTGCAAGTTTTCACATGCCAATTATTGCACTTCAAAAAATCTGCATGTTACTAATAACTCTGCAACTGAAGAAGAAGAAGAGAATTCTCTTCTAAACAATGCAATTAGAACAGCATAGGCAATTAACTTTGCTATTTAGTATAAAGTTGAGAGCACTAAAGACTGAAGTAATAAATATTCACAAACACTTCATCATTATAGAGAATTGCAGAACAGCCACACATTTTTAATACACAATGCAGGCAGTCATATTATTAAACTTAATGGCATCTGAGAAATGATGAAATGCTCAGAGCCTTGAGCTTATAATGAGATAAGCTTGTAGCCTGATCAACTTGCATACAAATCATCTCATCTGAATAAAATTAATGTTTGATTTTTATATCTCTCCTCAAGCACTGCTGAGCCCCCCTTTTTATTTTGTGAACAATTATAGAAAGGAAAATAAAAGTTTAGCTGTGATATGATATATCAGTGGGAGGGTCTACAATACATGACATTTTAAGTTCCCATTTCTAGTGCTGAATGTAAGATTTTTATATATTTAAAAATAAAGAATGGATACTTTATACTAAACAAAATGTGATAAATCTTTAAAATATTTTATATTAATATAAACATTTATATTAAGTGTGTTTTCATATTCAAAATAATAACAATAAGGTAGTATTTAATGTTGAAAGGACTTTCAGATTTAATTGAATTTTTGATCTTCCCTCAAATTCTCATTTTAAGATTATAATATTAAAGGAGATAAATGTATCACAGACATGTCCTTTTAACATCAGTAAAACTAGGAAATTTGTATGTGACTAAAGTTTACTTTCAATATTTTAAATTCCAATGCATATCGGGGCGCCTGGGTGGCTCAGTTGGTTAAAGCCTCTGACTTCAGCTCTGGTCATGATCTCAGGGTTCTGAGATCGAGCCCCACATAGGGCTCTCTGCTCAGCAGGGAGCCTGCTTCCCCTTCTCTCTCTTCCTGCCTCTCTGCTTACTTGCGATCTCTCTCCTCTCTGTCAAATAAATAAATAAAATCTTTAAAAAAGAATTCCAATGCACATCATTTCCTTAAATGCTTTTTGAAGTGAATTAATTGTTACAGATTTTACTTAAAACAGATTTCAAGTATCTCAGGTAGGACATCGCTCTCTTCTCTGAACATCGTAATTGCTGACTAGCAACATTTAGCATTCTACAGCTGTGAAAGTAAAATTCACACAATCTCACTTTCCCATTTCCAACCTATACTGTGAAAGAAAACTACAAAAAAACTAAAGTTGAAACTTCTTCTGGGCTAATTCCTCTTAGACTCATTCTTGAACATGGGTCTCAATTGTATTCCCTCAATACGTGATTTGTAATTATTTAGAACACTGTATCAAATTTATCTCCAAAAATAAGATAATAAAGGATAACCATGGATCTCAAAAAAATGGATATAGAGCCCTCCATAAAATAGAGTATTGAGGAAAGTATTTCATTAATAAGCTAAGTTGAAACTCAAACTCTGTTTCTTGAATCACCCTAGCTTATTAATAGCTATTCATTTCACTGTATCCATATAGACATCTCCTAAACAACACCACAGAGGATTAAGTGAATTTAAACATAAACAGCATACCATCAGAATTGGCAAATACTACACGCTCAATACTTGCTTTATTATTCAAAGACAATTATCCCTGAACTTCAACTCCCTCTCATTCTTCTGTATACCCAACAAGAGTCAATTGCATTACTTCTCATACATGTTTTTGCAAGCTGAACTTTTCCATTAACTCGAAAATCATAAAAATTGGGAAGAATCTGCACTCAGATTTCAAATGCTATTAAGTTTTTCTTCTTAGAAGAAACAAAACCCAGAAATCACACATAGTGTATTAAGAGTGTGGTGTATATAGGAAATCATATCAGGGCTTCCTAAGACAACCTTCAGGTTCAATCATTCTCTAGAAGAATTCACAAGATTCTAAAAAGCTATTATACTCATAGATTATAGAGAAAGGATGCATTTTAAAATCAACAAAGGGAATAGCCTCATGGGGCAAAGTCAGGAGTCCCCTCTCAGTGAAATTGCTTGGGGACACACTTAATTCTCCTATCAATGATATGTGACAGCCCATGCAAAAGGCTTCCAATCACGGAAGTTCACTTGAATTGTTGATATCCAGAATTTTTATTGGAGGTCAGTAAAATAGGCATATAGTGCCAACAAGACTAAGCTCAACTACTCAGATCCCAGCTTCCCTCAGAACAAAAACAGGCGTTCATCATACATTATATTATTAACTTAAACTTATGTGAGTCAAACTGGTACAGCATGGCCCAAGACTTCAGGCATAAAAACAACCACCACCACCACAGGTGTTCACCTTAAATACAGAGCAGCCCCAGGCTTCAGGCATATAAAAATATTCCTATCAAAGGCGCCTGGGTGGCTCAATTGGTTGAGCGACTGCCTTTGGCTCAGGTCATGATCCCGGAGTCCTGGGATCGAGTCCCGCGTTGGGCTCCCACCTCAGTGGGGAGTCTGCATCTTCCTCTGACTTTCTCCCCTCTCATGCTCTCTTTCTCTCACTATCTCAAATAAATAAATGAAATCTTAAAAAAAAAAATAAAGATATTCTTATCAAGTAGCGTATTCCAAGGGTTCAGACTTATCTCCTAAAAAGTCAACCAAAGGCTGGTACTGACGATAAACCTTTTTTGGAATTATAGCCTTTGAGCAATCCAGGTCTGCTGAATTAACGCTTTTGTGCCCTTCCATATAAAGTGGAATTCAAATCATTGGGCCAACACACAGAGGAAAAAAAAACTTGGCACTATATAAAGATTGGTGAATGTATACATCTATGTATTTTGTTAAAAAAATCTTAAGTCACCTAATTATAACTTTGTAAAATTTGTAATAATAGCCTATTTTAAATTACTTTTCTGACCAATTTCCATAATTCAAGTGCTTCACTCAATAGCAGGTCTAACTGATAGTTGTAGTTTAAGCTTGGGTTTGTTTTTACGCTCTTGTTTCTTTCTTTCTTTTTTATTTTTTTTATTAACATATAATGTATTATTTGCCCCAGGGTACATGTCTGTGAATCGTCAGGCTTACACATTTCACAGCACTTACCATAGCACATACCCCCACCCATGTCCATAACCCAGCCACCTTATCCCTACCCCCTCCACCTCCCAGCCACCCTTATGAGGCCTATCTTGTCCCTGTCACTAAGGCTATGATATAGCTTTACTTTCCCCAAATTCCTGCATAAAAATTTTGGGCCCTAGGGCTAGAACTCCCAGCTCTGTCTCCTGGCTAGCGTTATCCAGCCTGCCTTCCTGATCTCACAGCTGCTGCCAGGTTCACAATCAAGTTCTGCGATCTTGCTAACACACTGACCTCCTGCTTGAACTCTCTACGACAGCCTGCCTGACCACAATTCTCACGTCAGGTTCTAGATTTCCTGCCATGTCAGATGGAGCTGTCCTTCAATTCCCTGTAGCTTTCTCTGAAGCATCTGCCCTACAACGGTGTGTAAGCTCATCCTGTTTCCAGGTTTTTGTTTCATTTTGTTTTTTAAGGTTTTATTTATTTGAGAGAGAGAGTAGGAGTTGGGCAGAGCAGAGTAAGAGGGAGAAGCAGACTCCCGGCAGAGCAGGAAGCATGAGGAGGGGCTTGAACCCAGGAACCTGTGAACATGACCAGAGCCAAAGGCAGTTGCTTAACGAACTGAGCCACCTAGGTGCCCCTGTTTCCAGGTCTTTATATGGGTTCCTCTTGTGGAATGGTAGATCTCACAGGACTACTCTACTTAGAAAGAAATATATTTCTTATTCCCATAATATGCATTCAGCATTAGAGATTTAGTGAGTGGCCATTAAATATCAGGCACAGCTCTAGTGCCTCAAAGAATGTTCAAATGATTGAATGTCTATGTTGACAAATGCATTAACATTAACACTCTCACACACACACGTTCCCAGTCTTTTCCTTAATAAACAACAAAAAAATGATCAGTATGTAGAACTTTGAAATTAGCCCCTTGTTATCATTCTTTTTTCTTTTCACAGTCTCCCAGGGATCTTTCAGCGATTTGCTAATGTGTCTAATCTAGGTCAGATCACTTTTCAGTCCGGCTAAAGATACTATACCCTGACTCTGACAGTACAAACGTTATATTTTCTACTCCACAGATTCTAATCTGAACTACTAATTGTAGAACTAATACTCTTTGCCATCGCACACCCCTCAAGGTACTAGAGAATGCCATGGGGTCATAGGCTCTGTGACATTATAAGCAAAGAATAAAAAAATGAATTGCCTTCTCTCAGTACAAACAGCTGTAAATCCAAGTACATGACCTTTAGTTCTCCTACCCTGGAGGGAATCTCGAATTTGCTAATGTTCAGACCACTGCGGGGGGCAGGGGGAGGGGGGAATCTATCATCAAATTAGTATATCAGTACACGCTAGACAAATATAACAAAATAAAACATTTCATAAATTGTCTATGAGATAAATCATGGAAATACAACCCTACAAAAGCACAAAACAGACATAGGCGAATCCTCTGAGGAAGTCTCAGTTTAGGTTCCACTTCACATATTTGGTTACAAGTCAGAAGGGTGAGGTATCCCTAAAATTGTTTAAAAGTCAAAACACTGTCCATGCTCTGTTCTTACTGTGAGTGTTCTTCCTTTTTCTGAGCATGAACTTTATAGCAAAGAACGGATTCTGATGCTGTAAACAAAAACATTTTAGTGATGTAGAAAAACCATTATCAAAGCATGTTGAAAAGGAAAAGGTTAACTTATTGGAATTCATATTGATACAAAATGTTGCATTTACTACGGTAAAGCAGTACTTACATGACATAGACTATTTCTTGAGTAAATTCCAAATTACGTTATCACAAATAGTCACTGAGAAAGTGATCTGTAGATTCTAACAATATATTTCAATTTAGTTACAATTTTAGCCATAGCTAGAACAGAAGAAATAAGTAAGAGAATTTAGTGGTTAGTAGATATAACCATTTCCTGTAAGAAACTCACTTTTCTTGAGAGCTTAGCTTAGCTAGCACTTCATGTGTGTCTTTCATTCATTTTTTAAATTATTATTATTATTATTATTTACAAATAATGTTTTGAGTGCTTACCACGTGTCTGGGCCTTTTCTGGATATCGAGGACACTGTGCTGAATCAGATAAGTAAATAACTGTTCTTAAGGAGCTTATATTCCAGTAGAAACAGGGCCAACTAGTAAGAATTTGTGTTATGTTAGTGCTGAAGAAAATAAAGTGGGATGGCATTATACAGAGTAATGGAGAAGTGTTAATTTAAATTCAGTGATTGGATCCCCTGGGTGGCTCAGTCATCTGACTTTGGCGCTGGTTGTGAACTCAGAGTCCTGGGATGGCCCAAGTCTGGCTCTGTGCTCATCGGGGAGTCTGTTTCTCTCTCTGCCCCTCCCCCTACTCATGCGCGCGTGTGTGCTCGCGCGCCTTCTCTCTCTCTCTCTCAAATAAAAATTTTCAAAATAATAATATAAAAAAAATAAATTCAGTGATCAAAGAAGCCTCTTGTAAGGCGTTATATTTAAGCACATATCCAAATAAAAGAAGGTGAATCTGGGATGAGCTTTATGGGATGAGTGATAAACTACTGTCAAAGTGGACAAGAGCTTGGAGAATTCAGGAAACAAGAAGATCAATGTGGCTGAAGGACAGTGAGCGCATAGCAGGGAAGAGTATGAAGTGAATTTGGCAAGTTAGTCCAGAGCCAGAGAACAGAACCTTGTGGACCAGAGTAATAATTTTGTGTCTAAGTGTAATGGGTAGCCATTACATGGTGTAGTGGCATATGTTAGGAAAATGGATGGTAAGGAGTCAAGGTTGGAAGCAATGGTGACATGTTAGGCAACCACAACAGGGATATAGGTAAGAGACAGTGGTACCATGGATTAGAAGTACTAATGGAAATTCATTCAAAATAGATACATTTATAATACAGATTGTAAGTACTGAAAGCAAGACATGATGTGACAATGTTTGGAGTTGAGGCTTGAATAATACGGAGAGATGATAGCATTATTTCCTGATATAAAAAAGGAATGAATTGGTTGAAGGTATGTGTATGTTTCAGATAGGTTTACTATGATTACACTAGTAGACAGCCAACTGGAAATGTCAACATGGTAAAAAAAAGTGTTATATATATTTATAATATAATTATATATTATTGTTATATGATACAAATTACATATGTACACACATATATATGTATATACATATACAGCTTGTGTGTGTGTGTGTATATATATATATATATATATATATATATATATACACATATAAATTATCCCAAACTTGGAAATAGAAAAAAGAGATGACTTTGGGTTCTTTCACAAGACTTTCTTTGAACTAGGTTATATTTCAACTGTATTGTAGGGGTAGAGGCTAATTTGTATACCTGTTATTGTTATTGTTGAGTATATGTGAACTTAATTTCTGTTTAGTGGAATAGAAAAAAAAAGGTTATAGTTTCTTGCCCTATAAGACATTAACCAGTTTTGTCTCTAACTCAGAAATTTTGTCCTAACATTCCTTTATTAAACTTCATATTTATATACATGCATGTACACATATTTAAACACCTACCTATAGATATTTTGGCACATCTTTGGACCAATTTTAACATCCTGTCATCAATTAGTAAATTAGACAGGATCTTTGGTATGTGTTTATTTTATATTTATATGAGATTATTGAATTCATCTTTTAGAAAAGTATAGTGTAATAAATGCAACAGTTAAAAATATCTATCTGAGAGCCATTGGCATGCAGGAGATAGCTATGAAATGGGTGAGCCTATAGAAAGAGGTAATACAGAAAAATATGTGTGAATGATTCTGATTCTAGAGTGCAGGGAAAAATATGTTTCAATTTTATTATGTGCTCAGAAAATCTCTCTGAGATTTTGATATCTTCATTTTTCTATTAAGTAAATTATGGATCAGAAAGCTTGAGTAGCTCTCCCAGAGTTTCACAACTAAAAAATGTTAGAAAGCAAATGTAGCTCTGGTTAGTCTGACTCAAAATTCTATGTTTCTTTCCGCAAAAGCAAGATAACTCTCCAGATGAAAACAGCTTAATTTTTTGTTTTGTTTTGTTTTGTTAGAGCTAATGGGCAATTTAGTCAATCTCCCTTTTCTTTATTCCCATCCCCCCTCCTGGTGTGTGCGATTGCTATAATTTAGGCTCGGCATACTGGAAAACTACTTCTTAACCCATATTATCTTACCCAAAGGAGTTACTTCAAAATTGATAAATATAGATCATGTAGGACATGTAAATACTATCACAGTATGAGTCATTTTAGTAAAAATATAAAAGAGAAGCATACATAAATGGCAAGATTTTTAACAAGTATAAATGTAAATTTTTTAACTGAAATTGTTTCATGAACTAAGTAGATGATTAAATTTTCCTATTTTTAACTTATGACTTTTCATGATATAATTATAAGAGTATGCATAATGACCATTGATTAATCCAGAATCTAACATTATAATCAATTCTATCCATATAAAATTTAAAATGATAGTTTTTCACATATTACTTCAAATGAAAAAATTTAATTTTCAATGAGATTAAAGGCAATGCATAAAGAATATATTATGTAATGCAAATTAAGTAAATGCCATTATTACTTTCTTATTCACCACACTTTTTAATATGTTTTTGTTATATAGGTAAATTAAAATAGATTTAAGGAGCTTAGGAAAATGATAAATCCACTTATGTAACTTCAATAGTTCAGTGATAAAGAATATTAAGCAATTTGAAAAAAAAAACTGATGGGGCAGCAATAGTTAAAAATGATTGAAATGATAATGATACATTTATGGTAGACACTAGATCTTTGACTTTACATATACATCTCTTTCTGGTAAACCACAACTGCTTGAGGACAGGGATCATAATCAACTGTATTTCTAGAGCACATGATGATGACTCCATCATACATATACATTAATGTATTCATTTAGTGTCCGTGTCTTATACCTCATAACACTTAATCTTTCAAATCTTAATAGAGTCCTAAAATATAAAATTCATAACAGGATAAAATTAGAATTTTGACCACTTTTGCTTTTTAGAGAAGTCTACTGATTTTTTTAAGATTTTATTTATTTATTTGACAGAAAGAGAGAAATCACAAGTAGGCAGAGAGGCAGGCAGAGAGAGAGGAGGAAGCAGGCGCCCTGTTGAGCAGAGAACCAGATGCGGGGCTAGATCCCAGGACCCTGAGATCATGACCTGAGCTGAAGGCAGAGGCTTTAACCCACTGAGCCACCCAGGTGCCCCATTATGAATTATTTTTGAATTACATCAACTAAAACATCACATGAAATCATTGAACTTACATTTTCACCAAGACTATTTTTTATAGTTCCTTAGTTTAATCCTTAATTACTAAATTTTAGTTCATCCATCCACTAATCAATAAGGTTTTTTCAAATTCTTATTAAGAATATGATTTTATGGAAAAAAACAACTCTTGTTCATACGTGCAATAATTTAAAATCTAGTTGTAAAAGACATGCACATACATGAAGATAGGAAAGTATGCATGGCAGTAAACAGCAAATTCTCAATTATATATGTATAATATAATATAATATATAATTACACAGTTATATATTTTATATATAAACACACACAGTACAAGACAATTAACATTCTCCTTAGGTAAGGCTTTGTAGAGCTGAAGGGACCCGAAGCACAGACATGTTGAAATAGAAGAATATGGGATACCTTTGGGAGATAAAGGGTAAATCAACTTGGCAAAGGCAGAGGGTTTATAGAGTTAAAGTAGGAAATAAGTTTTAAAAGGTAGTCGTGTTTTAAGAGACTTATGTCTGCCAGGTCAAAGGATTTGTAAGTTTATCCTGTCAACTCTGTGTTAACTTGATTCTGTTGAAGGTAAGTGGGCAGCAGAGTGGTATAAATTAGATGATATTCAATGCCTTTAAAACTGAGAATAAAATATATTGGAAAACCCAAATGTCTGTGTCTTGTTGTTTAATCATATATTAAATCAGTGAGCACTTACTCTATTCCAGGCCTCTGTTAGATAATGAGGATAAAATGTTGGGCAAAAACACACATATAAAGTGAATTAAATTTTAATGGTAGAGACAGACACTAATCAAATAATCACACAGCACATTTATAACCAAAAACTGTTTCAATGGAAAAGTGTATGATGTTTTATGAGTATATATCAGGATTACAGGATGATTTTGCTGAATAAGTGATTTTGAGCTGAGTTCTTAGAGATTATGCAGAGGAGGGGTAGAATAGGCCTGGGGAGAAAATATTAGAGGCAAAAGAAAGAACATGTGCGGTGGTCCTGATGTGCCAGGGTGCAGGATACGTTCAGAAACTTGAAAGAATACCAGTTTGGCAAAGACGGAGGGAGTAAGACTTCCTCCACCTCACTTGAGAAGAAGGCAGGAGCTGGATTAAACAGGGGTCTTCAGAATGTTTTAGTGGCATTTCATTGGCTTGAGAAGAGCAGTGGCCAAGAGTCATTAAAGAATGTTAACAGAAGATTGATGCTGAACTTAAAACAATTCACTTATGCTAGTATATGGGAAGGGCAATTGGATGTCTGGAACTTGTGGCTACCCGAGTGAGTAATTTATCCAAGTAAAAAATGGTACTGAATTTGGAATTATGATAATTTGGGAGATAGGAGTAAAAGGGCAGACTTCAGGGATATTTAAAATAAAACTTAGCCAGACTGGCTGTTGGAAGTCAGACAAAAGGAGATTTTAATTACGACAACTAGGTTTTTAGACAGAATAATTATATATGGATGATGGGCTCATTCATTAAGATATAAATATATATATATATTTCAATATATATGAGCTCACAAAGTAAACTGTTTAATTAATTAAAGCCTCACGCTGTTTTTAAGTATGTGAGAAATTTCTCCTTTTTAAAATATTTTATTTTCTTAAGCTGGTCCATTTTTGAACCATTGTTAGCATTTCAGAATTATATTGTGAAGGGCTATGACATTCTCTGTGGGATTTTGATTCAAATCAGATTAAAGCTATGATACAAATGAGGGAAAGTAAATACCTTGTTAAAATATTCCATTTTCTAAATTCATTTTGATACCGAAAATACATTACAAAATGTAATGATAAATCATATCCATCATTTTACTAATACAATAGTTAGCCGTTTCATCTACTTTTCAAAGTGTCTGATATTGGCCATAGTGAAGTTGATTCTGGCCTCATCGGTATCAGGGTTTAAAATAACTTCATGAAGTGCTTATAGATTATTGTACACATCAAAATTTGTAAGCTTAAGAATTCAATAGTATCTAAATTATTCACTTAAATTCACAGGCACAGTGTGCATGCTGGAAAAAAATAGCATGCTTAAAGAAACTGTATGCTGCTTTGCTGTTTGCAACTTCCTTATTTTTATTACTTTTGTATCTCAGCCAAAATTATCTAAATGTATTGGAGGTTGAGAAGCAAGGGCACATAGACATAGAATTACAGTCAACTATAATGAATTAGGTGCTGAGCTGAGGATAAGTATATCTTTGACAGGCTGCAAACCATTTACAAAATTATTAAGGTAATAAAATGCAACTTAAATCCTAAACTATTACTGATTCCAAATATGATATAGCATTTTCAAGGATCAATTTTACTTTTGAAGGAAAAATAACTACAACTCTGTATTTAAATAAAATTAGACTATTAAGTAGCCTTAACCAGTATAGCCTTAATAGATATGGTATAAGAATATTGGAAAATCTAAGTAACCATTACCTTCCTATCCTTCTATAGTATAGCAACAATGTTTTATATAATGTATAAGAAAAGTATTTAATATAATAATCAAAATAACTCAAATATTTAAAAAAGAATAATTCAAGAAAAAATAATCTATTCTCAAACTAATTCAGAATGTTCAATAAAAACCAGATGTCTTGAAATATTAAACTTATCATTGGCAAAGGCATATAATTATTAAATAATTGATTTAACTTCATTTGCCTATTTTGAATTAAAATTGTACACCTTACAGTTTGGTACATCATCTCATTTACATTAGCTCTGACAACAATCCTGCTTATGAAGAAACAAAAGCTTATTGAATTTATGTGAAGTGTTCAAAGTGACATGTCTAGAGATAGATAATTCTATAAACTGGAACTAGACTTTTTCTTCTAATACCAAAGCCCATGCTCTTAATAATTACTCTATGGTAGCTCTCGTGTTGAAAAATGCATTTCCACTAGGTAATATTAAAATTGAAATTGCAAAATATGATAACCAGTACAATAATACAATAATGAC
>CM053611.1:81316204-81329270 GCA_028646535.1 Procyon lotor
ATAGCAACCACCTGAAAACAGTATGGAGATTCCTCAAAAAGTTAAAAACAGGGGTGCCTGGGTAGCTCAGTGGGTTAAAGCCTCTGCCTTTGGCTCAGGTCATGATCTCAGGGTCCTGGGATTGAGCCCCGCATCGGGCTCTCTGCCTGGCAGGGAGCCTGCTTCCTCCTCTCTCTGTGTCTGCCTCTCTGCTTGCTTGTGATTTCTCTCTGTCAAATAAATAAATAAAATCTTTAAAAAAAAAAAAGTTAAAAACAGAACTACCTTACAATCTAGCAATTACACTACTAGCTATTTTCCCAAAGAATAAAAAAATATTGATTCTAAGGAATATATGTACCCCGATGTTTATAACAGCATTATCTACAATAGTCAAATTATGGAAACAGCCGAAATGTCCATCAACTGATGAATGGATAAAGAAGAGGTAGCATATTTATACAATGGAATATAACTCAGCCAAGAAGAAAAAGAATAAAGCTTTCCATTTGCAACAACATGGATGGAGTGAGAGAGTATTATGCTAATTAAAATAAGTCTGTCAGAGAAAGATAGGCAACATGATCTCACTCATATAAGGAATTTAAGAAAGAAAACAAATGAGCAAAGGGGAAAAAAATAAGAGAAAGGGAGGTAAACCAAGAGACAGACTCAACTATAGAGAGCAAACTGATGGGCACTGGAGGGGAAGGGTGGGGTAATGGGTTAAATAGATGATGGGGATTAAGGAGGGCACTTGTGATGAACACCAGGTCTTGTATGGAAGTGTTGAATCACTATATTGTATACTTGAAATTAACATTATATAGTATGTTAATGAGCTGGAATTTAAATAAAAACTTAAAAAAATTGCACAAAAGCAGTTGTCAGAACTAGGATGGCCATCCATGATAAAATTATAATTGGATTTAAATATTCAAAACGTAATGGTTATTTTATCACATATTTGTTTTAATAAATTTGGAAGTTATTCAAGAAATACACAACACTATTCTAGTGCTGTTTCATGGTTTTAAATGTATTACAAAACCCGGGTATCTCAGTCAGTTCAGCGTCAGACTCTAGATTCCAGCTTACATCATGATCTCAAGGTCATGATCTCACGGTTGTGACACTGAGCCCAGAGTGGGGCTCCACACTGAGAATAGAGCCTATTTGGGATTTTCTCTCTCCCTCTCTCTCTGTCCCTCCCTGTGCTCTTTCCCTCCCCCGAAATAAATAAATAAATAAATAATAAATAAATAACAAATATTTTTTGTTTAAGTATAAATTCCTGTAAGTAATCTCTTTTTCAAAACAACAACAAAAGAAAGTAATCTCTTTTTCAACATGTGTACACAGCACAGGACAAATTAGTGCAAATTTAGTCTGGTTAACTGGAAACTTAAACTTCCCAGCCACAGCTTTATCATGTTAAATTATTTTGGTGATTTATTAAATTCTTCCTTGAGCATTATCATCAGCTATTAAACAAATTCACAGTATGTGCCTTCCCATATAACATACAACGTCCTTATGAAGTATGAACTATTTCTGCCAAAAGGCTATTAAACTCATGAGGTAATATCACACAAACTCAAACTAACGAATATTTTAAAATAACTCTAAAAACTTAAAAAATGTCCGCATCAAGAAATGCCCAAAGGACGGAAAATAAGAGAAAAGAAAAAAAAGAGTGGCTCAGAAAGTATATCAGATTGAAGGATTAGAACATGACAGCTGAAAGCAATGCATGATTCTGGATTTTCTTTTTCAATACAGGACATTACCGAGGCAATTGAAGACATTAACAAAACCTGGAGATTAGATAATAGCATTGTCAAAGTGTTAATTTCCTGAATTTCATAGCTGTGCTGTGATTGTACCCTTTCCACTGTTCCTGCTGCTTGAATCACGAGGGAATGAAACCGTGTATGGAGATGGTAGGTAGAGACAACCTGAAATGCTGTGTCTGGTGTAACGTCTTCTTTATGTAAGCCTTTTCTTTTTGCTACTGCCCGGGCCCTATATCACTACGGCTTCATTCTCTATGCTGTCATCCTATATTGAATACAATCTTACATAATCTAAGTGACATCAAGGCTCTTTGGCAGCATTTTAACTTTGTTTTTAAATGAATTTTATGATGGAGATGAAATTGTGAAAATATTAAGAAATACATTAGTCAAAAGATAAATATAGCTGCGAGCAGTTTTTATTATTTTTTACTCTTACTCACTGATTTTTAGTAATGATGGAAAAGGGAAAGGGAATGCATCACTTTCTTCTGTTATTTCCACTCAATTTGTTAAATCTGAAAACCACAAATGGATAAGCAGATGAGCACGGTAAAGATAAAGACAGAGAAAAAAGTAATATTTACCATGTATTGGGTCCTCATAGTCTTGCCCTGCCTAATTTCTAGCCCAATTTCTGGGTAAGTCCTACCTTTCCCTTTATCTTATTGTCTATTGATTCTGAACCACCAGCACTTCTCTGAACACGCCAAAATGTGTGATAGCCTCCATATGTTTCTCTCTGACTAGGGATGATAATTCTTACTCCCCAAACCTCTTCTAACTGAAGAAAAGTTATTTATTTTTCAACTCAAGCTCCAGCTTCACTCCATGCAAAATGTTTCTTATTCTTTTCCCTTCTCAGCCAGACTCAATTCTAAAAATTTGTTCTACTTTTTGTGTTTACCTATATTATCCTCACTGATATGTTTCCTTTAGGAGCTCATCTCTAGACCTACACCTAATAATAAACCAGGCAGATAGCAGATGTTCAGTGAATCATTAAATGAAGCGGAGAGGCATGGAACATTTAGAGAAGTTGAAATAAAATATACGTAGGCAATACAAATCAACCTTTTCTGATCTACTCTTACCTTTGGGTGGGGAGAGATTGGAGTGTATTTCATACTCAAAAAACACCAAAGCTTAGAAACAAAAAGAATAGAGAAAGAAAAATGGAAAAACTTTACAGAATGAAAATATATTAAACAGAGAAATAAGAGTTGTATATCTAATGATTTCCCCATTTTGCAAGATTTTCCTGTGTTATTAGAATCTAGCACAGGAGATAGAGGCAGCAAAAATGTGTACAATTGTTTACCAGGCCAGTAATGTTGCATGGGAATTTAGTTGTTCCAACAACCAACACATGGTTTAGAAGTGAAAAAGAGGTGGGGAACTTTTCACTCTCTGATGTGTTCCAGAAAGCAAAAGAGATAGGATCAGTTGCTTGACTAGAGGTTTCTTGTGTGATTCCTTTTTGAACATTGGCGGCTGATTGCCGTATTTTGTCTAGGGTTCAGGCAAGAGTTCTACAACATGTTCTACAATGAGGACCTTCAATTTCTGAAGCGGGAACAGTCCTGAGAAAATCAGGATGATTGGTCATACAATGAGAATCTTCATAAGAGAAGCTAGACTACAAACTCAGTGTGTTTAAAGAGTCATAAATGGCCTCTTAACCCCCAAGTCATGCCATTTAACCTTAGATCATTTCAAAAAATCTTTTGAGATTCTCCTCTATCTTACAGTGCAGATTTCCTTGTTTAATCCCATTAATACATTGTCAACTCTTCATGAATACATATTTCATTATCTGTAACATTTATTATGCATTTACTGTGTGTCACTGGTTTGTAAACGTTATTTCAATGTGTCATTTAAAAACCAGATGAAGTAGTCACTAATCATATATATATATATATATATTTTTTTTAAGTTTTATTTTATTTTTTCAGTGTTCCAAGATTCATTGTTTATGCACCACACCCCATGCTCCAAGCAATATGTGCCCTCCTTACTACCCACCACCATGAGCAATGTTAAGTCAAAGAATTTAAGTCATTTGCTCATGCTGGTAGAGCTAATGAATGAATTATTTCAGAGGAATGTTTACCTATATCAGAACTTAAACACTTGGTCATTCTGTTCTCTAGGGGAAAATCTAAGTATGAGACATTTTGCTGGATTTTCTGGGAATTTCCAGGAGATACTATGCACTGTTCTGAAGAAGCTTACTATCTTATATAGGAGCTAAATGTATATAAATCATAAAGGTAATATTGAAGGTTTGCATAGCACTTGCAGAACACAGCCTCTCCACAAACATTGTCAATAATTACTCTAAGAGCTCATTAAAGCCATCATATCAGGAGTTTATAATCCTTGTTTAACAGATCAAGAATCTGAGATTCAGATAAACTAAATGACTGTTCAATGGCTATTGATTTTGTAGCTGGGGATTAGAATCTAAGGATTTTTTTTTCCTTATAGACTGTTCCATATTTTACTTAATTGTGCTGCTTGAAATGCACATTGCCAAGTAATAATTATATCATAGAAGTTAATCTTAGGATCGTGAATTTCGGTGCTCTTCACGATTTGCATAACACAATCTAATGTTGAAATTTCATAATGTTTGCTGAATGAGTGAATCTGCATTTCTAGAGCATTTCTCACATTTCTCACCCCCCCAAATGTATTCGTGTACTCCACATCCAGTGATTATTTATAGAGTAGATTTATACAGGGACCAAGTTGCTTCATAAACAGAAATGGCCATTCTGAGAAGCTATAACGTTTAGTGTCTAAAAGAAAAGCTCTTGAACCAGCCTGGCTTTATAATCACAGCTCTTCAACCCTCTACCTGTGTAAATATGTAGAGGTTACTCATCATAACCTCCTCTTTGTGCCATGTTTTCCCCTTTGGTAAAATAAGAGGACTATCTTACCAACTTCAGAGATGGTTATATGCATTAAACAAGATGTTATGAATAAGGGCTTGGAAAATGTTTTAGCATTTAGTATTACATGTTTTAGCTACTACTATTATTATCATGATATTAATCATTATTATTTTACTCAGAAATCTCCAATTGAATATAGGCTCAGCCACTTGTTTGATCTTGGGAATATTATTTTATATCACTGAGCTCAATTTCTTCCTGTGTAATATTTAATAATATTTTCAAATTAACATACTGAAAATACTTGGTGTTTAATGCAATATAATTGCCCAATAAAATTTAAATATTTTTCATTTTACTTAATAAACATTGAGTAACTACAGAGTACCAGGCCTGTTAATAGTCTTTGAGGATGAAAATGTTTTTAAAGCAGTTAAGAGTTTTGCTTTTTGATATTTTAATGTGGGATACAAACATAATAATAAACTATTTTCATAAATATGTAATTACATAAAAAGAATCTGTGCTCTGCCAGAACACTCAGTTAGAGCTAATATGTGCAACATATAATTTATCACCTACTTGTCTTTTGATTTATGCAATTTATTCAGTTGTCTATACAGTCTTTTTTTTGGTACATTCTTTATATTTGCTAAGGGGACACCTTAGATTTTCAACTCAGAGCAAAAAGACCACCCCAAGTATACCATAGAACATACATATGTTTAATGATCAGAACTTCATTGATTGTTTTCTTAGGTAGTGGTGAGAAAGCAAATGAAAGTAAGATCACCTATAATGATGATAACAAAGCCCCAAACCCAGGTATTCTGACTCAATATATTCTACATATCTTTAAAATAATTAATATTAATGATCCAATTTATTAACGTTATTAGAACCATTGATGACTTTTCCAGGTATAAAATTATGGAGTCATTACATTTTAAAATATAATCATAAAATTATATGCATAGAGGGCCATGCATATACAATTTTGAACATGAAACTGTCACAGAGAAAAATGTTAGCTAGCAAAATCTACATTAATGCAAGCATTAATGTTCTGTGGGAGATTTTCAGTTTAGGCTGGGATAAACTGTGATCATGGTGGCAAATTGCTTAGTATAAGGGAGAGAATAACCTAAACAGGAATTCCTATATATCTTAGAAGAGCTCCCTGTTACCCCTCACCTAATAGTGATTTTTATTACTATGAACACTTAAACTCTGTATCAGCAACTTTCGTATTGGGCAACTAAATTTATTATATGTGAACATTTATATATTCTGAAAATTGCTAAAACAATATGACTCACTCATCAATTTACTACACCACGAAGATATATTTTTAGAAATGCTGATGTGAGTTTTGTAATTATTATCATACCTCAAACTGGAATACCTATAGTAGAACAATTATTTAAGGATATTCCAATTAGCTACTTTATTTTTATTCAAAATGTTGTTTCTTTTTAAAAAGAATATGCAATAGATAAGCAGAAATTGGTCACAATGAGCTATAATATTTTATACAATTATGAATATATCACATGTATTTGCATTTCCAAAAATACATTTTTGCTCACAGTAGTAATCCAGTATTTTGTTTGACCTTCCATAGTATTATTTCTAAATAATATTTTGCTAGTCATTTGATAAGGAAATGTTAAAATATAACTTAGTAATATTTTATATAAATGTGTGGGGGGATATATACACTAGGATAAATTTTTCTCAAATACAGTCATCCTGTAAAAAAGGGAATTTCATGGATATTTCTTTTTTTGTGCCTTTTTATTTTTTTAAAAAGATGTTTTATTTATTTATTTGACAGAGAGAAAGAGATTACAAGCAGGCAGAGAGGCAAGCAGAGAGAGGGGGGAAGCAGGCTCTCTGCTGAACAGAGAGCCTGATGTGGGCCTCGATCCCAGGACCCTGAGACCATGACCTGAGCCGAAGGCAGAGGCTTTACCCCATGAGCCACCCAGGCACCCCTTTTGTGCCTTTTCCTATTTATGACTTCTCTACATTTTTGAAGGTTGAACTGTTTTATGATCTATACTATTATACTGATCTTTCTCCTTCCTCCCTTGTATTTATGCTTGTTTACACTGTGGTATAATATATTTGTCTCTAATAAACAATGCTTTCATTGCATAACTAGTACAGTATTGTCACAATTATATACAGAAAAGAAAATACCAGTATTATAGTATTTAATAGATACCCTAAATGCCATGATTATGTTTTTTACTGTAAAATTCAAAGTTAGTTATTCTCACCAAACAACACACACACACACACACACACACACGCACACACACACATACACACACACACAAGCAACTAACAGTAAGATCATCTTCATTTTGGCTATTTCAGTTTTATTTGCTTTATTACGCTAGATCTACCTTTGTATCTATGTATTTGCCTAGTCACTTTGTTTTCATTTTATTTTTTACAAGATGGTAAAGAATAGTTAAGAACCCAGAAGCAGACATATCTGGATATAAATTCTCTTGTTTTTATATTATCAGTTCTGTAAATTAAGTTACTTAAGGGCTAATTTTGTCATTCAAAAAATTTCGATAATAAATATTGTCTCCTAATCTATAGTTCACTGGTAGGTTAAATATGATAATGCAGATGAGATTCTTATAATACTTGATGTATGCATTACATTGACTTGTGTCCCTCTTTTCATTGTTAAAAACAAATTTTCTTAAAGTTTCTACTCTTCATTACTTTCTTCTATTTCCATGGCTTGAGTTTGTTGGTTCCACTTATAGTGAAACTGTCAGCAATTCTGATTACCTAAATATTCTTTTTTTTAAGTTTATTTATTTAAGTAATCTGTACACCCAACATGGACCTCAAACTCATGACCTCAAGATCAAGAGTCACGTGCTCTTCTGACTGAGCCAGCCAGGTGCCCCAACCTAAACATTCTTGATGTTTGATGAAATTGATGAAATGATATTAAACTAAGCTTTATAAAGCTTATAAATCTGTCTTAGAATAAACATGTTATCATTAATATTAAAAGGTTGAGAAGTAAGAATAAATGTGTTTTGGAAATAAAAAATAAAGGAGAAAAAATGTATTTGGTTCTCACTCTTAGTTACATTTTCTATAATAAACTTATAATTCATATCAGTACACTTACTTTAAAAGAATATTAACAAAAAATAAAAATAAAATAATATTAACATTTGGCTACTTGGTAATCAGAATTAGTAGTATATTAATTATCACTTTCATATTTCCACAAAAATTATTCCAAGGTATATCAGGTCATATATACAATTTACCACATACAGTATAAGTCCCAAAAATAGGAATCTCACCTGTCAAATTATTGTAGATACTTACATTATTGTAGATATTTGGCTTAAACCACATAAAGAATATACAAAAATTTAGAGTATAATTAAGTTTTTAAAGATTTCATATAAAGGAAAATGTAAATTGATCACATATGCTAATAGGAATGCATGCATAATATAATTGGTTTACTTAGCAAAGCTAAATAACTAGAAATCAATCAAAACTCATCCCTTTATCTTATATTTCTATGTCCTTTGGTGAATATGTTAGTATTACACCCCAAATTTCCCTTAAATCAGCTCCATCCTCTTTATCAGAACATCAGTTCTCCACTGAACTGAACTGCCAAAAACCTTATTGAACCCGTCTCCTCCCTTTTATTCTTATCTCCTTCCAATGGATCTGCTGGTGGATTATTTTAAAATAGTTATTGAGGCTTCTCAGTTTTATAAGTGCATGGCTTTGTAATGCCAGACAAATATATTTTAGTGCAGCCGTTTTTAAACTTTAATATGCATCAGAATCATCTGAAGGTCTTGTTTAAAAAAAAAAAAAGTTTCCCTGGAACCTATCTCAGGGTTTCTGATTCAGTACTTTTGAGGAGACCTTGACAATTGACATATTTTGGGTGGTCTTGAGACCATACTTTGAAAACTACTGCTTTAATATGACCTAAAATTGTTCTTTGTGATCTTGTTTGCTTCATTCTCAAACTTAATCTGTCACTATATTTTCAAATTTATTCATATTCCATTTAGGCCTAAATACTATGGGCTGTTTCCATATTCCATATGGGATATGTCCATTCTTTCTGAAAATTCCTTTATTTCACTATTCCATTGTTCTGCAACCTCTCTACTTGGCTTCCTGATGATCATATTCAAGATTCAGCTCAAAAGAAAAAAAAATTCAGCTCAAACATAGTTTTGGCTTGGAAAGTCCCAGACTCTCTTTTCGTATAATTTTCTTGTAGCTCAGACACTACCTGTATATGATACTTACCAAAATGTAATTAGCAATTGTTCCTTCATTTTACATACTATCCTCATAAGTTCCTCACCTCATTTATCTATATATATTCAGAAATGTGTCTGACATTTTAGTTCTGCTAATAGTTACCATAAAGTGAAAAATGTACATGCAAATCATTGAAAAGGACATAAAAATAGCAAAAAAAGTCTACTAGATTAATAATATTTTTGGTGTTTTCTCTTTTAAAGCTGTTTTAAGGATAATCTTATTTCTATAAATAAGGATAATTTCTTATGTGTTCTGAATTTTAGTAATTACATGACCTATTGATAAAATCATATATAGTAACCTATGTAATTATTTTTAGGGTGAAACAATACATTTTTGAGTTTTCATTTTCCTTACTTAATATGCACTAAAATGGTAAAGAGAGAAAATGTTTGTAATATATTAAGTGACTGTTCATTATTAAATTAATTTAAAGAATACATATTGCTAACTTACTACATGGCAGGCACTCTCTTAATTTATGTAATTTCCCAAAAAGCAGAGATTAACAGTGAACAGTGAAGCAGCAGATTGAGCATATCTGACCCTTTACTATTCCATCATCATATCTTCATCCTGTAGAGTGTGATTGGTTGTTAAATTTGTGTGAGAATATCAGCTTATACAATACAAGAGACCTACAGTTCTCCCAAGACATATTTGTGTCAAGTGTAAGCTCCAGAAAGGGGCTTATTTTCCCCAATACTGAGGAATTCTCATCAATACAGCAGAAGTTGGAGGTAGAACACAAGATATAATTGTACAGCTTAATTAAAAAGCAACCATGATATTCATTATGATGATACAATAGGATTACCTTCCCTGGAATATTCTCTGGGACTGACCCACAATATTACTTTTTCCCCCAGTTTTGAGGTATAATTTTCCATTAAAATTGTATACATTTAATGTGGACAATCTGATGATTTGATATACATATCAAATATATATACCATATATAGCCAACAATTAGGCTAATTAAAACATTCACTTCATATGGTTACCTTGTTTGTTTATGGTGGCAACACTAAGATCTACTCTATTAGCAAATTTCAAGTATAAGATACAATATTATTAACTGTAGTCACTATGCTGTACATTAGATCCCCAGAACTTAATCATCTTATAACTCAAAGTTTGTACCATTTTACTAACATTTCCCCATTTTCCCCACTTGACAGCCTCTGGCAACCACCATTCTACTCTCAGCTTCTAAGTCTAAGTTTTTTTTAGATCACACGTATAAGTGAGATCTGACAGTATATTTGTGTAATTTCATAGCATAATGTCCTTCAGGTTCATCCACGTTGACATAAATGGCAGGGTTTCCTTCTTTTCATGTTTGAAAAATATTCCATTGTATATATACACTACACTTTATCATTCATTCATTGAAGGATACTTATTATGGCTATTGTGAATAATTCTGTCAATGAATCTGATTGCATATCCTTTAGATATATATCAAGAATTTGAGATTGCTGGATCATATGGTAGTTATATTTTTAGTTTTTTGAAGAAACGCCATACTGTTTTCCATTATAGCTGTACCAATTTACATTTCCCAAAACCAGTGTACAAGTAATCCACGCTATTTCTAAAGATGAATAGGTTTTTCTTTTAACTTTCTTTAATCTAAATTAATGCACAAAATATTTAATAAAATAACAAGACAACAATTTTTGATGTGTACTTTAAAAAAACATGTTGTGGGGCATCTGGGTGGCTCAGTGGGTTAGGGCCTCTGCCTTTGGCTCGGGTAATGATCTCAGGGTCCTGGGATGGAGCCCCGCATCGGGCTCTCTGCTCAGCAGGGAGCCTGCTTCCCCCTCTCTCTCTGCCTTCCTCTCTGCCTACTTGTGATCTCTCTCCTCTCTGTCAAATAAATAAATAAAATCTTTAAAAAAAAATAAAAAATAAAAAAACATGTTGAGAGAGGAACTGTTCTAAATATGCAGAAAATTCTTTCAAGTACACCTATAAACTAGAACAGAATTATTTTAATTAATATTAGATTTTCCCTAATATCTAAAAAAAATACATGATGGGGTATAAACTCCTTATGCATTTAGAATACATAAAAATAAGATTTCTGTACTATATCACCAGCACCTTCATGTTTAATATGACATATATGGGAAAAATTTCTTTGAGAAAAAAGTACTATTCATAAAATAATTAAAACACTTTGCAAAGGGATTTGCAAAAACTATCCTATGATTACATTGGATATAATACATGTGGGATATGTCTCTTTATACAAATCGTTTACATCTAAATCTTAGCCTTGCATTTTCATGCTTAGAAGGACAGATTCTTATATTGTGATTATTCCACTGGACTGAGATTTATAATTTATTACTAAATAATAATTCTAGCCTATTAGGAACTGTCATTTAAAAATATATATTTAGGGCGCCTGGGTGGCTCAGTCGTTAAGCGTCTGCCTTCGGCCCAGGTCAGATCCCAGGGTCCTGGGATCGAGCCCCGCATCGGGCTCCCTGCTCGGCAAGAAGCCTGCTTCTCCCGCTACCATTCCCTCTGCTTGTGTTCCCTCTCTTGCTGTGTTTCTCACTGTCAAATAAATAAAATTAAAAAAAAAAAAAAAGATTTAAAAATATATATTTAGTTGCTACTAATAATGCAGAGGCAGTTTTCTTACACTTATCATGGAATAAGAATTTTATATTTAAAATGATTAGAAATTATGAAAATAAAATGTAAGTATAGTAAATATACTAATGGAAAGAAAATTAACTTGACAATTTGCACAAAGCATATTGGCTGGGTAGTCAATTGTAATCTCTGTACTCCTTAGTGGAGGGCATGGATGTTCAGTTATGCTAAGAATTTAATTAAGAGCAGAGTGTTGACTTTTTCTCCTTGCTTTTACTATTCTCAGAAAATTAAATTCCCATTTCTTGCCGTTCCACATTTTGTTTATTCATCACGTTTTTATCATTACTGTTTTTGTTTATAGTTAAGCAACTTCAGCAGAAATTTCCCTCTAATACTGCTCTCCCTCAAACAGAAATGCCTGTTCATCCCTACTGATTAGGTAAGCCAATGGTTGCCTGTCACTAGATTTAGGCCCAGAGAGAAACACATGTAAAACTCATTTTAAACCCAGTAAATTAGGGGTGCCTGGCTGGCTCACTCACTAGGCATACAACTCTTGATCTTGGGGTTGTGGGTTAAAGCCCCAGGCTGAGGACAGAAATTACGTAAAAATAAAATCTTAAAAAAAATAAAACCAGTAAATTAATATTAAGATACATTAGTAGTAAGACTAGCTTTGTCATTTCATTGCTAATTTTTTATAACCTTTTTTTTTTAAAGCCAGGATATGCCTCAATAATGCATACCTTATCTGACACAACTGTATTCCCATCTTCATGACCACTGTCCCTGAATTCTGTTCTGGCCTTAATATCCCACCTCTGTTACAAACTTGCTCTCTGATTTGCTTCCAGATCTTTAGATCTAACCTGTTTCTTTGCTACTGCTTTTTCCAATTCTGTACTCTTCACATTCTTTTTTTTTTTTTTTTGAAGATTTTATTTATTTATTTGACAGAGAGATCACAAGTAGGCAGAGAGGCAGGCAGAGAGAGAGGGGGAAGCAGGCTCCCTGCTGAGTAGAGAGCCCGATGCGGGGCTCGATCCCAGGACCCTGAGACCATGACCTGAGCCGAAGGCAGAGGCTTTAACCCACAGGTGCCCCTACTCTTCACATTCTAAGGCTTATACTTGTTTCTATATTAAAGCCTATTTCGACAGTAATTTAAAACTTACCCTGCCTCGAAGATATGAACAGACATTTCTGCAAAGAGGACATCCAAGTGGCCAACAGACACATGAAAAAGTGCTCAGCATCATTCAGCATCAGAGAAATACAAATCAAAACCACAGTGAGATACCACCTCACACCAGTCAGAATGGCTAAAATTAGCAAGTCAGGAAACGACAGATGTTGGCGAGAATGTGGAGAAAGGGGAACTCTCCTACACTGCTGGTGGGAATGCAAGCTGGTCCA